>JAXIVJ010000645.1:0-12500 GCA_036785665.1 Chirona hameri
TCTCAACATAGTCCTCTAAAAGGAACTGGGGAATTAGAAAGCACAACTTTACTGTTAACAGTAAAGTTGTGCTTTCTAATTCCCTAACCGTCTAATTCTAACCGTACTCCACACGAGCGGAGACTAACGGCGTCACCGTACTCCACACGAGCGGAGACTAACCACACCGCGCCACCGTACTCCACACGAGCGGAGACTAACGGCGTCACCGTACTCCACACGAGCGGAGACTAACCACCCGCGCCACCATACTCCACACGAGCGGAGACTAACGGCGCCACCGTACTCCACACGAGCGGAGACTAACCACCCCGCGCCACCGTACTCCACACGAGCGGAGACTAACCACTCCGCGCCACCATACTCCACACGAGCGGAGACTAACGGCGCCACCGTACTCCACACGAGCGGAGACTAACCACCCCGCGCCACCGTACTCCACACGAGCGGAGACTAACCACTCCGCGTCGCCGTACTCCACACGAGCGGAGACTAACGGCGCCACCGTACTCCACACGAGCGGAGACTAACGGCGTCACCGTACTCCACACGAGCGGAGACTAACCACCCCGCGCCACCGTACTCCACACGAGCGGAGACTAACGGCGTCACCGTACTCCACACGAGCGGAGACTAACCACCCGCGCCACCGTACTCCACACGAGCGGAGACTAACGGCGTCACCGTACTCCACACGAGCGGAGACTAACCACCCCGCGTCACCGTACTCCACACGAGCAGAGACTAACGGCGTCACCGTACTCCACACGAGCGGAGACTAACGGCGTCACCGTACTCCACACGAGCGGAGACTAACCACCCCGCGCCACCGTACTCCACACGAGCGGAGACTAACCACCCCGCGTCACCGTACTCCACACGAGCGGAGACTAACGGCGTCACCGTACTCCACACGAGCGGAGACTAACCACCCCGCGTCACCGTACTCCACACGAGCGGAGACTAACGGCGTCACCGTACTCCACACGAGCGGAGACTAACCACCCCGCGTCACCGTACTCCACACGAGCAGAGACTAACGGCGTCACCGTACTCCACACGAGCGGAGACTAACGGCGTCACCGTACTCCACACGAGCGGAGACTAACCACCCCGCGCCACCGTACTCCACACGAGCGGAGACTAACCACCCCGCGCCACCGTACTCCACACGAGCGGAGACTAACGGCGTCACCGTACTCCACACGAGCGGAGACTAACCACCCCGCGCCACCGTACTCCACACGAGCGGAGACTAACGGCGTCACCGTACTCCACACGAGCGGAGACTAACCACCCCGCGCCACCGTACTCCACACGAGCGGAGACTAACGGCGTCACCGTACTCCACACGAGCGGAGACTAACCACCCCGCGTCACCGTACTCCACACGAGCGGAGACTAACGGCGTCACCGTACTCCACACGAGCGGAGACTAACCACCCCGCGTCACCGTACTCCACACGAGCAGAGACTAACGGCGTCACCGTACTCCACACGAGCGGAGACTAACGGCGTCACCGTACTCCACACGAGCGGAGACTAACCACCCCGCGCCACCGTACTCCACACGAGCGGAGACTAACCACCCCGCGCCACCGTACTCCACACGAGCGGAGACTAACGGCGTCACCGTACTCCACACGAGCGGAGACTAACCACCCCGCGCCACCGTACTCCACACGAGCGGAGACTAACGGCGTCACCGTACTCCACACGAGCGGAGACTAACCACCCCGCGCCACCGTACTCCACACGAGCGGAGACTAACGGCGTCACCGTACTCCACACGAGCGGAGACTAACCACCCCGCGCCACCGTACTCCACACGAGCGGAGACTAACCACCCCGCGCCACCGTACTCCACACGAGCGGAGACTAACCACCCAGCGTCACCATACTCCACACGAGCGGAGACTAACCACCCCGCGCCACCGTACTCCACACGAGCGGAGACTAACCACCCCGCGTCACCGTACTCCACACGAGCAGAGACTAACGGCGTCACCGTACTCCACACGAGCGGAGACTAACCACCCCGCGCCACCGTACTCCACACGAGCGGAGACTAACCACCCCGCGCCACCGTACTCCACACGAGCGGAGACTAACGGCGTCACCGTACTCCACACGAGCGGAGACTAACCACCCCGCGCCACCGTACTCCACACGAGCGGAGACTAACCACCCCGCGCCACCGTACTCCACACGAGCGGAGACTAACCACCCCGCGCCACCGTACTCCACACGAGCGGAGACTAACGGCGTCACCGTACTCCACACGAGCGGAGACTAACCACCCCGCGCCACCGTACTCCACACGAGCGGAGACTAACCACCCCGCGCCACCGTACTCCACACGAGCGGAGACTAACCACCCAGCGTCACCATACTCCACACGAGCGGAGACTAACCACCCCGCGCCACCGTACTCCACACGAGCGGAGACTAACCACCCCGCGTCACCGTACTCCACACGAGCAGAGACTAACGGCGTCACCGTACTCCACACGAGCGGAGACTAACGGCGTCACCGTACTCCACACGAGCGGAGACTAACCACCCCGCGTCACCGTACTCCACACGAGCGGAGACTAACGGCGTCACCGTACTCCACACGAGCGGAGACTAACCACCCCGCGTCACCGTACTCCACACGAGCGGAGACTAACGGCGTCACCGTACTCCACACGAGCGGAGACTAACCACCCCGCGTCACCGTACTCCACACGAGCGGAGACTAACCACCCCGCGCCACCGTACTCCACACGAGCGGAGACTAACCACCCAGCGTCACCATACTCCACACGAGCGGAGACTAACCACCCCGCGCCACCGTACTCCACACGAGCGGAGACTAACCACCCAGCGTCACCATACTCCACACGAGCGGAGACTAACCACCCCGCGCCACCGTACTCCACACGAGCGGAGACTAACCACCCCGCGTCACCGTACTCCACACGAGCAGAGACTAACGGCGTCACCGTACTCCACACGAGCGGAGACTAACGGCGTCACCGTACTCCACACGAGCGGAGACTAACCACCCCGCGTCACCGTACTCCACACGAGCGGAGACTAACGGCGTCACCGTACTCCACACGAGCGGAGACTAACCACCCCGCGTCACCGTACTCCACACGAGCGGAGACTAACGGCGTCACCGTACTCCACACGAGCGGAGACTAACCACCCCGCGCCACCGTACTCCACACGAGCGGAGACTAACCACCCCGCGCCACCGTACTCCACACGAGCGGAGACTAACGGCGTCACCGTACTCCACACGAGCGGAGACTAACCACCCCGCGCCACCGTACTCCACACGAGCGGAGACTAACCACCCCGCGCCACCGTACTCCACACGAGCGGAGACTAACCACCCCGCGCCACCGTACTCCACACGAGCGGAGACTAACCACCCCGCGTCGCCGTACTCCACACGAGCGGAGACTAACGGCGTCACCGTACTCCACACGAGCGGAGACTAACCACCCCTTGTCACCGTACTCCACACGAGCGGAGACTAACCACCCCGCGCCACCGTACTCCACACGAGCGGAGACTAACCACCCCGCGCCACCGTACTCCACACGAGCGGAGACTAACCACCCCTTGTCACCGTACTCCACACGAGCGGAGACTAACCACCCCGCGCCACCGTACTCCACACGAGCGGAGACTAACCACCCCGCGCCACCGTACTCCACACGAGCGGAGACTAACCACCCCTTGTCACCGTACTCCACACGAGCGGAGACTAACCACCCCGCGTCGCCGTACTCCACACGAGCGGAGACTAACCACCCCGCGCCACCGTACTCCACACGAGCGGAGACTAACCACCCCTTGTCACCGTACTCCACACGAGCGGAGACTAACCACCCCGCGTCGCCGTACTCCACACGAGCGGAGACTAACCACCCCGCGCCACCGTACTCCACACGAGCAGAGACTAACCACCCCTTGTCACCGTACTCCACACGAGCGGAGACTAACCACCCCGCGTCGCCGTACTCCACACGAGCGGAGACTAACCACCCCGCGTCGCCGTACTCCACACGAGCGGAGACTAACGGCGTCACCGTACTCCACACGAGCGGAGACTAACCACCCCGCGTCGCCGTACTCCACACGAGCGGAGACTAACCACCCCGCGCCACCATACTCCACACGAGCGGAGACTAACCACCCCTTGTCACCGTACTCCACACGAGCGGAGACTAACCACCCCGCGTCGCCGTACTCCACACGAGCGGAGACTAACGGCGTCACCGTACTCCACACGAGCGGAGACTAACCACCCCGCGTCGCCGTACTCCACACGAGCGGAGACTAACGGCTGCCGCTGGCGGGCCGATTGTGGCTCTCGGCACTTACCCACTGATACAGGAAGCCACTGATGAAGCTGTTGAAGTTGATCTTCTGGGAGTTGACGATGTACTTGGGGTAGCTGGCAAAGCGGAGACGGAGCACGGGCAGCAGACCGCGGTTCCAGGCAGGACAGAGGAACGTCAGGTGGGCGTACCGCGACTGGCACAACTGTACAGGTCACAACAGCAGGGGTCATGTCAGCAGGTCACAGCAGCCGGGGTCAGGTCAGCAGGTCACAACATCTGGGGTCAGGTCAGCAGGTAACAACAGCTGTGGTCAGGTCACCAGGTCACAACAGCAGGGGTCAGCTGCAGGTCACAGGAGCAGCGGTCATGTCACCAGGTCACAACAGCTGGGGTCAGGCCAGCAGGTCACAGCAGCCGGGGTCAGGCGGTCACAACAGCTGGGGTCAGGTCAGCAGGTCACAGCAGCCGGGGTCAGGTACTAGGTCAGCTGGCCATGCCAGCTTGTCAGCTGAAGTAAAATTACCAACAGGTGTTCTGCTTCGGTTTATCTATCGCCAGGTTTCATGTAAGATGTGTAATTTAGGCGATTTCATTTTTGGGAAAATTTCAAGAATCACTTAACTTACACCAGAATCCCATTATTTGGCTCATTAGAAGCCTATTGGTGGATTTTGAGCGAAATATATCAATGATCTCGTTTAGCGCATAGGCTTTAAACTTTTAAGTTTCATGATTGCGTCTAGGGAATTTATTATCTCTATACTTAGATAATTATCTCAGTCATTTGGCAGTATGCTGGCGACTTACGCTGATTTTCTTGGGGAAAAACAAAAAAAATGCCAAGATGCATAGCCGATTAAAAAAAATATCTTAAGACTTTTCCCCAAATTTGTATGAAAAGCACGCGGTGACTAAGATGACCCATTCGGAAACGATTTTTCTGTTGGGGAAATTAGAGGATTCACAAATTACGACTCTGAACCTACTTAATTCGGCCAAAGAAGTCTCGTTCCACGGCAGAAATGCTGTGTATGGCCAAAGGTCTCTGCTAAAAAGTGCAGTGCATTCAGAGACGCAATTTCCGAATTCCCCCATCCTCTCTGCGGAAAAATCGTGGCCGAATAGACCAGTGTTCGGTTGAAATAGAAAACGTTGCACGTCCACCCGTATTGAGTTTATTTTATGACTGAAGGTTTCCAGCTCCGCTTTCCACTTCGTCAGTCTCAACCGTGACAAGTCTGACAAACTCCAGTTCAGATGATAGGACACGTTGAAGCCCCCCCCCCCCCCCGTGTATTGGAAATATTATATCACCGACTTCTTACGCTTGCAGACACACTGTGTGTACAGCACGGAGTACCATTAATAAAGTGATCTGTACCTACATATATACCTGTAAATATATACACATTGCACCTAAATCCTACACAAATGCCGCGGTCAGACGATAGGCTCATTCAGCGTAAAGTCGCAACGCCAAACGACAGCTGTGATCGTCATGGAATATATCATCAGGTACTGTGGCCCGTGGCGAATAAGCTCACGCTAACAGTAATTTCTGATCAGAATGACTGGCTGTATCAGGCTGGTTCAGTGTCCGGCTCCCGTCGCCACTCTCCATGCCGTTCATCCAGACAGTCTCGTGGCCGGTCCGTTACACGCCAGTCAGTCTCATGGTCGGACCGTGACCTGGGCGATCCTGTGGCCGGTCCGCCACTCGCCTGACAGTCCCGTGGCCGGTCCGTCACTCGCCTGACAGTTCCATGGCCGGTCCGTCACTCGCCAGGCAGTCCCGTGCCCGGTCCGTCACTCGCCTGACAGTCCCGTGGCCGGTCCGCATCTGCTGTGCGACTACAGGCTGCTGAGGGTGCCTTTTCTCCACTGCGGAAGCCTGCTCCTGTGGCGCTCAACCGCCTGCAGCAGCCACTGGAACTGTGCTTCGCTTTTCACATTGCCAGCTAAGTCCTTGACAATGGCGATGCCGCGCTCAGCAACGTCGTTCGTGACCTGGACGGTCCGACGAAGTTCTTTAGCAACTCGAACTCACAGTTCTCGCTCCACTGAGCGGGCGGCTTCTCCAGCCATGAATGACCAGCTGAGGTGACATCGAACAAACGCCACGACGACTCGTCCACGAGGTCGCAGAGCCGAGTCGTTTCGTCCAACATCACTGGACTGCCAGGCACATCCGTGGCCCGTGGCGTCGCCAGCAGCTTTCTGCTGATCCCAGCCTTCTCCTCGATCGTGACTCGCTGCGAGAAGAGGCTGAACACGACGAGTGAGGGCCTGAGGTACCAGACGTGGCGGCGCAGGACACGAAGAGCGGCTTCGCTCACGCCGCTGTCAACCCGCTTGTTGGTGACGAGGTCCAGGTACAGCTGGAGATCGTTGGCAGGAGCATCAGCGGCCAGCGGCGAAGAAAGACCACTGAAGAGTCTTCAGTGGTCAGCTGGGCTACAGCGAGGAGATGACGGAGACGCTGCGCCGCTTCGTACAGTGCATCCTCCTGCTGTACGTCAGTGCGTGGCTCCGCGCGCCGCTGGCCGCTGATGCTCCTGCCAACGATCTCCAGCTGTACCTGGACCTCGTCACCTACAAGCGGGTCGACAGCGGCGTGAGCGAAGCCACTCTTCGTGTCCTGCACCACCACGTCTGGTACCTCAGGCCCTCGCTCGTCGTGTTCAGCCTCTTCTCGCAGCGAGTAACGATCGAGGAGAAGGCTGCGATCAGCAGAAAGCTGCTGGCGACGCCACGGGCCACGGATGTGCCCGACAGAGTAGTGATGTTGGACGAGACAACTCGGCTCTGCGACCTCGTGGACGAGTCGTCGTGGCGTTTGTTCGATGTCACCTCAGCTGGTCATTCATAGCTGGAGAAGCCGCCCGCTCAGTGGAGCGAGAACTGTGAGTTCGAGTTGCTAAAGAACTTCGTCGGGACCGTCCAGGTCACGAACGACGTTGCTGAGCGCGGCATCGCCATTGTCAAGGACTTAGCTGGCAATGTGAAAAGCGAAGCACAGTTCCAGTGGCTGCAGCAGGCGGTTGAGCGCCACAGGAGCCGGCTTCCGCAGTGGACAAAAGGCACCCTCAGCAGCTTGTAGTCGCACAGCAGATGCGGACCGGCCACGGGACTGTCAGGCGAGTGGCGGACCGGCCACGGGACTGTCAGGTGAGTGGCGGACCGGCCACGGAACTGTCAGGCGAGTGGCGGACCGGCCACGGAACTGTCGGGTGAGTGGCGGACCGGCCACAGGATCGCCCAGGTCACGGTCCGATCATGAGACTGACTGGCGTGTAACGGACCGGCCACGAGACTGTCTGGATGAACGGCATGGAGAGTGGCGGCGGGAGCCGGACACTGGACCAGCCTCATACAGCCAGTCATTCTGATCAGAAATTACTGTTAGCGTGGGCTTAATCGCCACGGGCCACAGTACCTGATGATACATTCGATGACGATCACAGCTGTCGTTTGGCGTTGCGACTTTACGCTGAATGAGCCTATCTTCTGACCGCGCATTTGTGTAGGATCTAGGTGCAATGTGATATATTTACAGGTATATATGTAGGTACAGGTCACTTTATTAATGGTACTCCGTGCTCAGTGCTGTACACACAGTGTGTCTGCAAGCGTAAGAAGTCTGTGATTATAATATTTCCAATACACGGGGGGGGGGCTTCAACGTGTCCTATGGAGTTTGTCCGACTTGTCACGGTTGAAACTGACGAAGTGGAAAGTGGAGCTCGAAACCTTCCGTCATAAAATAAACTCAATACGGGTGGACGTGCAACGTTTTCTATTTCAATCGAACACTGGTCTATTCGGCCACGATTTTTCCGCTGGGAGGATGGGGGAATTCGGAAATTGCGTCTGAATGCACTGCACTTTTTAGCAGACCTTTGGGCATACACAGCATTTCTGCCGTGGAACGATACTTCTTTGGCCGAATTAAGTAGGTTCAGAGTCGTAATTTGTGAATCCTCTAATTTTCCCAACAGAAAAATCGCTAACGAATGGGTCATCTTAGTCACCGCGTGCTTTTCAGACAAATTTGGGGAAAAGTCTTAAGATTTTTGTTTAATCTGCTTTGCATATTGGGATTTTTTCGTTTTCCCCAAAAATCAGCGTAAGTCGCCAGCATACTATCAAATGACTGAGATAATTATCTAAGTATAGAGATAATAAATTCCCTAGACGCAATCATAAAACTTAAAAGTTTAAAGCCTATGCGCTAAACGAGATCATTGATATATTTCGCTCAAAATGCACCAATAGGCTTCTAATGAGCCAAATAATGGGATTCTGGTGTAAGTTAAGTGATTCTTGAAAATTTCCCAAAAATGAAATGGCCTAAATTGTGTATATACAAGGCGCCTTCATAGCTCATTTTTTTAATCACAAGAGATGAATGCTTAAAGGGCATTCCTGATTTTTGTATAAGTATTGTTAACTGCGGTAATGGAATGACAACGCAGGCCGGACTATTGTGTGTGATAAAATATATTCGTACTTTTCACCTCAAGATGCAAAATTTACTTCAAAATGTTGGAAATATGTCAAGGTGAACTATTCCTTTTAAGATGTAGTGTAGCTTCACAAAAAGATGAAATTAAAAACAGTAACAACGACAACAATAACAAAACGTCTCAAGCAAGGACTCAGCGACTATACCGCAAATACTGCAAATGCGGCACGCGCAGTTTGCGGCCGGCCTTATCCCATATTGTGAGAAGCGTCGAAGTAGCGTGATAGACGTAAATAATGTGGTGCCTCAAGTTAGTGTCGTGCTTCACCATTTGCATTGTGATGCCTTGAAGAGTGGCGTGGCGCCCCATTTCGTGATGCCTTTGTCACTAGCAGTACTAACCGCAATTTAACTTGATAAAATTGAAGTGTGTAACTTTTGATAGGCTGACTTCCAAATTATAGATCTACAAACGATTGTCAAGTCGAATTTCGGCTGTTCAAGTGAAAATGACCAAGTCCAATCAAGATGTCAAAGGCCACCACATCACGGATGCAATGGCTAAGAACGGTTCCCTCTGGCCTGCCTTTCTATGCTGTCGGAGGCCACTATCTCGCGGGCCTCTTACCAGGCTCGTGCTGCTGACTCCCCAGTCGAAGGGTTTCGGTGTGGTCATCTTCTGGATATCGCTAGACCAGCGCTTCCACGAGTAGTTCCTCTTGCGGAGGTATGCGTACAGTCCGCGCAGCGTCTGTCGCGGGAACCACAGGTTCTGGTACGGGATCAGCGGCTGATGCGGGTAGACCAGTTTGGTGCTTCCCTGCGGACACGGGGTGACCACTATACAGCAACCACCACCGACACAGGGCGACCACCATGGGGCCTCCTCTAACATGTTAACTGGGGGATGCGCCCCCCCCCCCCCCCAGTGAAGCCGCCAGCCCCCCAGTCGAGGCAAAATCGCGTCAATGGGGGGGGGGGCACTTATTTATCATCGGATGTTTATCAAAAACGACATCGGTGGAGTAAATGAAGGCAAAAATCTTAAATACACGCAAATTTAATAACGAGAGCGATGAAATAAGTAAATAAAAATCAGATAAGAATTTTATGACAAATATCGCTTCAGTTTCGGCGCAGAAAAGAGAATTCTGACCAGTATCTGGATCATGAACAAGTGTTATTTGGTAGCAATCGGTACAACGGTGTCTCCAACTACAGTTGGCGAGTTGACAAAATGTTCACCTCTGCGCCCCTGATCATACTTACGACGACCAGAGACTTGACGTCAACCCTCGTGAAGTAATGTTCACCTCCGCGCCCCATCATACTTAACGTTGACCAGAGACTTGACGTGAACCCTCCTGAAGACCTCCCCGCCCCTGATCATACTTACGACGACCAGAGACTTGACGTGAGCCCTCCTGAAGTGAGACACCTTGGACGTAACGAAGGGGTATCTCTTCAGACTGGAGACGATCACCGGAAGCTGCGGGAAGATGGAGTACCGGGAGTCTGCCAACACATGACATCTGTCAATGGCAGCACGTGACATCTGTCATTGGCAGCCGACACGTGCAATCTGTCAATGGCAGCACGTGACATATGTCAATGGCAGCACGTGTCATTTATCAATGGCAGCCGACACGTGTCATCTGTCAATGGCAGCCGACACGTCACATATGTCAATGACAGCCGACACATGCCATCTATCAATCGCAGCCGACACGTGACATCTGTCAATGGCAGCACGTGGCATCTAGCAATGGCAGCACGTGACATCTGTCAATGGCAGCACGTTACATCTGGGCAGCACGTGATATCTGTCAATGAGAGCCGACACGTGACATCTGACAATGGCAGCTGACATGTGACATCTGTCAATGGCAGCACGTGACATCTGTCAATGGCAGCCGACACGTGACATCTGTCAATGACAGCCGACACATGCCATCTGTCAATGGCAGCCGACACATGACATGTGTCAATGGCAGCCGACATGTGACATCTGTCAATGGAAGCCGACACGTGACATATGGCAATGGCAGCCGACACGTGACATCTGTCAATGGCAGCCGACACATGACATCTGTAAATGGCAGCCGACATGTGACATCTGTCAATGGCAGCCGACACGTGACATCTGACAATGGCAGCCAACACGTCACATCTGGCAATGACAGCCGACACGTGACATCTGTCAATGGCAGCACGTGACATATGTCAATGGCAGCACGTGACATCTGTAAATGGCAGCCGACATGTGACATCTGTCAATGGCAGCCGACACGTGACATATGTCAATGGCAGCCGACACGTCACATCTGTCAATGACAGCCGATACGTGACATCTGACAATGGCAGCCAACACGTGACATCTGGCAATGACAGCCGACACGTGACATCTGTCAATGGCAGCACGTGACATATGTCAATGGCAGCACGTGACATCTGTCAATGGCAGTCGACACGTGACATCTGGCAATGGCAGCCGACATGTGACATCTGCCAATGGCAGCCGACACGTGACATCTGGCAATGGCAGCCGATACGTGACATCTGACAATGGCAGCCAACACGTGACATCTGGCAATGACAGCCGACACGTGACATCTGTCAATGGCAGCACGTGACATATGTCAATGGCAGCACGTGACATCTGTCAATGGCAGTCGACACGTGACATCTGGCAATGGAAGCCGACACGTGACATCTGTCAATGGCAGCCGACACGTGACATCTATCAGCCACCGGACCGCACCTGATCGAGACAAAAAAAAGTTCCTTAACTGACACTGATAATGATAAAGTATTAACTCACAGGGCTGCTGCAGCCTCAGGATGTGGCGGTCGTAGAAAGGCTTGAATAGTTTCCAGCTACGCGGGGCTACCAGATGACTGCAGAATTACGAGTCTGTGAGAGCCAGGTGGTCCTGCAACGGTGAGGTGACGGCTATAAATATCACCCAAACTACTGCCATCCATTCAATTTGTTCATCACAAACGGTGGCCGTGGTCGAGTGGATAGAGCGTTTGTCTGGCGATCGAAAGGTCCTTCCCACTCCTTCGACCGCAACCCATGTTACTGCGTACAGCAACCTCAAACAAACTATTCAAATTGGCAAATATACACAATTATATATACTTACTTTGATATTGGGTGGTGTTGAACAAAATTCACGTCCTATACACAATACATTGACAATTTGTCACGTAAACAGCAATAGTATCACGGCTCCGGGACGACTAGACGAGCTAAATTTATTTGTGGACGAGTATAACGTTGACATCTTAGCACTCTCTGAAACAAAACTAGATGAAACAGTACATTATAGGTTATATAACTTGCCAAATTTCCATGCACCTTTTACAAAACATCGTTCTCGTCATGGGGAGGGGTGGCAATTTACACACGCAATCACATTTCAACACGCAGATTACACGAACTGGAATGTCCCGGTGAACAATGGATTTGGACAAAGACTAAAATAAACGACGAGACTATACTAACTTGTTCCCTTTACTTGCCACCAAATCTAACCCACGACAGACTAGAGATCATCATCGACAATTTCACTGACAGCATAACGTTAGCACAGCGTTTTTCACCTACCACAATATTCATACTAGGGGACTTTAATACCGGAAACATATTTATTTCCATCAATCTACCACATAGCGGGGTCACACCT
>JAXIVJ010000645.1:17500-72500 GCA_036785665.1 Chirona hameri
CGCACGCCTACCTGTCTCCCCACTAAAATATATCCACTGTCGTTAGTTAGCTTTGCGTTAATGTGCCTTCAAGAAGTGATCCGTCTGGTGGTCCGTGCTGAGTTCGCACCACTCCCATTGGGCCTTAACCCTATTTGTAACAGGGGGGCGGATTCCGCCCCCTCTCATGTTTTTCGCAGATATCTCCAGAACGGCTGGGATCAGGCCCATGAAATTTTGGGGCTTTTCATATAACTAAACCCCGCATTTGGAGTCAAAATTTTGAGTTCTTAACCTGAACAGAGGCGGTTCCAGGGCACAGTTTTGGGTGGGTTCGGAGGCGACATTTGGCGATAATACGGAAATGCGATCTTCACGGTTTCTTCCTAACTGCATCAAGTATGAAGGAGTTACATCGGCTTAAGGTGATTGCAACAAGTGCAAATTAGTTGATGTTAATTAAATATCATAAAAATTGCATGGCAGAGGCGGTTTCAGGGGCTTGAAAAGGGAGGGGGTTCCAGGAAGTATTCAAGGCTTGGCGGGAAGCCAATAGAGTTTGTAAGGGGCATTTATAGCTATCAAGATGTAAAAGATAGCTTCTGCTTCCATTATTTGCATAATTTATTACATATAGAGTTTCAGGGGCGTGTTCAGGAACATGAAAAGGGGGGTGACTGGCATGGTGATGACGATATGTTAGCGATAACGGCACAATATACGTTTAGCTTATAATAATATATGCACATATGAGATCAGAAAAGGGAATAAAGTCATTTTTTGCAGAGGCGCGCTCAGGAATGGTAGAAAGGGGGTCATAGTATTGCAAGGGAACTAAGAGGCATGGGCGTACAATGACATAACATACTGCAGTTTTCGGATGAAACACGCACCACAGGCTACTCTACGAACGATCATAAGATAATAGGCGAGTCCAGGTAGGGTAAAAAGGGGGGTAAGCAATGTTAATTGAAGTTGTAAGTGAAATAGTCACTGTTGACTAGTTAGCATCATAATAGCGGATAATATACTTATCAAAAGGTCTTGCGCCGCCCCAGTTTGGATCCTGGATACGCCTATGATGAAGTACAACATGCAAAAAGGAACTATCTACGATCAGTAACATATTTATAGTGCTGGGTAGCAACTTGTCTGCGGTTAATACTTTTTCCCAATTTTACCCCCTTTTTCACTAACCTGGTACCGCCTATGGCAAAAAATATTATTTATAACTCTTTTTTTTTCTAATGTCTCAATCACATACCATTTCATTTATCAAAAAAACATAAAAAATGGTTTTATTACGCATTTACTTCACCCCCATATTGAGTGACCTGCACACGCCTATGATTTTTGAATTTGCAAACATCATCGTCATATATCAATTTACAATTCAATCTCTATCGATTCCTATTAGTTGTGTTAACATCGGTTGATAAACATGAAAGCTAAGTTGGATCAAAAATACCACTAAAATTTGTAGTTTTTGCCCCCTGTTGCCCCCCTATTCCAATTATTTTTATTATTATTCATAAATTTAGATCGTGTTGAGGGGAACCAAACATCGTTTCATTTTTGAAAATCGGACGGGTAGATCTCGAGATCTCCGGGGGGCGGAATCCGCCCCCCCCCCTGTTTTTTTCAGTTCACAGTATTTTATTAAAGAGAGTGTGCCTACTGTTTTGATCTGTCAAAATTATTTTTTCCTACGATAAGTAGCTATTGTTGTGAAGGTTGGATACAACGAAACTTACATCTGGAGCCCCTTTAGTTGAATTTTCACTTATATTGTTTTTACTTATTTTTCGTTTCGATATCGAAAAAACGATCCCCACTACGGTGAAGGTAATCAGAGGTAACAAATTGCTACGTGAGCGACGCACCTAAGACAAAATACAGGCCGATCGTTTCGCCCAGGCCACGGTAGATAAAATATGTTCCGCCTATTCAATACGTGCGCTTGCGTGGGTTTGGGTTTGGGTTGTACATATCGCCTTGGGTTTTGGGATATATCACCTTGGGTTTGGGGTTGGTGCTGGTGGTTGCAGTTTATCTGGGATCGTATAGCTCCTGTTGTATCAAAAGTAATGATTTGGTAAATACTAAAGTGAGATATTGACCTCTTTGACTACAGAAAGCTGTGTAAGTTTATTGAAAACTGTAAAAAGGCCGATTTAGATACATTTTAATTCAGTGTCCTAGCATTGGGAAATTTTGGTGGAAAATGACACCCTATGGATCTGATCTGATGCTCTGATCTGATGCTCTGATGGTAGACTCCGAAGCGTGACACCCGAGGCAGAGTGTGGGCCCGCCCCTCACGGCGCTGCTGGGACGCCACCTCCTGGCATCTGCTGACGTCACTGCTGGCGTACTCTCCTTTGGCGCGATCCTCCTGGCTCCATGTCTCGGCGCGACTGTCCGGCTCTCTCTCCTGCGAGTGACTCCTCCTCGGCGCGACCGTCCAGCCTTCTCTCCCGCGAGTCACTGCTCCCTTTTGTTCCTCTCCTGCGCCCGTTATATCTCCTTCTTACTTCCGAGGCCGGCCGTGTGACTTCCCGTCCACCTGCCCTCTGCGACGGTGGGCTTTCGTCTGCTAAATGGTCCCTTCCGGTCTGTTGATCTGACTCTTGTTAGTGTTTCCTATCGTCCCTGCCGGGGCTGGTTAGCGACATCCGACGTTAAACGGCTCACCCTGTTTCTTGACGGATCAGCTACCTCCGACTCTTGTTAGCGACCCCAGCTGTTGGCCGGGTTCACCCTGTTCTGCTTAATCCGCCAAATCAGCTTCCTGTGGTGTTTTGCTGTTCTGGTTAACCGGTTAATCAGCTCCCTCCGGCCTCTCGCTACTGCGTACCGGTGTTGTTTCCTTTTCTGGTTAACCCGGGTGCGTGGCTAAGCAGTTCCATCCGTTGTTTTTCTCACCTGGCCTAGGCGGTCGGGTGTCTGAGTTTGCGCAGGAGGCGTGGCGCTCCTTCTCGGGTTTGCACACCGGGTGATTGGGAGTGCTACTCTCCACCTATCTGGATGGTGTGAAGACCAAACAGGATGTTATGTCTTGCCTGGTCCCCTCCTGACGTCCTGGCCGGCTGTCTCACTGGTAGCTCTATTTGATCCGCTGCCGGCCGGCTACGTCGTAATTGTTAGTCGGCGGAATTCTGGCCAGTGACTTCGGCACGCCCTGCTCTGCTGGTCTCTGATGGGGGGGGGGGGGGGGGGGTCCGGTCTTCGTACGTGACGGGAGGGTGAATTGTCGGCCGGCTGGGCCAGGTACCGTGGTGCGCGGCGATTAATGCTCTCTTGGTTCTCTGTATACCAGCTGACGTTTCTTTGTCAGCGGCCGGGTCCGCCCTGTGGTGAGCTAAATGCTGAAAAAGTCGGCTGTACGGGTATGCAATGTTACCAACGTTACATCTCCACTAGGTGATCTGGAGGATTTAGACAGGCATGATACAGAGGTTGCCGACCCAACAGAGGCTACCCGGTGCCCGGGACCTGGGGAAGATACAAAAGTGCTCATCAGATGTTGGCAGCGCAGCAGTGGGTGTCTGGTAACACAATTAATGATATATAACCCAGTAAGATTAACATTAAAACATATCAGTTATCTAATTCAGAGATATAACAATGGTAATAAGTGACTGGAACAAAAAAAAACATGCAAAATCATGTAACAAAACAACTCAGTGTACCAGCGACAATTTAACAAAGAAACCTGGCTCTTTCAACAATCAAAAGTCACGCGGAACAACAAACTAGATACCAGGTAAAACAACAGTCAACAGGTAGCGAATGATTTTAACCACACAAAAAAAACGGTTGAGAACTTGACCAAATTAACAAAAATGCAAAGAAAAATTGCATATTTCTTAAACAAAAGCAGAAGTACAGACCCACATCAATCAGCAAGAGCAAGTGGAACAAAATAAAACGAGTTAACACAATCGGAAACGCGTTGTATACACCAGAGATATAACAATGGTAACAAGTGACTGGAACAAATTAAACCATGCTCACGAAGACAGCGGAAGACAGACAGCGGATCACGAAGACAGCGGCCAGAGAGTGAGGAGCAGAGCACGCCAGCAGAGTGAGGAGAGCACGGCGGGCGGCCGCCCTGCCACGGAAGACGGCGGTAGTCGGTAGGCGGCGGTCACGGAGACCGCGGCCCGCAGCCAGCATGAGAGCACGACGGGAGGCCATGTTACAAATAGGGGTAGCCAGCAGGGGCGGATCCAGGATTTTCTAAGGCAGGGGGCTTCAGGCCTGAGGGCGGCATATTTCCTCGGTGACGGGGGCGGCATGGTGCCTTCCGAGGGCGGCATAATGCCTTCCGAGGGCGGCGATGTACCTTCCGAGGGCGGCATAATGCGTTGTGAGGGCGGCAAGATGTCTTCTGAGGGTGCCAGGGTGCCTTCCAAGAGTGCTACGATGCTGTTGGTAGACGCAAGGGCGCCCTGGCGGCCTCCCGAAAACGCTACGGCGCCGGTAAATCCTATACAAAAATGGCGTCGTTTTCTAAGGCAGGGGGCTTCAGCCCCTACGCCCCCCCTGGATCCGCCACTGGTAGCCAGGAGCCTGTTACAAATAGGGTTAAAGGGAAATAGTGACCTTTTCCCACAACAATGGAGTTAGCACTTGAAATCGCCAGACGAGACCAAAATATATTGTAAATTCATCACATTTTGCATGAAAACTTTCCTACCGAAAGATATTTCAAGTTATAGTTGATAAACGTTCCACACTTTTAACGACCGGTACTTGCAAGGACTGTTGGCCCTCATCAAACTGCGGGCTTTTCCCGTATTGCTTTTTTACGCAATGGAGTGGAAAATATATTTTGCGTTCTGCTTGTTGTGATTATATGCACGGCGATCCTCTAAAGCTAACAGCGATTGGAAAAGTGGCAATAAAATCGGAAGCTCATCGATGCACATCAACGGCGGGCAAGGGGGCAAGGGGCCACAGCCGCCCATTGTTAGTGGTTGCGACCCTCAACTTGTGAAAATCGCTTCATTTGTTTTCAACATTAGGAGTTTTGTATAATTTGTATTTGGCTGTATATAACACTATGCTTTATATTATCATGAAAAATAATATTTTCCCCCAAAAAAACTAACAAACAATAACACAAAACTGGCAATTAAATCGGAAGCTCATCGATGCACATCGACGGCGACCTATTTAGCGTCGGCGATTTGTTTACAAAGTCATTGTCATGCTTTCTCGGCGCACTTAACCATTTGTGGCGAGTTGTTCCTGATTATATGCTGAGAAGCGGGTATCGTCAAAGGCTACCATCTCATATTCCCGTTTAGTATACCCAAGTCCCGTAGCAAGCTTCGTTAATGACGTCACTGGTGCCATTCTTGTGTAGCATTGCAAAATATATCTGATTTTGAGTTGAAAGCTAATTAAAGACTTATTCAAAGTATTTGTTTTTAGTTTGAATTTTCTTGTTAATCATTATTAAAGGTATGTTATCACTGTATTTCATAGTAGTTGACACTTCAGAAACTTATGACGTAATAATATTGTACCCAATATGCATTTCCCTCGCCTTTTACTACTGTGGCGCAGTACCGAGTGCATTGCGAATACTTGCTTGCCTGGGGTTCAAATCATTCCGCCCTTATTTCATTCGAGTTGGTATAGTTTGCATGTTGTTGTTATTCATGACTTATACTGATAGTCAGTCATGCATCACGGATGCTTCACGGATTGCTTCACGGATCAGTTTGATCGGAAACGTCACAGAGCCTCCAAAAATGCCGCACTCGATGTAAACAATGGTAGGGAAGGACGAATTTGTCAATGACCTTCATTAAGTACACAAGGTACTTGTTTTTTATTTTTTGCCAAACTTACAACTTTGAATTTGGGAATAATTGTATTTAATTCTTAAATTTAAATAAAATTATTTTAAAACCATAACGGTAACCTAAGAAATTGTTGCTAACAAAATCGAAAGGTCATTATTTCCCTTTAACCTAAGATGTATGCTTCGTCATCCTCACTGTCACTCTCTCAGCTTACAGACATTCCACTTTCCCATAGTAATTTAGTAATTTGTTCGCCCCAAGTTCCCTCCCAGTAGAGCCGCTACCAGATGGGGCAGTGATTCCCAGGTAGGATGAATGTCCATATACGTGAACTCAAAGTCGCTTAGCTATGACGACTGCATTAATTCGTGGCCCGCTCAGATGGATCATGTTAGATATCACCTGTGTTACCTATCCCAGAGAATCTGGTCAACATCCATAGGAGTCTTATGTTCCCACCATGACGTCGTACACTCGTCTTACCTCTCAAGCCGGGAGAAGATCCTATAACCCAGCGTCCGGATCCACATACCTGGGAGTCCCGCCGGAAGGCAACATATCCCTCCCACCCAAGCCTGCCCGCCTACCAGGTCTTACGCTCTTTGCGACTTAGCTGCCTGCCTACCAGGAATTACCCGCGCATACTTGTTCTGGGTTACCGTACTGCAGCCGGTACTGCAGGCGAGCTGCGCTGCAGTGGGTTCTGCCTACTGAGAACTTGAAATACCTTCGGGGCCCTACCCAGTGGCGGTCATCCTTTATAACCCTAGAGGGACCTCTGCACTCACAAAATCGCTACACACGACCCGGGTGTCAACTCCTGCCACAGGGGTTAATTTGGAAATTTACTCATGCATGGGTGTCATTGATGATGCTTCGCCATCTACACCCATGTCAGTCAGACACCTGCGTGGTGTGTCAGTGCCGACTACCACCTCATCGTGTGTTCGATACCCACAGCTCAGGTGTTCACGGACACCTGCCCGCCGTGTTGATGTCAAATACACCCGCGTGGTGTGTCTTCTCGCCGCCAGCTGAGGTGTCCATCTACACAACCAACCTACAACCGGCTGGTGTGTAGTTGCAACACCTGCAGGGTGTGTCTGCTTGCCGCCAGCTGAGATGTTCATCTACACCACCAACCTGCACCTGGCTGGTGTGTCTATCCCGTAGATGCAGCACCTGCGGCGTGAGTCTGTTCACCGCCAGCTCATGTGTTCATCTTACCTCCTACTTACACCCGGCTGAGGTGTTGATGCAGTCGGCGCGCGCATGAGCATGTCAATATTTGTCAAATCACTGCGGCCGCGCGCCAGTGTGAGCGGGGCGTCGAGCCGTTGTCAGTGTTAAAGTACGGATTATAGAACGGATTGGCTGGTATAATTGATATAAGTACTGTGGGATAGGCTGCCCCCACATTTGCGTCACCACCAGCCATCTGGTGAGAGTTTGCATAAGTGTTTTGACTATGGACAATCTGAACGCCTTGATTTGTGGCGATCACGTCGCGTATTCCACGTCGTTGAGGGCAAGCTTCTCCGCTTAAAACAGTCTGTATTCGCAAGAAAAGCAAGTTTATCGATTGAAGAAACAAGCCAGGAGATAGCTAAGCTTGGTAAGTACCGTGGTTGATACAAATATAACAAAAAATACAGCATGAAATGTGAAATTCAGCCTCAAATGAAGTGAACCGTTACCGTTACCTAATGCACTTCTCTCGTTTGGCATGCCACACATGCGTCTATATTCAAATAATGAGATCTTTTAGGTGTTTCGTGCGATATTGTTTTGTTTGATGTTAGTGTCGCTAGCATTTCTGTATTATATTATTTTATATAATATTCATTTAAACTACAGAAGTGTTGGTGTTTGTGCGTCACAATTGCCTTTGAAATGGGTTTCAGTTTAGGGTATTAGTTCAGTTTAGTTCAGTAATTCACCTCCCCAGTTTATGGTGTTCTTGAGGGTCCCTAAAAAAAAAGAGTAGTCAGCTGACAGTAATATTATGACAGACTGAAAGGTAGGTTATCTTTGACTACAAGATGGTCTTATGATATTACACCTCGGCAATGCTAGGGATATAATTGATCAGACTGTATACTGTGACTTTTGTTACTGGAAGGCGCACAATTCCAGCCATTTTCTTTGCAAAGCCTACTATGGATATTGTTACACTTTTTGATTGGTGTGTCTGTAAATTAGGGTTCCCTATATTCCATGCCCACCCTTTCCTGACACTAAAGCTATAGGGAACCTGACTAGGTAAGAGAACCAGGTATGAGGGGCTAGCACTATCAACTGGAGTTGTTGCAGCAGTTGGCCGCCAGGGACCGCTAGTGAGCCAGGGTGTTATGACGTTGCAAGCAAATAGTACTGCTAAATATTTATTTATGTATAAATAAATAAATGCACATTTAGGCTTAGCGTTAAATATTTAACTGGTACCATTTGCTTACACCCTGGCTCACTAGCGGTCCCTGGCGGCCAACTGCCTGAACAACTCCAGTTGATTGTGCTAGCCATCTGGGGTGTCTGGGGTATTTGCCCACAGTACAGCGAGCGAATGTGAGCTGACTGCTGAGTGTTCTAAATGTGGGTCCCTGCTACCATAATTGCTGTAATGTTGGGTCAGGTTTGATTGTGTCGTTCTTGGTGATGTCTTAGCTTGGTATTACTGGTCCACCTTTCTGTTTTTCCACTAATACTGGGAAATGACACCCAAATGTGAATTATTTTTCACTCTCACTCACCATTTAGGAGTGATTTTTCCACTCCCAAATTATGAATTGTGATATTGATTCTATTTATGGCATAAATATAGACTAAAAGTACTTGATTTCAATGAAAACTACTGCTTTTCATATTCAAAGCAGAAATCAATATTATTCCACTTTCTACATCATTTTCCACTTCCGTGGTTTTTGGGCACATATTTTTCACTCACCAAAGCAAAAATGGAATTTTGGGACACTGATTTATTAATATTGATTTATAATGACTTTAAATTTCACAGAGCTAAGATCCCATTGTTTGAGGGATGTACAACTTCAACTGAAGAGGTAATGTTTTATGTGATTTAACTTTCCTCATGCTGTCAACTCTGCTGTCTGCTGTCTGCTGTCAGCTGTCTGCTGTCAGCTGTCTGCTGAATTTAGGTGTTTTAACCTGACCAGAAATTGGGCCCTATTTACCCTAAATACTCAAAAGGCAAATACTCCAACAGAAAGGAATACTTTCAAATTACCAAATTAATTTGCTTATATATCAGAAGTTCATTTCATTTTGGATTTTCATGTTTCCATGTCACAGTAAATAACTTATTGGATTATTGCATCCTTCAGAATGTGATGTGAATTGCATCCTTCAGTACTGACTACTCATAAAACATGGATTGTTTATTGATTTTGAAATGTTTGTTTTCCACAGGAAAGGAGCATGGCTGTTCAACAATATTGGCCTAACGGTTGAAGTTCAGCGCGCTCTGCACACCACTGCAGCAATGCCTCTCCCAGCGCCGCCGGGAGAACGGCCGTCGCCGGAGTCGATACCTGTCGCGCCTGCCCGTCGCTGGAGTCGAGACCTGTCGCCTGCTGGCTGCCCATCGCCGGAGCAGGAAGGGGCTGCCCGGCCGCCATCGGACCTGTGTCTGTGACCTGTGTCTGTGACCTGTGTCTGTGACCTATGTCTGTGACCTGTGTCTGTGACCTGTGTCTGTGACCTGTGTCTGTGACCTGTGTCTGTGACCTGTGTCTGTGTGTCGGTGACCTGTGTCGGTGACCTGTGTCGGTGACCTGTGTCGGTGACCTGTGTCGGTGACCTGTGTCTGTGACCTGTGTCTGTGATTTATGTCTGTGACTTGTGTCGGTGACCTGTGTCGGTGACCTATGTCTGTGACCTGTGTCTGTGACTTGTGTCTGTGACCTGTGTCTGTGACCTGTGTCTGTGACCTGTGTCTGTGACCTGTGTCTGTGACCTGTGTCTGTGACCTATGTCTGTGACCTGTGTCGGTGACCTGTTTCTGTGACTTGTGTCTGTGACCTGTATCGGTGACCTGTGTCGGTGACCTGTGTCGGTGACCTGTGACCTGTGTCTGTCTGTGATCTGTGTCTGTCTGTGACCTGTGTCTGTGTGACCTGTGTCTGTTTGTGACTTGTGTCTTATGTGACCTGTGGATGTGACCTGTGGATGTGACCTGTGGATGTGACCTGTGGGTGTGACCCCTCCAACCGCACGGTTCGTTGGAAGGGTTCGGAGGTGTCAAACTACGGGAGATGCACCATTCGAAAGCTGAGCTAACGCGGAATCCGGCGATGTAATTGTTTTACTAAATCCATCGAGGGCCTTTTGTGTCGACATTTTGTCCGAATTCGCACCCCTTTCGTTTGGCCAGGGCTATTGCGTATGGGATGACGAAAATGCAGACCAATGACATGTCCACCGATTCGTCATGCTCTGCACGACAAGGTCTCAGAATGCAAAGCCATTAGATGGTTTGGTTGGTTGCACGGCTGCATCAAAGCCAAGCGCTACCGGTGTCAGATACAGATACAGATGTATTTGTCATGGATCCACATCTTTGCGGTGGCTTTTCACCAGACACGTCAAATGAAATTAAAACAACGACAGTTAAAAAGGTATGGCAATCGCCTAAGCCGAACATATTCCGCAGTCCGCACAATGTAGATGCATGCATGTAAGATGAGTACAACACTTCAGTCGCGACTATACAATATTGCTCGTTTCAGCACGGCACGGAACGATGGTCCACATGTTGGATCAAGGCGCAGTTTGTTCAGCATGTTGATGCCCCTGCTACACAGTCTGCGCCTGCCGGCTTCTGTTCGGATACGCGGTAGTGTGACGCGACCGGCGTGCCTGGTGTTGTGGTCGTGCAGATCGTGGGCACTCGGTCCAATGGTGTCTGTTATGTGCTCAGGGTTACCGGTCGTCATGGCTCGTTGGACTGCAGATACCGCATGGTACTCAACTAGCTCAGTCGCGCGCAGCCAGCCGAGCTGAACGATAACGTCTGAGACGTGGTCGCTGCGTCTGCGGCCGCTGACTACTCGCGCGCAAAAGTTGACGATTTTTTGTACCCGGTGAATTTGGGTAGCACCGCAGGAACCATACACGCTCAAACAGTAGCGCACCACTGACAAAGCGAGGGCTTGCACTATGATTTTCATGGTGCCTGATGGCAGCACATGCCGAGCATGGCTCAGGGCGATCAAAATCCCTGTGCACCTGGAGGTCAATGCATCAATGTGCGCCTTATAGTTCAGGTTTCGGTCCATGTGTAGACCTAAGTTCTTAACAGTGGGTGACTCGGTGACATATGACCCGTTAAATCGAAGTGTGACTGTGGGGAGGCTCTTCAGCATAGCGGGAGTCCCAAACAATCATCTGAGTTTTAGCGGCATTGATCTTCATGTCATTGTAGCAAGACCATTGGAAGACAGATTCGAGAGTCTCCTCCATGAGAGAAATGATGGTCGGCAATTTTTTTCCCCGTGATAAGAATCTGTGAGTCGTCCGCGAACTGCACAGTCGTGACGCCGTCCGGAACATGTAAACTAAGGTCGTTTGCAAAGAGCAAAAACAGCACGCAGCTCAGACTCCCTCCCTGGAACACGCCCAAGTTGTTCTCCCGGGGCCGAGACAGGATCGAGTTGCCGTCGGCTCCTCGCACTCGCACCTGCTGTGTGTGGTTCGCCAGATAGTCGGCAAACCAAGCCATGTCCACGCCATAAAGCTGGAGCTTTTCCAAGAGCTTTTGGTGAGGGATGACGTCAAAGCATTTTGAGTTGTCGAGCATCACCAAAACAGTAATTTCACCGCGGTCCATGGCTTGCAACACTCGGTCGGTGACAACACTGAGCGCCGTCTCTGTGGAATGCTGTTTCCTGTAGCCATGCTGTGCGGCTGTCAACAAGTGGTGGCTCTCCAGGTAGTCGCTAAACTGCATCTGCACTACGCGTTCCACAAGCTTCATAATGCCGGGCAGGATAGAGATGGGGCGTGTGTCGGACTTTCCCTTCGGTATGGGCGTGACAAGTGCGTCGGCACTAAGGCGCACTCCCGCCCGCGCGTTACGCGCAGAATCGCCCCTCGCGACACGCGATCTAAGCACTGCGCGCCGCCGATCCGGCTTACGGAGCGGCCTCTCGGCCAGTCACGGACAACCGGTGCATCGCATGTTGAAAAACATAGCTCTGTCCCCTAGCCCAGCTATCCAGGTAGATCGTGACAAATTTCCACCCACCTCCGATTGCTACAAATGGTATTTTTTGACAATTGTATGCATCATATTTGCCAAACGTAGCCTCTGGCCGGGACTCGCTTGACTGGCTGCGCCGGCCCGGCTCGGCCATCTTCCGAGTCTGTACACGATGTGACGTCAGGCCATGGCGCGGCCGCCGCCGGTCATGAGCTGACCCTGACCGGCCGGCCGTCCGGCGGCGGCCGCGCAGTGGCCTCTGACGTCACATCGTGTAGAGACTCGAAGATGGCCGAGCCGGGCTCTCGCAGCCAGTCAAGCGAGTCACGGTCAGAAACTACGTATGGCAAATATGGTGCATACAATTGTCCAAAAGTACAATTTTTAGCGCTCGGAGGTGGATGAAAATTTGTCACGGTCTACTTGGAAAACTGGGCTAAGGGACAGAGCTAGGTTTTCAACATTCGATCCACCGTTTGTCCGTGACTGGCCGAGAGGCTGCTCCGTATCCCGGGTCGGCGGCGCGCAGTGCTCAGCTCGCGTGTCGCGAGGGGCGATTCTGCGCGTAACGCGCGGGCGGGAGCGCGCCTTACTCCCTACACCGGGAGTGCTTGCTTTGATGCAGCCGTGCAACCAACTAAACCATCTAATGGCTTTGCATTCTATGAGACCTTGTCCTGCAGAGCATGGCGAATGTTATCGTATACCGTTATCGTATACCGTTATCGTATACTGTTATCGTATACCGTTATCGTATACCGTTATCGTATAATGTTATCGTATACTGTTATTTTATGCCGTTATCGTATACCGTTATCGTATACCGTTATCGTATACCGTTATCGTATATCGTTATCGTATATCGTTATCGTTATCGTATATCGTTATCGTATATCGTTATCGTATATCGTATATCGTATATCGTTATCGTATATCGTATATCGTATATCGTTATCGTATATCGTATATCGTATATCGTTATCGTATATCGTTATCGTATATCGTATATCGTTATCGTATATCGTTATCGTATATCGTTATCGTATATCGTTATCGTATATCGTTATCGTATATCGTTATCGTATATCGTTATCGTATATCGTTATCGTATATCGTTATCGTGTATCGTTATCGTGTATCGTATATCGTTATCGTATATCGTTATCGTATATCGTTATCGTATATCGTTATCGTATATCGTTATCGTATATCGTTATCGTATATCGTTATCGTATATCGTTATCGTTATCGTATATCGTTATCGTATATCGTATATCGTTATCGTATATCGTATATCGTTATCGTATATCGTTATCGTATATCGTTATCGTATATCGTTATCGTATATCGTTATCGTATATCGTTATCGTATATCGTTATCGTATATCGTTATCGTATATCGTTATCTATATCGTTATCGTATATCGTTATCGTATATCGTTATCGTAATCGTATATCGTTATCGTATATCGTTATCGTATATCGTTATCGTATATCGTTATCGTATATCGTTATCGTATATCGTTATCGTATATCGTATATCGTATATCGTTATCGTATATCGTTATCGTATATCGTTATCGTTATCGTATATCGTTATCGTATATCGTTATCGTATATCGTTATCGTATATCGTTATCGTATATCGTTATCGTATATCGTTATCGTATATCGTTATCGTATATCGTTATCGTATATCGTTATCGTATATCGTTATCGTATATCGTTATCGTATATCGTTATCGTATATCGTTATCGTATAACGTTATCGTATAACGTTATCGTATATCGTTATCGTATATCGTTATCGTATATCGTTATCGTATATCGTTATCGTATATCGTTATCGTATATCGTTATCGTATATCGTTATCGTATATCGTTATCGTATATCGTTATCGTATATCGTTATCGTATATCGTTATCGTATATCGTTATCGTATATCGTTATCGTATATCGTTATCGTATATCGTTATCGTATATCGTTATCGTTATCGTATATCGTTATCGTATATCGTTATCGTATATCGTTATCGTATATCGTTATCGTTATCGTATAGCGTTATCGTATAGCGTTATCGTATAGCGTTATCGTATAGCGTTATCGTATAGCGTTATCGTATAGCGTTATCGTATAGCGTTATCGTATAGCGTTATCGTATAGCGTTATCGTATAGCGTTATCGTATATCGTATATCGTATATCGTTATTGTATATCGTTATCGTATATCGTTATCGTATATCGTTATCGTATATCGTTATCGTATATCGTTATCGTATATCGTTATCGTATATCGTTATCGTATATCGTTATCGTTATCGTATATCGATATCGTTATCGTATATCGTTATCGTATATCGTTATCGTATATCGTTATCGTATATCGTTATCGTATATCGTTATCGTATATCGTTATCGTATATCGTTATCGTATATCGTTATCGTATATTGTTATCGTATATCGTTATCGTATATCGTATATCGTTATCGTATATCGTTATCCTATATCGTTATCGTATATCGTTATCGTATATCGTATATCGTTATCGTATATCGTTATCGTATATCGTATATCGTTATCGTATATCGTTATCGTATATCGTATATCGTATATCGTTATCGTATATCGTTATCGTATATCGTTATCGTATATCGTTATCGTATATCGTTATCGTATATCGTTATCGTATATCGTTATCGTATATCGTTATCGTATATCGTTATCGTATATCGTTATCGTATATCGTTATCGTATATCGTTATCGTATATCGTTATCGTATATCGTTATCGTATATCGTTATCGTATATCGTTATCGTATATCGTTATCGTATACCGTTATCGTATATCGTTATCGTATATCGTTATCGTATATCGTTATCGTATATCGTTATCGTATATCGTTATCGTATATCGTTATCGTATATCGTTATCGTATATCGTATATCGTTATCGTATATCGTTATCGTATATCGTTATCGTATATCGTTATCGTATATCGTTATCGTATATCGTTATCGTATATCGTTATCGTATATCGTTATCGTATATCGTTATCGTATATCGTTATCGTATATCGTTATCGTATATCGTTATCGTATATCGTTATCGTGTATCGTTATCGTGTATCGTTATCGTGTATCGTTATCGTATATCGTTATCGTATATCGTTATCGTATATCGTTATCGTATATCGTTATCGTATATCGTTATCGTACATCGTGTATCGTACATCGTGTATCGTACATCGTGTATCGTACATCGTGTATCGTATATCGTTATCGTATATCGTTATCGTATATCGTTATCGTATATCGTTATCGTATATCGTTATCGTATATCGTTATCGTATATCGTTATCGTATATCGTTATCGTATATCGTTATCGTATATCGTTATCGTATATCGTTATCGTATATCGTATATCGTTATCGTATATCGTTATCGTATATCGTTATCGTATATCGCATATCGTATATCGCATATCGTTATCGTATATCGTTATCGTATATCGTTATCGTATATCGTTATCGTATATCGTTATCGTATATCGTTATCGTATATCGTATATCGTTATCGTTATCGTATATCGTTATCGTATATCGTTATCGTATATCGTTATCGTATATCGTTATCGTATATCGTTATCGTATATCGTTATCGTATATCGTATATCGTTATCGTATATCGTTATCGTATATCGTTATCGTATATCGTTATCGTATATCGTTATCGTATATCGTATATCGTTATCGTATATCGTTATCGTATATCGTTATCGTATATCGTTATCGTATATCGTTATCGTATATCGTTATCGTATATCGTTATCGTATATCGTTATCGTATATCGTTATCGTATATCGTTATCGTATATCGTTATCGTATATCGTTATCGTATATCGTTATCGTATATCGTTATCGTATATCGTTATCGTATATCGTTATCGTATATCGTTATCGTATATCGTTATCGTATATCGTTATCGTATATCGTTATCGTATATCGTTATCGTATATCGTTATCGTATATCGTTATCGTATATCGTTATCGTATATCGTTATCGTATATCGTTATCGTATATCGTTATCGTATATCGTTATCGTATATCGTTATCGTATATCGTTATCGTATATCGTTATCGTATATCGTTATCGTATATCGTTATCGTATATCGTTATCGTATATCGTTATCGTATATCGTTATCGTATATCGTATATCGTTATCGTATATCGTTATCGTATATCGTTATCGTATATCGTTATCGTATATCGTTATCGTATATCGTTATCGTATATCGTTATCGTATATCGTTATCGTATATCGTTATCGTATATCGTTATCGTATATCGTTATCGTATATCGTTATCGTATATCGTTATCGTATATCGTTATCGTATATCGTATATCGTTATCGTTATCGTATATCGTATATCGTTATCGTATATCGTTATCGTATATCGTTATCGTATATCGTTATCGTATATCGTTATCGTATATCGTTATCGTATATCGTTATCGTATATCGTTATCGTATATCGTTATCGTATATCGTATATCGTTATCGTATATCGTTATCGTATATCGTTATCGTATATCGTTATCGTATATCGTTATCGTATATCGTTATCGTATATCGTTATCGTATATCGTTATCGTATATCGTTATCGTATATCGTTATCGTATATCGTTATCGTATATCGTTATCGTATATCGTTATCGTATATCGTTATCGTATATCGTATATCGTTATCGTATATCGTATATCGTTATCGTATATCGTATATCGTATATCGTTATCGTTATCGTTATCGTATATCGTATATCGTATATCGTATATCGTATATCGTTATCGTATATCGTATATCGTTATCGTATATCGTATATCGTTATAGTATATAGTTATCGTTATCGTATATCGTTATCGGTATATCGTTATGGTATATCGTTATCGTATATCGTTATCGTATATCGTTATCGTATATCGTTATCGTATATCGTTATCGTATATCGTTATCGTATATCGTTATCGTATATCGTTATCGTATATCGTTATCGTATATCGTTATCGTATATCGTTATCGTATATCGTTATCGTATATCGTATATCGTATATCGTTATCGTATATCGTTATCGTATATCGTCATCGTATATCGTCATCGTATATCGTATATCGTTATCGTATATCGTTATCGTATATCGTTATCGTTATCGTATATCGTTATCGTATATCGTTATCGTATATCGTTATCGTATATCGTTATCGTATATCGTTATCGTATATCGTTATCGTATATCGTTATCGTATATCGTTATCGTATATCGTTATCGTATATCGTTATCGTATATCGTTATCGTTATCGTATAGCGTTATCGTATAGCGTTATCGTATAGCGTTATCGTATAGCGTTATCGTATAGCGTTATCGTATAGCGGTATCGTATAGCGTTATCGTATAACGTTATCGTATAGCGTTATCGTATAGCGTTATCGTATAGCGTTATCGTATAGCGTTATCGTATAGCGTTATCGTATATCGTATATCGTTATCGTATATCGATATCGTATATCGTATATCGTTATCGTATATCGTTATCGTATATCGTTATCGTATATCGTTATCGTATATCGTTATCGTATATCGTTATCGTATATCGTTATCGTATATCGTTATCGTATATCGTATATCGTTATCGTATATCGTATATCGTATATCGTTATCGTATATCGTTATCGTATATCGTTATCGTATATCGTATATGGTACGATAACGATATATCGTATATCGTATATCGTTATCGTATATCGTTATCGTATATCGTTATCGTATATCGTTATCGTATATCGTTATCGTATATCGTTATCGTATATCGTTATCGTATATCGTATATCGTTATCGTATATCGTATATCGTTATCGTATATCGTATATCGTTATCGTATATCGTTATCGTATATCGTTATCGTATATCGTTATCGTATATCGTTATCGTATATCGTTATCGTATATCGTTATCGTATATCGTTATCGTATATCGTTATCGTATATCGTTATCGTATATTGTTATCGTATATCGTTATCGTATATCGTATATCGTTATCGTATATCGTTATCGTATATCGTTATCGTATATCGTTATCGTATATCGTTATCGTATATCGTATATCGTTATCGTATATCGTATATCGTATATCGTTATCGTATATCGTATATCGTTATCGTATATCGTTATCGTATATCGTTATCGTATATCGTTATCGTATATCGTATATCGTTATCGTATATCGTTATCGTATATCGTTATCGTATATCGTTATCGTATATCGTTATCGTATATCGTTATCGTATATCGTTATCGTATATCGTTATCGTATATCGTTATCGTATATCGTTATCGTATATCGTTATCGTATATCGTTATCGTATATCGTTATCGTATATCTTTATCGTATATCGTTATCGTATATCGTTATCGTATATCGTTATCGTATATCGTTATCGTATATCGTTATCGTATATCGTTATCGTATATCGTTATCGTATATCGTATATCGTATATCGTATATCGTATATCGTTATCGTATATCGTTATCGTATATCGTTATCGTATATCGTTATCGTATATCGTTATCGTATATCGTTATCGTATATCGTTATCGTATATCGTTATCGTATATCGTTATCGTATATCGTTATCGTATATCGTTATCGTATATCGTTATCGTATATCGTTATCGTATATCGTTATCGTATATCGTTATCGTATATCGTTATCGTATATCGTTATCGTATATCGTTATCGTATATCGTTATCGTATATCGTTATCGTATATCGTTATCGTATATCGTTATCGTATATCGTTATCGTATATCGTTATCGTATATCGTTATCGTATATCGTTATCGTATATCGTTATCGTATATCGTTATCGTATATCGTTATCGTATATCGTTATCGTTATCGTATATCGTTATCGTATATCGTTATCGTATATCGTTATCGTATATCGTTATCGTATATCGTTATCGTATATCGTATATCGTATATCGTTATCGTATATCGTTATCGTATATCGTTATCGTATATCGTTATCGTATATCGTATATCGTTATCGTATATCGTTATCGTATATCGTTATCGTATATCGTTATCGTATATCGTTATCGTATATCGTTATCGTATATCGTTATCGTATATCGTTATCGTATATCGTTATCGTATATCGTTATCGTATATCGTTATCGTATATCGTTATCGTATATCGTTATCGTATATCGTTATCGTATATCGTTATCGTATATCGTTATCGTATATCGTTATCGTATATCGTTATCGTATATCGTTATCGTATATCGTTATCGTATATCGTTATCGTATATCGTTATCGTATATCGTTATCGTATATCGTTATCGTATATCGTTATCGTATATCGTTATCGTATATCGTTATCGTATATCGTTATCGTATATCGTTATCGTTATCGTATATCGTTATCGTTATCGTATATCGTTATCGTATATCGTTATCGTATATCGTTATCGTATATCGTTATCGTATATCGTTATCGTATATCGTTATCGTATATCGTTATCGTATATCGTTATCGTATATCGTTATCGTATATCGTTATCGTATATCATTATCGTATATCGTTATCGTATATCGTTATCGTATATCGTTATCGTATATCGTTATCGTATATCGTTATCGTATATCGTTATCGTATATCGTTATCGTATATCGTTATCGTATATCGTTATCGTATATCGTTATCGTATATCGTTATCGTATATCGTTATCGTATATCGTTATCGTATATCGTTATCGTATATCGTTATCGTATATCGTTATCGTATATCGTTATCGTATATCGTTATCGTATATCGTTATCGTATATCGTTATCGTATATCGTTATCGTATATCGTATATCGATATCGTATATCGATATCGTATATCGTTATCGTATATCGTTATCGTATATCGTTATCGTATATCGTTATCGTATATCGTTATCGTATATCGTTATCGTATATCGTTATCGTATATCGTTATCGTATATCGTTATCGTATATCGTTATCGTTATCGTATATCGTTATCGTATATCGTTGTATATCGTTGTATATCGTTGTATATCGTTATCGTATATCGTTATCGTATAACGTTATCGTATAACGTTATCGTATAACGTTATCGTATATCGTTATCGTATATCGTTATCGTATATCGTTATCGTATATCGTTATCGTATATCGTTATCGTATATCGTTATCGTATATCGTTATCGTATATCGTTATCGTATATCGTTATCGTATATCGTTATCGTATATCGTTATCGTATATCGTTATCGTATATCGTTATCGTATATCGTTATCGTATATCGTTATCGTATATCGTTATCGTATATCGTTATCGTATATCGTTATCGTATATCGTTATCGTATATCGTTATCGTATATCGTTATCGTATATCGTTATCGTATATCGTTATCGTATATCGTTATCGTATATCGTTATCGTATATCGTTATCGTATATCGTTATCGTATATCGTTATCGTATATCGTTATCGTATATCGTTATCGTATATCGTTATCGTATATCGTTATCGTATATCGTTATCGTATATCGTTATCGTATATCGTTATCGTATATCGTTATCGTATATCGTTATCGTATATCGTTATCGTATATCGTTATCGTATATCGTTATCGTATATCGTTATCGTATATCGTTATCGTATATCGTTATCGTATATCGTTATCGTATATCGTTATCGTATATCGTTATCGTATATCGTTATCGTATATCGTTATCGTATATCGTTATCGTATATCGTTATCGTATATCGTTATCGTATATCGTTATCGTATATCGTTATCGTATATCGTTATCGTATATCGTTATCGTATATCGTTATCGTATATCGTTATCGTATATCGTTATCGTATATCGTTATCGTATATCGTTATCGTATATCGTTATCGTATATCGTTATCGTATATCGTTATCGTATATCGTTATCGTATATCGTTATCGTATATCGTTATCGTATATCGTTATCGTATATCGTTATCGTATATCGTTATCGTATATCGTTATCGTATATCGTTATCGTATATCGTTATCGTATATCGTTATCGTATATCGTTATCGTATATCGTATATCGTATATCGTTATCGTATATCGTTATCGTATATCGTATATCGTTATCGTATATCGTTATCGTATATCGTTATCGTATATCGTTATCGTATATCGTTATCGTATATCGTTATCGTATATCGTTATCGTATATCGTTATCGTATATCGATATCGTATATCGATATCGTATATCGATATCGTATATCGATATCGTATATCGATATCGTATATCGTTATCGTATATCGTTATCGTATATCGTATATCGTTATCGTATATCGTTATCGTATATCGTTATCGTATATCGTATATCGTATATCGTATATCGTATATCGTATATCGTATATCGTTATCGTATATCGTTATCGTATATCGTTATCGTATATCGTTATCGTATATCGTATATCGTATATCGTATATCGTATATCGTATATCGTTATCGTTATCGTATAGCGTTATCGTATAGCGTTATCGTATAGCGTTATCGTATATCGTATATCGTATATCGTATATCGTTATCGTTATCGTATATCGTTATCGTATATCGTTATCGTATATCGTTATTAGCTGAATAGTTTTCAGGCTGTTACATCGTTGATAAAGTAACCGGCTGTTACATCGTTATTAGCTGAGCCGTTGGGTGGAAGAGCGTGGGAAGGCTGTTGAGCATTAACCAGTTACTATTTTCGTCGTTCATTATCGTACATTGTTATTAGCTGAGTGGTTCTCAGGCTGTTACATCGTTATTAGCTGAGAAGTTGGGTGGGAGAGCGTGGGAGGAAGGATGTTGTGGGTTAACCAAGTACTATTTTCATCGTTCATTATGGTACATCGTTATTAGCTGAGTCGTGGAGAGCGTGGGAAACTTGATATGAAGGGAGACAATGAGGGGACAAGTCCATGACCGTTTGCTAGGAGTGAACGCAACTTAGACATGTCTTGTTCTCAGACTGTTATACGTTGCTTTGTTTTTCGACACTGCTGTGCGATGTTGATTAGCGTTTCGTTGTTGTTTTTGTTAAATACATGTGAAACCATTCCTGTAGAATGCTTTAAGAAAGCCGGAGCGTCTTGCAACGCGTCTACACCCCAAGCAGCGGCGACCATTACGCCTCTCCCAGTGGTAAACGAACTCCTCCAATACGCCCGGCTGAGGCGTCAATCGACACCCCCCGCATGAGTATTGCGACACCTCGACACCCCATGCAGCGGTTATCAAGGGTGTTCCGTTAAACCTATACACCCCATGCAGCGGCGATCACGGTTGTTCCGGTACACCTCCCTGAGTGCTAAACAAAACACCTTCCAGGCGACGTATTGTAGGTTGTGTGGGCATCACACGGGTTAGGGGTGTCGACACCCTGCGCGGGTGTTGATTTTTTTGTGAGTGTGTCTTAGTCAGGATACTGGATGATGGTTGACCCATTCAACCGTTAACCCGTTGACTCATTGTCACGTTATTGGTGAGAAAACTTGAATCGCTAACGCATTGACCCTTTAACACGCGCCCGGTAGCCTTTTTCATAAAGGAATTGTACAAACCTGGTGTAGTTGTAGTTTCTAATTTGAACTTTACAACCTACAATTCCAGCATGTTTCATAAAAACTACACACACCGCATCAGCGGGGGTTGTAAATTCGGCCGCGATTGTAGTTTTTGTCTGCGTCAGCTGGCATTTGCTGACAGCTGACATTGTGATTATTTTGAAGACAAAATATTTGATACTGTAATCATATAAGTTATATGAAAAAGGGCGTTACTGCAAAGAAAATGACAAGAATATTTGTTTTCGGCTCAAGCAGAAACTGTAAATAAACACCGCGACTGTGGAAGATTTGGAAATGGCAATTATTCGCACAGTGTCAGTGTCAAACCATGACTGCAAGGCTCGCACAGAGCATGGTGGAGCTTTTCCAGGAAAGTTGGTGTGACAAAATGTAATTTTGCTTGTTTGCTTTGTTTGGTTGAGGTGAAAATGGTCATTTTAATGCCGGATAACGTCTAAATCTGACAAGAGTTGGTTTGGCAAAACACAAAGTTGGTGGGGCAGTGGCCCCACCATTTGAATAGAAAACTCCACCGGTGGCACTGAGGCAAAAGAAGGTGAAACATTTCCAATAGATCCGGGAGAGAAGGGAGGTAAGATCACTTTCTATCTATAACTATAAGTGTGAAGAAATGTCGCCGTCGTCGCGATTCGAACGCGCTTAGCCCTCACCCGGGTAGGGCAAAACCACTACGTGTTCGGGTAGAGGGGGAGGGGGTACGACCCCCCCCCCTCTTAGCGTTTCGTCTCTAATTGAGCTATAGCTTCACGTCAACGAGCGTGTTGCTTGTGACGAGAGGAAGCCGCTGATACCCTATTTTAAGGTCTTGGGTTTTTAGGTGACCTCTGAGGTCATGTCAATGACCCAAAAGTCAGCAAAATTGTAATTGCGTATAAATTGAATTTTATCGAGCTAGAATCGTGAATGAGCATATCATAATGCTTAATGAGTGCAAAATTCGTAATCAGCGTCATAAAATGTCCTAAAAACTGCCAAATTCCAAAAGGGTCAGGTCAGGTCATCTGATGTCAGTGACCTCGGTTGATCGGTGGAAGTGCATGACTGACCCCAGTAGAACATATAATTATGTAAAATGGATCCCAAATTTGAAATCAGTGTCACAAAATGTCCTAGAAACCGCCAGAAGCCCAACAAAGTAATTTGAGGTCATCGGAGGTCAATGACCTCAGTTGACCTCTGAAAAGGTCAATCGAGGTCACAACCTCAGTGGAAACCACAACTGTCACCTGGAAACACCTGTGCATATGCTACTGAACAACAAACACTCGGAAACTGCACAAGTTACAAGCATCGATACTGCGGGACGGCAGTTGCGCCTGGCATTACCTTGAGAAACAGGTCGGTCACAGGTTATGTGGGTTAAAAATTCAAAATTTTCAGAGTCTGTGGAAATTTGGGTAAACTTAGGGTACTGAAGGTTTCACAGGCAAGGTTACGGACGCATGGAAACACAGGTATACAGGAAACATACACATACGGACAAATACCTAGATTTCACGTCACACCACAGTACCCAACACCTCAGTTCTACGCACACTCTTCACACGGTCAGCGAGGTGCTCCACCACAGAGGAGGAAAGAGGATCATCATGTCAGTCAGGCGTTGACAAAGAATGGGTATCCGAGGAGGTTTATCAAAGCATCGCAGAGGCAGTTTGGGACCAGGGATAGGGGTGCGGCTAGTAATAATAGACCGAGTCAGGGTGATCAGAGTCAGCGAGGAGAGCGAGAACGCGGCAACGAGGTAAGGGAACGTTCGTATGTATGCATTCCTTACGTTCAAGGTGTAAGCGAACAAGTGACGAGGATTTGCAAACCTTATGCGAAAATAAGTACAAAGCCGGGTGCCAATTTGAGGGACAGATTGGTTAGGGCGAAAGACAGGCTGGAGAAGAAAAGCAAGGCAGGTGTGGTATATCAATATCAGTGCCACACGGTATGGTTTATGTCGGGGAAACTGGTAGGAAGCTGGGGACAATGGAGATGGATCATAGACGGGCGATAAGCAAGGGGAATGAGGATCATTCTGGCATTTCGAAGCATGTTTTGGAGACGGGGCATGAGATTGCCTGGGATGAAGTCAGGATAGTTTGTTATGAGAACAATTGGCATAGACGCAAGATAAAGGAGGGCTATTATATATCTAAAGTACCGAGGGGCAAGTGCATGAATGTGTTACCAGGTTGGCAGGTTCCGGACGTTTATAAGGTGCTAGAGTAAAAAATACGGGGAACGGAAAACTCTGCTCCGCAACAGCCCCACAACCTCTTTGACACTACGCAGTGGTAGTTAGAGCATATATGTAAGTGTATGTGATTGTAGTTATACGTGTATATATATGTATATAAACGTGCGTTTGTATGGGTACGTGTGTGTATGTGTGTAGGCGACGGAATAAACATCTGAGATATACAATACAATATTAGGATATGTGTCTTGTATGTAAGAAAATATTGATGTAGGTTAAAAGGTGCATTGCATGTATGTATGAGGCGTGTTTGTAGTGTTGCCGAGTGTGCAATCTATGTCACGGCGACTTCGACCCCATTACGAATGTTACATATTACCTGTCTATTATATATATATATATATATATATATATATATATATATATATATATATATATATATATATATATATATATATATTACGAATGTCACAGCGAATCACTGCGAATTCGACCCCATTACGAATGAAACGTACGTATTACGAATTACCTTTATATTGTATACCAACATATTACGAATTAAAAGTATGCAGTGTATGCGTCTGTACGTGTTTATGTTAAGCTTTCTTTTGATTTGTTATGATTAGAAGGAGAGGCATGGTGGCTGGTATACTAATGATTTTGTCTGGTCTGTTAACGGGTATTTGTAGTTCTAGGTGGTTGGGAAGTTTAGGAAGGAAGGGTTAGGGATGTCGTGATTTTCAAATCCGCCTTTTAGAGGATCTAGAGGAATAATCCACTGTGCTTATGTATTTATAATTTCAAATATTGTTTTGAGTGTGTGAACTATGTACCCCAACCAGGCTGACGAAGAGCACAGTAGTGCTCAAAAGCTTCCGCTACAAACATTACAACTGGTGTACAATATATGTATATATAAAGTATCAAAATGTCCCAGTTCAATAATTCCATCTTTATGTTAATCAACAACAGTTACTAATCGACCTTTATTAAAAAGTCTACTGGAGGGCCTCTGATAATTACACGCACTGGAATCTCCCCCCCCCCCCTAAGATCTCGGCCCCCAAAAGAGCCACAATAACGAAATTTGTAGGGTAGTGAGGTGCTGTGGAATCTCTGTTTTGTGTAAATTTTATGACCCCAGGTCAATATCTTCAAGGTCAACTAAGGTCAAATATGCAAAATGTTGCTTGTTATGCGCTCCTTGGCTTGACATTGTTATGGAACGCAATGATTGCATGTATACCCCAAAAATGGGTTTAATGATTTGTTAGAAAGTCAAAAATAGGTATAATGATAGAAGTTGAATTTGACCTCAGGTCATTTACATATCAACACTTCACTGCGGTCGTTTTGGAGACATTTTTAAGTTGTGTTTACTTTGATGGCCTAGAAGGGGCATTCCACAGTAAGACAACCGGTGGGTGCCGTCCGACCATTTTTTTATTTTCTGGAAAAATTGTGCATTGATGGTTTCAAGTTGTGCATGGGGGTTTCAAAGAATTCCCTCCAAAAATATTTTCCAAAATACGGCCTTCCGTATTTTCTCAAGTTCACTATGCAGTCCTAATTTTGACGACCAATAACAACGGAAATTAACATTTTCGTCTGATGACATTTGAGCTTCATTGATGTCCTTTCGTATCAACAAATAAAAAGTGGGGTTCAACCTGTAAAAACTACTTTAACCACTTTTGTAAAAACTACCATAACCATTTTTTTTGTTGCAAATTTGCCGTCCGACCATTTATAATTGTCTTGAAAAATTGTGCACGGGGGGTTTCAAGGGCGAAGAATTCATTGGTGGTGACCAAAAAATTCCCCAAATAAACATTTTCCAAGATAAGGCCTTCCGAAAATTTCCCAAGTTCATTGTGCAGGCCCAATTTTGACGATCATAACTCAGAGACTAAAAATGCGATTTTGATAACTTTTGTTTGGTTGGTTCGGGATTAGTTACAGAACAATTTGGCAATCTCGGATTTTCTATTTTCACTTCGTTCTGTCACGTGACCTCGTGACCTACATTTTGCGCCGTGACCTTTACCTGTTGGAAACTGAAATTAGAATTTTCGTCTGATGACGATTTGAGTTCCATTGATGTCCTTTCGTATACAAAAATATAAAAAGTTGGGTTCGACCTGTAAAAACTACTTTTGAGCCTTGCAATGCTGAGCCTTGCAATGCTGTGCTGTTTGGGTACGTTACGTTGTATTGGCCTGTCAGGTCATATGGCGACCTGATGTCGGTGTTACAGGCATCAACCGAGAGGTGTCGTCGCCAGGAGTCACCCTGGACTTTGTTTCGAACGCGTATGTCAAGTAGATGCGAAGTTATCGACGGACAGATGCCCGAACAGCATATTATGTCAGCATTGCAAGACTCAAAAATCATGTTTACAGGTCGAACCCCACTTTTGTATTATTTCATACGAAAGGACATAAATGAAGCTAAAATCGTCATCAGACTAAAATGTTAATTTCAGTTTCCAACAGGTCAAGGTCACCGCGCAAAAAGTAGGTCAGGAGGTCGTGACAAAAACACAAACAAAACAAAATCCAAATCCGTGATTGCCAAATTGTTCTTCGACTAATCCTGATCTAAACAACAGCAAAATATCAAAATCGCTTTTTTAGTCTCGGGAGTTATTGGTCGTCAAAATTAATCCTGCAAGTATACTTGGGAAAATACGGAAGGCCGTATCTAGGGAAAATATTTGTGGGGGGGGGGGATTTTGTTGGGTCATCACCAATTAATTCCCCTCCATTGACCCCCCCCCCCTCCCCCAACAGTTTATAACTTTTCGAGAAAATTAAAAATGGTCGGACGGCAAATTTAAATGTGTTGGTTGTCTTACTGTTTTTTTCTTACTTTAACCCTCGCCCTACGAATGCTTTTTTCACCTTCGCCCTACGGGGGGCGAAGGGGTTCTAAAAAGACCCCCCTGTTAACTTCCAAACCAAGTAACAAACCAAGAACCAACATGTTTCCTGTCATGTTTGGAATATAACGGTATGCAATTTTGAGGTTTCGTGTCAACGAGTGACCTTCCAGGTCAGGTGAATGACCTCGATCGACCACGTCCAGAACAGCGATTTTGTTCTGTCAGAAAACCTCAAAATCAGAATCTTCTAAATGTAAATAAAAAGTCATGTTCAGTTTTGTTTTGAAATTTCAGTTGTATCTCAGAAATACATACAAGTTAATTATTTATTCGTATCTGGTCAAAAAAAGCCCCAAAAAGTTATTAAAAAAATGACGTCATGAATTTCTTACACTTAGGGAGCCATCACTCAGTCAAAAATTGAGATATTTCTTTGCAATTTGGTTTAGTATTGTCCATTCTCAGTTCTCTCACATATATTCCAGTTTTTGAACATCTTTGAAAATTTTGATTTTGTGGTGATTTTTCCCCCAAAAGAAAAGTTTTTGTTCATTTTGGGGGTCAATAACTCATAACTTTGACAATTCGAGATTTCCATTTTAAAGAAAATAACATTTCGTATCTTTGCTTAATTGCATTTGCAATTTGCTTTCAAACTCTGTTTTCTACGATTTTTCAAACATTTATCGTATTTCCACCAACATGACGTCATCAAAACAACATTATTTCCCAAATTTCTGAACCAAATTTAATGAAATTTCTCCAACATGCGTATAATTGTTGTATACTTAGCTACTGAAAATGTCAGCAAGATGTGCCGCATGTCTAAAACGTTATGCAAGAAAAACCTCAGGAGGGGTCGTTTTAGGACCCCCCCCCCCCCCCGTAGGGCGAGGGTTAAACGACGTGCCATTCATTTGTTAGCAGGTACACAACAAATTATACATATCGACCAGTAAAATCACGAGATATTTACAACAACAACAAAAAACAGGAGGGGTGCGCGGATTTCGACCCTCCCCCCCCCCCCCCCCCCCTCCCCTCTCCAGTGCGCGTGTTAAGCTATCGATTCTTCGACCCTTTAACCCGTTAAGCCGTTAACTAAATGGTATTTTTGGGAAGATAACTCAAAAGCGGATTAATGCCGAAGTCACCTGAAAGTGAAACGCCCTGTTAAAATGTCGCATAATGCGTTATGATCACGCCCAGCTCTTTCCCTGTCATACTGAAACAACCGTAATACACAATCACGATATCAGGGCCTATCTAATGGACAGAGCATTTCTGAGTACGCACGCACTTCTGGCCCTGTGTTGCAGTCGACTGTTGCTGACGGCAGCCCTGTGTTTCAGTCGACTGTTGCTGACGGCAGTCCTGTGTTTCAGTCACCTGTTGCTGACAGCAGCTCTGTGTTTCAGTCGACTGTTGTTGTCGGCAGTTCTGTGTTTCAGTCAACTGTTGCTGACGGCAGTCCTGTGTTTCAGTCGACTGTTGCTGACAGCAGCCCTGTGTTGCAGTCGACTGTTGCTGACAGCAGCCCTGTGTTGCAGTCGACTGTTGCTGACGGCAGCCCTGTGCGTGGGCCGTGCCATGATCGCCGGGGTATTCCAGAGCGTTATAATCTACACGCCGGAGGTAACCGATGCCGGCATACCAGTAACAGAACTGACTTAGTCGGCTCGTGACGCTAAACATATCTAAATCGGCTCGTGACGCCGTATAACATCGGGTGTAGCCATCTTTAAAGGCTGAAACACAGCCTTACGCAGAGCCTGCATAAAACGAATGCGGGTGCCTGCGGGCGCCTATTCAAATGCATGGGTCAATTTCGACAGTTTATTTTGTGTTATTCCCCCAGCGTCGCGCATCGTGCCGTTGTTGCGACCTCCATTCAACGTATTGGAATAGGCACCCGCATACACTTCGCGCAGCTGCGCCAAGACTATATTCCAGCCTTAAAGGGAAATATTCACCCTTTTATCTATTTTTTCTGCATTATCTTATGCAACATGTATGGTATTAAATTGATGGAGTCTAAATTTACAAATGAAGTCACAACTTTTTATATTTCGAAAAAAGGGAAATACAAAAAAAAATATACTTCTTTCGGAGTTCATGATCAGTGTTTTCTCTTCTCTATTGGAAGCGCAACCATATATGACGCTTTTCTTTCAATCTGTTCAACGTTGAATAACTCACGTTGAATTACCTCTCAACAAATCACATACACTAAATACGTAATCGTAGGGGCCAAGTTAATTCGCCGAATGCATCACGGTTTTCTGAAATGTGTATTGATTGATTGCGGGAAAACCGTTCAGATAAATGCTGCATGTGTGCATTGTAATGTATTGAATACCTGTAAGTTGAAAAATCATGGGGAAAACATCAAATTTATTTATTTAAAAAAATGAGTCGAGAACATTACATAGGGCGCCGTCCGGCGCCAAACTAAACTGCCGATTTGGATACACTTTTGTAAAATGCCTGTTGCTTGTTCATAGAAGGTTGGTACATATTCGCAACAGATAGTCAGTAAACATATTACATACCTTCATGATAAATAGCAATGCGTAGGCAGGCTAATTTTAGTTCGGACAGTGAATTTGTTACCGAGTGATTGCTGAGTACCGACCATTATAGGCGTGGAACGCTTATCAACTTTAATTTGAAATATCTTTCGGTAGAAATGTTTACATGCAAAATTTGATAAATTTACAAGATATTTTGGTCTCGTCTGTCCATTTCAAGTAATAACTCCATGTTTGTAGGAAAGGGCGAATATTTCCCATTAAAGTGAATGTTTCACCTTTTTGAAAGTTGTCAAACATACGCTGGTTGTAGTAAAAAAATATGAAGTAAGTGCTGCTGAAAACGATGGTGATATTTTCTCTCTCGAAAAGTCACTTAACTTTATACAAATTAAGTTCTTGAATTACAAATTAAGTTTTTTAAATTTGGATGATTACGTCATTATTGAGCTATATACCGCCGCTAATTGGCTGACAAATTGGCTGTCAGCCAATCAGCGGCGGGACTAGCCTAGACCCCATTTTGCAAATAAGCAATTAAATTGCTTAAAAACGGCTGAGTGTTGGGGAAAATGACCTTGGTATTTTCGACATTTAAATAACGGTTCAAAACCTATACAAAGGTGAAACATCCCCTTTAAGGTGCATTCGTACTTATCCGTATTGCTCTACAACGTATATTGTAAAATATATAGAAACGTTAGTGGCAATTAGAGTATACCAGTCCATAAATGGTTGCAGATATAGAAACATGATCTATTCACCGCTCAGGTAAGCCAAGATGCAAAATTTGGTACAAATATATTCATTTAGAAGAAATGACACCTGAACTCTGGTTTGACTGAGTTTTCAGAAAGACATACCAGCTGGGCCATCACAATTTACAGCCTTTAGCTTTGGTTCAAATTGTACACTCATAATCAATAAATGTGTAAAATACAATGTCTGGTATCCGAGACACAACCGACCAATTTGATACCACTTGACTATCTGAGACAGGCATAACTCACCTAGATTCGTGTGTGGCCCGCCAGCTATATCCGACCAATCTGATACCACTTGACTATCTGAGACAGGCATAACTCACCTAGATTCGTGTCTGGTCCGCCAGCTATATCCGACGCACTTACGCGCCATCGGAATGGGCGCATCCGGTGCCATGGCGCGAATAGGTGCCATGATCACGCCACTGGTCGCTCAGGTAAGTACTGTGATGATCACCCGACTGGTCACTCAGGTAAGTATTGTTATGATCACCCCACTGGTCGCTCAGGCAAGTACTGGTATTATCACCCCACTGGTCGCTCAGGCAAGTATTGGTATTATCACCACCACGGGTCACTCAGGTAAGCACTGTTATGATCATTCCATTGGTCGCTCAGGTAAGTACTGTTATGATCATCCCATTGGTCGCTCAGGTAAGTACTGTGATGATCACCCCATTGGTCGCTCAGGTAAGTACTGTGATGATCACCCCATTGGTCGCTCAGGCAAGTACTGGTATTATCACCACCACGGGTCACTCAGGTAGGTGCTGTCGTGTGTGTGAGAGTGTGTGTTTTTTTTGTTTTGTTTTTTTCCCGGACCGGCCTATAGCCATATTCCGGGGAGGGGCAATGACCTCTGGCAATTTGCCAGGCAAAAAACTACGTTAACCGGTTTATGTGACCCGGAGCAAACTAGGGACTAGGGCAGCTATTTTACGTTACTAGTTACGTTAACCGGTTTATTTGTACCCGGAAAAATTATTTGTTCAAAGTAAATATAATATCCTAACATTACGTTAAGTATTTCGTTTAAGGTCTATATAGTATCTAGCATTACGTTAAGTATTTCGTTCAAGGTAAAAATAAGTCAAACACGAGACACACATGCATACACATTTTTATTACAATACACCTGTACAGTGTCAGTGTTGATGGAGCCGTGGCGATGCCGTCATTGCAACAACGGGAGACTGTTGCCAGTCTCCCTGGCTCCGGCGCCTCGGCGAGACCTGGTTGTGGGGTGTATTTAGCTGGGCGAAAAGTCCTGAATAATAAAAAACCCAGCGTCTAAGGCAAAGGGGAAAAAAAACCTGCGCGGTGGGCCAAAAATGCGCAAGGCCAAAAAGACCCCTGTTATATTTGATTAGCTAAGCGTGTTTGGTAGAGATAATCTAAGAGAAGACCTGTCAGTTCGGGATAACTATCACCTAACAGTGTTTGGAGATTTAATGTGATGCTATTTTGTTGTGTGTAATTAATAATGTGCTGTCGTTTATCGTTGTGTACTGGGCAAGTAAGAAGTAAGTGCTTGATTGTGTATCGCGGATAACCTGGGCAATGTTGGCAATTTGGTGGCGGGAGATTCTCCATAATATAATAATGAGTAATTTTTGTATGACCGAGACGGAGGCGCGCCAATATTACCTCCTTCTCTCTACAATTCTGGTGGCTAGATATAAAATGTTGGACTTTTGGCTTGATTGGATGAAGATGAAAATGTGGAGCGGCGTCCCACTCACTCTGGCGCAGTATGCTAAGTTGAGAATTAATATAATTTAACACGTCTGATACTGGGCTTGGAAGTTGGTTTACTGAAGGTAATTCTAGGCTCAATTTCGCAAGTCTGTCGGCTTCCTCGTTTCCCGGGATACCTGCGTGTCCTGGGATCCAGAGGAATTTAATACTATTGTTTTTACTGTTTAAATACTTGATTAGCTGTCTGATTTTAAATACTATCGGGTTTCTACAGTCACTAATCGAGGAAATGGCCGTGAGCGAGGCGGACGAGTCTGTGCAAATGACTACTTCCTTAAGTTTTTCTTTTCTGACATATATTAATGCTAATGAAATGGATGACAATTCCGCTGTGTATACGCTATTTATGTCGGGAAGTCTAAAGTTATTGCTAACTGTGTTTGTGTAGAATGCACCACCGGTTCGGCCGTCGCTTCGAGAGCCGTCTGTGTATATGTATGTGTATGTGTTGTGTTGTGCTTTGTGTTCGTTGAAGAGTGTGTGTGTCTCTGCCGGCGTGACTGTGTTTTTGTTGTGTGTGAAGAGGCGGTGTGTGTCTGGTGTTGTGTCGAGCCAGTGAGATGTGAGTGGTGGGGTTGGCATTGTGTTGATGTGTGGAATGTTGAATAGTGCGAGTGTTTGTCTGATTCTGTGACTGATGAGTGGGTGTCGTTTTTGTAGTAGTGTTTGTCGTCTTGTGGGTGCGGGGTGATTTAAGATGTGAAATGTTGGGCGTGTGGGGTGTGAACTTGCTCTGGTGTAGTATCTAAGTAGTGTGTATTTGCGTCGGCGGCAGAGTGTGGGAATGTTTGTATCGATGTGTAAGTTTGTGGTGTTGGTGGTGCGGCAGGCTCCAGTCACGATCCGCAAGGCAGCGTTTTGGACAGTTTGCAATTTTTTAATTTGTTTGGAACATATGTCATCAAATAAGAATGCGTTATAGTCCAGTACTGGGCGTACCAGGGAAGTATATAGTTGGAGAAGAGTGGCACGATCTGCGCCCCACTCTCGACCAGCCAGTGACTTCATGATATTTATTCGTCTCGTACATCTCTGCACTAAATCATTGAAGTGTGGGATGAACGAAAGACGTGTGTCTAGCGTTATTCCCAGATACTTGAATGATTTGACGAAAGGGATAATTTGATTGTTATATTTTAATGGAATGTAGGGTTCCACATATGCAGGTCTCTTGGAAAAAATTAGAGATGCAGATTTACTTGGAGAAATTTCCAGACCCCATTTGTCGCACCATACCTTTATATCAATGAGTACTAGTTGTAACATTTTGCTGGCTTGATCGACACTCGGGTGCGAGAACCACACCGCCAGGTCATCAGCGTACATTGAAAATTTAAGGCCTTTGTCGATCTTGTTAATATTACTGAAAATGTCGTTAATCATAATTAAAAATAGGGTCGGGGAGAGGACCGATCCCTGTGGGACACCGTGGTCCTGATTTTGATTTGGAGAATATGTGTTGCCGCACCTTACATTAAAAGTTCTATTTTCTAAAAAGTTTTGGATAAATTTAGCGAGTCGACCTCGAATTCCGGACTTATGGACCTTTACTAGAAGTGCAGTCTTATTGACTCTGTCAAACGCAGCTCTCAAATCAAGAAAGAGGGCAGCTGTGACCTCTCTCCCTCGAAAGCCGCGCTGGACAGAGTCGATAAGACCAACTAAATTGTCCGCAGTGGAGCGACCAGGTCGAAAACCACTTTGGTGTGGGGAAAGTATATTATTTGTTTCAATGTATGTCCTGATGCGTCCATTAACCATGCGTTCGAATAGTTTACATGCACAACTAGTTAGAGAAATGGGGCGATAGCTAGCGGGAGAAGATTTGGGTTTGCGAGGTTTGATTATAGGAATTAGCGTACTATTATGCCAAGATTCAGGGAAAGTGCCATCAAACCACATGGTATTGAAGGCTGTTAGTAAGTTGGTGAGACCAGTCTCTGTCAAGTTTTTAAAGAAGGAGTAGTCAATTTGATCTGGTCCTACAGAAGTTTTACCACATTTACCTATAGCGTACGTTAACTCGGAGTTGGTAAAAAGGGAGTTGTAGATTTCTACATTATTAGAGTCAAAGCTAATAGATTGGAATTGATCGTTAAGTTGGTTATTAAAAGTTGGTGTACATTGTTGCGTTGATGATATGTTAGCGTAGTGTTGTGCAAATTGTGTTGCCACCTCTAGGGGAAGCGTGTAAGATGTGTTGTGTATTTGTAAGTGTGGGATTTTGTATGCCGGTGGTCTTTTATTTGAAAATGATTTAATTAATGTCCAAATTTTTGAGAGGGAGGTAAATCGATTAAAGGTAGATGAGAATTCCTGCCAAGATTCTTTTTTTGCTTTGTCAATGATTGTTTTAGCCAAAGAGCGGGTTTTCCGTACTTCGTGTTCGTTTTCTGCAGTTATACAAGATTGAAATTTTCGAAATGCTCTTTTCCGGAGGGCAACAGCTCTTTGGCATTCTGTGTTCCACCACGGGGCAGTACGCTGCCTCGGGTGGTGTTGTGTGTTTGTGCGTGTGTGTGGAATGTGCTGGTGTGCTGATGCGAGAATAGTGTTTAAAAATGTGTTAATGTCAGTCTGGGAGTCTGCGGGGTGACTAGTGTCAATGTGTTTTTGAAAGGAGGACCAGTCGGCTTTGCGAAGGTTCCATCTAGGCAGAGAGTAAAAATTTGTCTGTCCTGAAGGGACTTGGAGTTCTAGGTGAATTGGGTAATGATCGCTAAAAAGAGGGTCAGATTGTGCATTGAATGTAAAAAGAGTCGCGATGCGTGGTGTGGCGAAGGCGAGATCAATGGCGCTGTAAGTCAACATGCCTCCTGAGTGGTGTACGTGTGTGGGTGATTGGTCGTTAAGGAAGACCAAATTATGCCGGTCCAGTAGGTCTAGCATAATTTGGCCGCGGGAAGAGTTCCGAAGGCAGCCCCACGCCCGACTATGCGCGTTGAAATCGCCCATAATCAGACATGGGGTGTTAATATTTGTAATAAGCTGGGAAAAAGAATCAATGTCTATGTCCTCATTCGGACGAAAATAAATAGAGATAAGAGTTAGTTCTATCTGAGCGATTTTAATATTAACGCCGACTGCGTCTAAGGTTGTTTGAAGGTCGATTTGGTGATGCAAAAGTTGGTTTGAAATAAGCAAAGCCGAGCCGCCTCGGCGCGGTGACGCATTTACGTTATTTGTGTAAAGGCTATAGCCGGCGATTTTCAAGGTATAATTATTAAAGTCGGCGTCAATAAAATGGGTTTCCTGAACAGCGGCTACTAACGGATTATTATTTAAGACGTAATGTTTGAATTGCCCCCAATGGGATATTAAAGATCTGACATTCCATTGGAGGACAAATTCTGACTGTTGATTATTCATTTAGATTTACTTTTACTGTCCAAGCCTTGCCTGGAGGTCGCTCGAGTATGCCTGCGAGGGCGGGCGGCCGGGCGGGAGGGCGAGGGGGAGTGGGAGCGCGAGGACTCTGACTGGGTGTCACTCTCCGAGAGTCGGGGAGGGGAGTGGGCGGGCGGGGAGTTGGAGCGGGAGGGCGGGGGAGGGGAGTGGGCGGGGCGGGCGGGCGGAGAGTTGGAGCGAGAGGGCGGGGCGTGGTTGCGGGCGATTGATTGGGAGACGGCTCTCATGAGAGAGTCGTCCGAGGAGTCCTCCGAGAGTCGGCACTCCGCTGGTGCTGCGGAGGCCGGGGAGGCGGGGCCTGAGTCGGTGTTCGACTCGGCTGGTTGGGCTGGGGTGCGCGGTGCCGGTGGATCGGCGGCAATGGCGCCTTCGAGGTCCGACAGAGATGCCTCGGGGAGCTGGAGTGGTGGTCGGGGGGTCTGTCGGTTGGGGGGTCTGGCGGGAGGCCGGTGGGGTGGGGGGGGAGGTTCCGGGAGGTGGGAGGGGCGGCCAAGCGCCGGGGGCGAGACCTGGGCTGAAAGAGGTGGAGGGCGGGGCGTCCGGTGGGCGCCGACTGTCGCCGCGCTTCAAGCGCTCTGTCTCGCGAGCGAGACCCCAGGCCAAACACCGGCGGTCCCAGGCCGGGTGGGCCTGGTCGCACGAGGCGCAGCGTGCTGCGCGCGTGCACCCTTCTGTGCCGTGCTCGCCGGCGCACCGACCACAGGTGGCGGTGCGCACCCGGCAGGACCACTTGAGGTGGCCGTAGCGCCAGCACTGCTGACACTGCCGGGGGGCGGGATCCACTCCCTGACGGGGGCAGCCACGTACCCACAGTGGATGTGGGTCGGTAGCTCCCTGCCTCGGAAGCGGAGCCGAATCAGCGGGTTGGGCTGATCGGGTCGCCGCTTCGTTGGTGACAGGCGAGTCACCTCGCACACCCCTTGGTGTGCGAGTTCCCGGAGGAGATCGTCCTCCGAGAGCTCGGCCACGTCTGGGCACCATGCCAGACCCTCCACGGAGTTGAGGTGCGCCGGGGCCTCCACGGCGACCCTCACTCCGATGAAGGTGGTCCGTCCCATGACGCTGACGTTCTGTTGGGACGTCAGCGTCTTGATCAGGAGTGCTCCTGATCGAATGGGTTTGGCGCTGGCTACGTCGCCACAGATGGCGACCAGCCAGCGCCGGACCAGGAACGGGTTGACATTCCTAAATGGAATGCCATCCGCTCGCCACATAAGGAGGCAAGCGGGCCCGTCCGGGGGGGTGGGGTCGGGGGGGAGCCGTGCTCCGGGTCGGACCCTGGGAGGCCCCTGAGGGGAGCGGGGAGTGGGGCCGGCCTGGAGAGTGCGTGGTCGCGCACCGGGGGACCCCAGAGGGGGGTCGGGTGGGTCAGGGGGACGAGAGTCCGGCGACTGCCAGGCCCCTGGACGGGGCGGGCAGGCGCCGGGAGACCCCAGAGGGGAGTCGGGCGGGTAGGTGGGGCGGGGTTCCGGGGGGGTAGCCATCGTCGTGGCTTAGGAGAATAGGGTGGGGGCTAACTGTTTACTTTAAATGCCACACACGACAGAACGTGTTGGCACCTGCAAATTAACTTCTCAAGACTGGAGGGGACCTACGCCGTGGGATTAACCCGTAGAAGTGTGAGAAAGATAAGATTTAGAGTAGGGTAAGAGAGAGTTGGTGAAAAGAGGTCTCAGACTGGCTTAGTTGAATCAACCTGCCACCCCTCCAGGTCGTTTGTGGACCGTTCGGGCCAAGCAGGCTGGGTGTTCACCGTTAGGTATCCGCCAGTGGACTAGTTTAGGAAAGAGTTAAGATAAAAGCAGAATGAAAAACAGTGAAATTCACGAATTCCAAAGGAACCTTTCGCGAAGTCTACCTATCTAAGGGTCTAACAACCCTGTCTACCTATCTAAGGGTCTAACGACCCTGCCACAAGCACGTGGACAGGGTCCCGCACCCGGAAGCGGTGGAGGGCTGGTGAAGGCTGGCTCGAAGTCGTCAGTGGTCCGATGTCGTTGTCGTCCTGCCGATCACGAGTGTGTGTGTGTGTGCGTGTGCGTGTGCGTGTGCGTGCGCGTGCGCGTGCGCGTGCGCGTGCGCGTGCGCGTGCGCGGGCGCGGGTGCGGGTGTGGGTGTGGGCACTGGCGGATCTAGCCGGCCGTTTGGGGGGGGGGGGGGCAACCAGTTACAGGATTTTGCTCAGGGAGGGGTCTCGGACTATTTTCAGCTACGGGGGGGGGGGGGGGGGGGTGGGGTGCGGTCGTTTTTTTTAATTCCCATGCAACACCCTTTACCCTTAAGCGTAATGTTAACATTCAGCACAATCCCATTTTATCTAGAACTTAATCTACTGACCTAAGCTAAGATCTGAGGACACGTTTAAAAAGTTTTTTCAAGAGGTTTCGATTTCCGGTTTCAGTTTACGGTTTACGGTGGAGGGCACCTTGTGCCCACTGAAGAAATTGCCCCCTCCTGGAGAAAATCCTGGGGACGCCACTGCGTGAAACTTTTGCCCAATATCTTCAGCAGGCATAAATTAATATATAGATGAGTTAACTATATTGGTAGGTTTTATTTTACTGTTATTTTGTTTGGAAAGGGGAGTCAAGTTAACCCGGTAGCGCCTGGGGTAGTGTACCCACGACCGCCAGGGGGGGGGGGGGGGGGGGGCGGATCCAACCCTCCCTGTTATCTCGGGAACCAATGGTTGCAATTGTCAACCCCCTTGCCCAGAATCGTTCCGCCGGCTATGCCATCATACATTTGAGAGTACTTTGGCTGAGTTTGGGCTCTGAGCTGTTGATTGTGCGGTCCTTACAGCCCATAATGCCAAAATTTTGACATGTGAACTTAAACTGAATCGCTCCTATCGACCCCTGTGCCCCCCTTAGCTACGGGACCTGACCTAAATGTTAAATTTCTTCACGAATTTGGTCCACTTCTTTTTTTCAATCACACATTTTAACGATTTACAAAATAAGGCTTCAGCTTCTTGACCTTTAGGGATATCGAAGGAGGAATACATACGATACGATACATCGTTTGTATGATTGTATGTAAATGAAAACGAATCAATGAAAAACATGAATGTTAAAGCAAACTCATTTATATTTAATTATACAATATTAATGTAATTTATTCTTCGCTATTCATCCTTACATGACGCCACGAATATTTAGGAGTTGGTCGTTGTAAGATAATTTTGGATGAATTATATAAAATTGTAGGCTGTTATTGTTTCATAAGAAAACGCTCATTTCTTCAGTCAGATGACACAAACTGAAAATCACCGACATAAATGTATTTCGCAGGGCTGGGCTTAGGGTGGATGTATGATATCACCGACGGGCTAGGATTAATCAGCCATAAGCAGATTCAGAACTGGTCGGACAGAGTCACATCTGGAGTCGGCAGTCCAGACGGCGGGCTCCGGAGGCAGCGAACCGGTCCACCACCTTGTCAGTTGCCGGCAGCCTTTCCTGGTGGGCTTGGATGAGGATCAGCGCCTCCAGGCGATCTTCAGCCATCGTTGAACGAAGAGCCGTGAGCGTGCGCGTCACCTTCGAGAAGAGGCGCTCAGCCTCTGCAGTTGTGACCGGCAGCACGGCCAACACCTGCAGCAGCCGGTGGATCGCCGAGAACGTGCGCTGGCTGCACTCGTTGAGCGCTCCTATCGCCGTCACGGGCGCCTCGGTGTCAGGCCTGTTGCTCCACATGGCCGTCCAGACTCGGAGCTCAGTCCGCAGCTGTTCGACACAGTCGCCTACCAGGCTGGCGTACTGATCGAAGGCCGGCTCCAGTTGCTCCCAACGTCACGCCGGCCACGTTCTTCGGGAGGAGCTGGCTGAGCAGGAACGCCTTCCTCTGGTGCACGCCGAAGCGGTCCCTCGTGTTTGTCAGCACGGCGTCGACGGCAGGGACAAAGACGTTGACTCGGAAGTAGCCTTCCACGATCAGGTCCCGTCCTGTAGCGCTCCTGTGGATAGATCTGCTTGGCAGCCGTGGCTTGCTGATCTCGGTGTTGATCTTCTCTGCCAGTCGGTGAGCCACTGACATAAGGGTGGCGAACTCGCTGTCGGAGTTGGCGCGCATGTCCTCCAGGACTTTGATGACGGCATCAACAAGCTCCAGGCACCGCACCAGGTCCATGCCCCTCTCCTGCAGTGCTGTGGCGAGGGGTCGGAGCACGCCTGACAGCCGCTGAGCCACTGCCAGCCCGACCAGGAACTCGCCCTGGGTGACGGCGATCAGGAGGTTGGCGGCCTGGGAGCTGGTGCGCCGGTCCTGCCACTTCGTCATCAGCTCCAGCGCCAGGCAGACGGCGGGCAGCTGCTTCCAGAACCGCTCCACCGCCACGTGCCGCTCGATGAAGCGCGCCTGGCAGAGCTTCACCAGCTTCCGCCGCTCTCCTTCCTCCAGCTTTTCGTGCTGGGCTGTCCGCAGCAGCTCCTCCCGTTTTGCGCCGTCCGTCAGGAACGACACCACCGTCTCCATGGAGCCCAGGGCGTTCCGAATGACGTCCACCTGGTTGATTCGGGACGTTGCCAGGTTCAGGGCGTGGGCCGCACAATGAAAATAGTGCGCCAGCGGTGACTCCTTCCGGATTTGAGCCGCCACACCGACCCGCTGACTGGCCATGGAGGCTGCCCCGTCGTAGCACTGGGCTACCATGGCCCCGCTGTCCAGTTTCAGCTCCGCCAGCGCAGTCGTGATGACGCGGGCCAGGTTTACGCCCGACATCCGCATGTCTGTTCCGCCAACCAGCTGACGGAGGGTCGCGAACACGTCGACCAGGCCGACAGGGTCCCCCTGACGATCAGTTTCCCCTGAAGGTCATCCACGTAGCGGACCACGAGCGCCATCTGTTCTCTGTTAGAACAGTCCGTTGTCTCGTCTGCCATCAGCGCCCAGATTTTGGAACGGCTCACTCTTTGAGCGATGTCATGTTTTATCATCGAAGCCATGTCCAGCAGAATGGCGTTCTGCACCTGTTTGCTGGTGTAGAGGGCGTTTCTGGCTGCTTCAGCCAGGTGCTTCTGCAGAGCACTGTCGCCCGACTGGATGCGGAAGCGCAGCATCATCCGGAAGTTCCCGTCGTTTACCTCCGGGTAGGCGCCGCTGGGGTCGATGCGGCCGTCATCACGATGACCGCGGATGGGTATGTTCTGCATTGCAGCCAGCTTGATGGTGTCTACGATGGCCGAGATGATGACTCGGTTCCGCTCGACCTCCCGCTGACCGGCGGTCTGCACTTGGAGTGCGACGTCCAGCTGAGGATGGTGACGTCTGGCGACGAACTCTGCCGCCCTGGCCGCGTTGGTGCAGTGATACTCTGAGTTATCGTGGATGTTCAGAGCACCACATTTTCCTGTCAGGTCGGAGAAGTCGACGAGGGGACGAAGGACCAGTTTCCCGAGGACTTGGTTCCTGCTGCCACCTCTACCGCCACCTTCCCCGCCGCCAAAGAGGACACATACGCTGCACCACGCTCCGGACCGGTTCCCCAGGCGAGATACAGCCAGCCATGAGAAACGCTCCAGATGGTCCTCATGGAGACGGCGTGGACGAGTCACTCCCTGCTTCTTGTGATAGGAGACGGGAAAGTCTTCTTTTCGGGATGGACACCATCTGTCCGTTAACCCGGCCATCTTCAGGTCGTCTGTCGTTGAGCCACCGATGCAGTGGCCGAAGTCTTTCTGAGACACGCTCGTCTGGGGGTGCTGACGGAGGCCTTATCCGGTTCAGCGGACGCCTCCGGCGCTGATTCGTTTTCGTTCAGCCCAGGATTCGAGGCAACAGGGCAGATGACGCTGGCGGAGGCTGTCGCTCCGGTCGACTCGGCTGGTGGCTCCGGAACAGGAGTGGACGTTGAGGATGGTGAACTCGGGGAGGAGCTAAGGAAGGAAATGACCAAATATGAGGACGAATGGAGTGATACGATGCTTCGCATTAAATAGGAAGATTCGAGTATTAGAGTAATCGGTATGAGCCTCCTTAACAATTGTAACCAATTCTTAACAATTCTACACAATTCTCCTCTAACCATCGTTACTTCTATACCACAAAGCGACAGAAACAGAAACTGGGATGGAATGATGTGCATTGTCCACTGTCCAGTGACGACCACCATCATGAGACCACCACCATCGTCATTAAAGGAAACATCCCACCCTGCCAAATTGCTATGGATGTGCTAATATAGTGTATTTTTACCAATAAATAATAAATATGTCATTGGGTTGGCTACATTTTCAAGATATAAGTTATAACCCAAAAAAAAAAACAATTTTAAAAAGAAATATATTTTGATAACACAGACTCGCATATTTGGTATGGATTATAAAGTGTGGCACACATTTCAAAAGTGGGCAGTGGCGCATATTGTTATGGCATTTTCTGCTTCAAAGAGGATCTAACAACTCAAAACTTGAATCAAATAAAATATCTATCAAAACAGTAAATTTAAATGTTAATATAATCCAACAATTATAACACAAATCACCTAACACTGTGTTTCACAAAAAGATTGCTTGCTGATGTATATGGTAGCACATGACCATATACATCCATATGAAGTTTGTGTATAAGATCCATAAGGACCACTTTTCAGGATGAAACAGTACATATCTTTGATATTTGATGGTGTACAGACTGAACAAAGGTGTAAAAAGTGATTTCCTGACATGAGCTTAAAAACTGCTATCTCGGTCCCATTCCCCATTATGAAGGTGGGATATTTCCTTTAAGATACTCCTGTTTCACAACCCACAATTTGGGGTAATTAGTAATTACCCAGAATTTGAAAACAAATTATCTAAGGTCATAGTTATCACTTATCTAAACACTGCTGTTGAATAATCTAAGATCACAGTAAATAATTTTAAGATTTTTGGCTTCAGTTAGGCTTAGAACTAATAATATAGATGGCGTTGGGGCCAGAAAGTATAGATGGTGTGGTGCAGTGTCCCAAAATTTGTCAATTTGGGTGGGAAATGACACCCAAATGTGAATAATTTTCCACTCTCACTCCCCATTTAGAAGTGAATTTTCCACTCCCAAATTATGAATTGTGGTATTCCGACATATATTGACTAAAAATACATGATTTCAACGAAAACTACTGCTTTTCAGATTCAAAACATAAATCAATATTGCACCACTTTCTACATAATTGTCCACTCTCAAGGTCTTTTTTGGCTCAGACTTTCCACTCTGACACCCAAACAAAAATGGAATTTTGGGACACTGGTGTGGTGTAGAAAATACAGTGGTCCTTTGGTGGAAAGTGAAAACAAACACCTGAGAAAGAAGATGATAAACACATTTTGATTGTAATTAGTTTAAGTATCTTATATTTGTGCTGGCAAAGTGTTTCCGCAAATGTTAAATTCAGTAATATTTTTGCATGCATTTAAACTTACCATTAAAGGGTCATCCTCACTTTTTTAGTATTTGATATGTAGAAGAGTCACTTTGACCTGTTTTACCAGTCCAGTTCATTTTGAAAAGTTTCCCGCAATTGTTTACAATACTCATTTGAAGATTGTCTACTTCACAAACTTAAGGTGCTTTATTAGGAAAAGTACCTCCTATACTTAAATCATTAAATGTAAATAAAGAAAGTGTGCAGTAAAGGCAAATTTAAAAAAGTAGATACAAAAAACAAAACTTCAAATGAAGATAAACAATTGAAACAATTGAGGGTTAACTTCAAACAAACTGGACTGGTACAACAGGAGAAACTGGCTATCACATATCAAATTTTAGTTTTTAGGTGGGAATGTCCCTTCAACTATTGAGCTTTTGTAAGGAGACTTATGATGACCTATTCCAGGCATTAGCATGAGGTCCCTTGTCCCTACCCTGAATGGCTTTTGTCATAGATTCAGGAGGATCATAACACATGAATCACACAATGTCAGAGGGTCACATTTGACACTATCAGCATTTAGGATGGCTCTTCCACCCCTTCGCTCCCTTTTAATTTGTCAAAGTGGAGGAGCAAGTTGCGATGAAAATGATACATTTCTACTCATATTTGTTGTTATTGAAATTGTGACATTAGGTACCAGCTTGAACATGTATAGGAACTGATAGGAACTAGGAAGCATACCTCTTGGTTTGGTTAGGATAAGGCCGCTTCGGTCTACTTGGACCATTGCGCAGCCATGAGATGAAGGAGAAGGGGTAAAGTGGGCCAAAATGGACGCCGACCGGGCAACCGCCCATGGACAGGCCCTTCCCCGCAGCGCGAAGCTGCGAGGAGAGGCCCACGCCATGCAGACGGCCACCACTCCCGGGGGGGGGGGGGGGGCAGCTCGAGGCCACCACATGCCCGGTGGCCAGCGACCACCAGACCCGGGGTACCGTGGGCGTGACAAAGGATGGAGGACCGGCAGTCGGGAGGATCAAAAGGGATCTGAAGCATACCTCTCCGTTTTCTTCTTTTTAAAGAAGTGGCTCAAACTTGCCTGCCTCTTCATGGCACTTGGCAGTGTCTAGGCAGGGGGTGTCATGGCTATCTCCGTAATGTGTCCACCCTGTCCCATGGCGTCACTTTCCAGCTCGATTTCCACCAATGGTTTGGCCGAATCGGAAGAAGCGTATTTCCTTTCGTAGACCGTTTCATGACACTTCTCGGTCTACCAAAAGAATTACGCCTTCGACCGGCGTGGCCGCCATGTTTATTTACGGTGGCGCATTCGTTACTCAACGATCTTCAACATAATTGTACGTGAAAGAAGTGTAATCCAGATGTAAAAATACTTTCACCTGATAGATACTACTACAAAGTATCCTCAAGTCACCTTACTTCATCAACAACCAGGTGAAATAATAAAATCGCACTTCAACCAAAAACAGCATCCAGCGACAGTTCCCCGTGGCCAAAATCCAACATTGTCTTATATGGGCATGTGCCTCGCTCGGTTGCATGCCTCGCTTTGACAGCGTCTAGCGGCTCACCCTGGCAATTTAGGAGAAAATGTCCCAAAAGCGAGCCGTAGAGGACATTTCAATTTATAATTTAGTACTCAATTGATCCCTCTGGCACCTAAGGTATGCAAATGGTAGGACGCGAAAGTAGGACGATTTAACACTATTTGAATAGGGAGCGTGTGACGTCACGTGCCCGTGACATCACGCATTTCGCTGCCTACCCCGGACGGGTCTCTATGGCCTTGGTGTCTAGGTGTCCGGGGAAGACTAAGGTCTGTAAAGATAAGGTTGTGCCATATGACAAAATCACGTGACCAAGCGATTATGAACCGATCAGCAAGATTTCGAGTTAGCCACTAGAGAATAGCACGTGCAACCACTCCCGGGGCTCCTCCGCTTTTTTGGACCTTAACTTCTTTCCCCGTGCCGAAACTCCCATTGGATTAACATAGCGAGTCGTGGAAGCGTAATCACTAATGTAAAACGAAGTATGATGCCAGCCCGTTGAGACAAAAGTAATCATAGGGCGATGTGCACAAATAATTGGAGTTTTATATGTTTTTTTTCACCTTCATATTTTGCAGTAGCATGGCTCCGGAGCGGACAGCTCCATACCAATGGCAACGGTTTTTGGTGGTTTTGACCTAATTTGGTCCACTTAGAGTGAACCCATCTGGATAAAACGCAAAACGGCACCGTTCTGGACCACGCCGGATCGAATGGTGAAGAAATTACGCAAATCAGTCCCATAGCATCGGAGCATGGACTTGCCTGCAACAGTTGTTGGTGGTTTTTGTCCAATTTGGTCCACTTATAGTAAACCAATCTGTATAAAACGCAATAAGGCACCGTTTTGGACCACGCCGAATCGAATGATGAAGAAATCACGCAGATCAGTCCCATAGCTTCGGAGCATGGGCTTGTCTGCAGCAGTTGTTGGTGTTTTTTGTCCAATTTGGTCCACTTAGAGTAAGACAATCTGTATAAAACGCAAAACGGCACCGTTTTGGACCACGCCGGATCGAAAGGTGAATACATCATGCAGATCGGTTCTATAGCCACGTAGTATGAGTTTGCCTGCAACTGGTTTCGGTGGTTTTTGGTCCAATTTGGTCTACTTAGAATGAACCAATCTGGATAAAACGCAAAACTGTACCATTTTGGACCACGTCGGACTGAATGTGGACAACATAATGCAGATCGGTTCAATAGCCTCGGAGCATGGGCTTGCCTGCAACGGTTTTTGGTGGTTTTGGCCCAATTTTGTCTACTTAGAGTGAACCAATCTGTATAAAACGCAAGAGGGCATCGTTTTGGACCACGCCGGATCGAATGGGGAAAAAATCATTCAGATCGGTTCCATAGCCTCGGAACATGGGCTTGCCTGCAACGGTTTTTGGTGGTTTTGGTCCGATTTGGTCCACTTAAAGTGAACCAATCTGTAAAAAAACGCAAAAAAAACGCAAAAACTGTTTTGCACCATGCCGCATCGAATGGTGCAGAAATCACGCAGATCGGTCCCATAGCCTCGGATCATAGGCTTGCCTGAAAAATTGAACTACAGGTTTGTATCCAATTTGGTTCATTTAGATTAGACTAAAGTATATAAAACGCAAGCGGCACCCATTCCGACCAGTTCGAATTGAATGGTGAAAAAATCACTCAGATCGGTCCAGTAGTTTCGGAGCATGGGCTTGCCTGTTAATCTGGACAGTTTTTTAGACTCTCCCTATTCAATACAAACAAAACAAGGCTGCATTTATCATGTGACCAAGCCCGCCCTCAGCTGATGCAATACGAAATTGTTAACATTCATATTGACATATATAAAGTCAACTCCTCATATTGATTTATTGCTGACCAATATTGATAGATTGGTCAGTAATAAATTAATACGAGGAGTTGACTGTTTAGCAATAATAAATGTATCACGTGATCAATACCTACACCCCTACACCGGCAAAATAATAGTGCGGCAAAACAATAGCCGAAGTGCGCCAAAAAAAAATCAACCTTTGGACCTACCATATATGGTCATGCTCCGCCCCGTTATGGTCACGTGGCATTTGAAGGGGGGTTGGGGAAGACCTTCAAACCACCCGGGCTGCAACAGTACTATTTTTAACCCAATGGTTTAAAACCAATACAAACCCACATCCCGTGCAACGCATGATAAGAGGAGCGGCTACTATTCACAACAATTTCGCCACATTTGACACAAGACCTGCGCTTCCAAATTATAAGATGCTTCCATATGAAGGCATTTACTCAATATGAAGTCGTGGGTCTAGTTATTCCTTCGTCGACGACGAAATCATTATTTATGAACGTGTTCATTTTTTTCTTAAAATTTCACAGAACACGGAATTTTATTGTTTTTAATATGCGTTGAGGCTTATATTACAGTTATTTATATATATATATATATATATATATATATATATATATATATATATATATATATATATATATATATATTTTTGTTTGGGGGGGCAAAAGACATGTTGGCCCCCCTTCCAGGCTTTGGGGGGGGGCCATGGCCGGATTGCCCCCCCCCCCTGGATCCGCCAGTGGGTGTGGGTGAGGGTGTGGGTGTGGGTGTGGGTGTGGGTGAGGGTGAGGGTGTGGGTGAGGGTGTGGGTGTGGGTGTGGGTGTGGGTGTGGGTGTGGGTGTGGGTGTGGGTGTGGGTGTGGGTGTGGGTGTGGGTGTGGGTGTGGGTGTGGGTGTGGGTGTGGGTGTGGGTGTGGGTGTGGGTGTGGGTGTGGGTGTGGGTGTGGGTGTGGGTGTGGGTGTGGGTGTGGGTGTGGGTGTGGGTGTGGGTGTGGGTGTGGGTGTGGGTGTGGATGTGGGTGTGGGTGTGGGTGTGGGTGTGGGTGTGGGTGTGGGTGTGGGTGTGGGTGTGGGTGTGGGTGTGGGTGTGGGTGTGGATGTGTGTCTGTGTGTGTCTGTGTGTGTGTCTGTGTGTGTCTGTATGTGTCTGTGTGTGTCTGTGTGTGTCTGTGTGTGTCAGTGTGTGTCTGTGTGTATGTGTGTGCGTGTCTGTGTGTGTGTGTGTATGTGTGTGTGTGTGTCTGTGTGTGTGTCTCTGTGTGTCTCTGTTGAGTTGAGTTGATAATATTTATTAACATATAGCATATTAGTACGAGACAGTATCGGAGATCGGTACATAAGCACAAGACTTAAATCTGGGCACCTCTCTCCACACCCATACGCGTGCAGGCACGCATGCCTACACGCTCACTTACACACACTCACAAATGCAAACTTGCAAGCAAGTGCTTTCACACATACATGCAGACATACACGCAGACATACACGCAGACATACACGCAAACACACACGCGCACACACGGCAGTTCGTTTCGTACACTTCAGATCAGTGACCGCCGCACGTGGAAGGACGCCCGCCCGCCGCGCACCCGCAGAGCCAGTCGCCGCCGCCGCCAAGTGCCCGAGGAGGGGAGAGGGAAGAGCCTGAAGTGTTTATATAAATATTTGAGTATGCATAATATATTTTTGGACACAATACGCTACCCGTCGTCCGCTGACCTGACTAAGGCTGTAACCATTAAGTATGATGTCTATTTGAACTGATTTTGTTAGAGATGTGAAGTCGATATTGAGAATGGTGGATAACTCATTAAGCATCACTGTTCGATAATTGTTGTGGAGCATGCAGTTGAGAATGAAATGTTCTACAGTTTCGGATTGGTTGCTGCATGAACATTTTGGTGAATCGGTGAGTTGGAATTGGTACAGGTGGGCATTGAGCTGAGATGCTCCTACCCGAAGTCTGGTGTGTAGCAAATTGCCGCGCTTTGAGCCAGAAGTGAAGAATGTAGGTGGAGGAGGTGGGCTAAAACTTTCCTTAATAATGCGTTTAAAGGGCATGTGATTAGATTGGCGAACGGAAAGGGCTAATTTGTTTCAAAGTTTAGTGGTACTTGGTATAAAAGAGTTTTTGAATACAGAAGTTCTGTTGTAAGGCTGTGTGAGTGTTTCTGAGTTTCTTAATTCTCTACCAGTTTGTGAAATCCTAGGCTCGGGGAGAATGGAATTAATGTATAGAGGCATTTGTGAGTTAGGTGCTTGAATACGGTGATACAGTATAAGTTTATTAATTTTTCGTCTATTTACCATCGAAGTCCAGCCCAGTTCAAGTCGCAATTTATTCGTCGGTGTCCTTAACATCGTACCTGTGATTAGCCGAGCAACTCGGTTTTGCAGTCTTTCCAGTCTTAAAGCGTCTGTCGCAGTTATAAGTCCGTCGTAGATTATGTCACAATAGTCGGAGTAAGGTCTTATATATGTTGAGTATATTTGGTCTAGAATGGTTCTTGGTACTATTGGGTATATTGGGCCCATGGCTCTATTTACCTTTTTGATAATGTCATTTATGTGCGTTTTGAATTTGAGATCGTTGGAAAGAGATATACCCAGGTGTTTATGACTTTGGTTGACTGGGATTACCTGGCCATCGAAAATTAGTTGAGGAATATTAGGTGTCTTTTTGAGTGAGAATGTTTGCTGTATCGTTTTTGAGCCATTATATATGATTTTCCAATCTTGACCATACTTGTAGATGTTGTCAAGGTCACTTTGTAGAGATGTCTGTGTCGTACCAAAATCGTTGTTGTTGTGGGAAGCGTAAAGTGATGTGTCGTCGGCGAAGAAGAGGGTGTCATTTGTTGTCATCGTAGAAAGTCCGTCCAAATACATTAATGCTAGCAACGGACCCAGAACGGAGCCTTGAGGGCATCCGGCGTTTATTGTCTGTAGAGAAGAAGAGCTATTTTCTACAATTACTTTGTGTGTCCTGTTTGTCAGGTAAGATTGCAGCCATGTCAGAGATGTTCCAGTCAGTCCAAAGTCAGTTTTGCACTTTTCTAAAAGTCCGTCATGCCAAATCTTGTCAAAATATTTAGAGATGTCTAAGTAGATTGCTGTAAATTCACGTCCTGAGTCGAGTTCTTTATACAGATTGTGGGTCAAATAGATGAGTTGAAGATGAGTGCTGTGCTTTGGTCTGTACCCGCTCTGTTTGTCTGACAGTAGATTGTGGTTTGATAAATGTGTATATATGTTTTTGAAAACTATTTTTTCCAGCATCTTTGAAATGCAGCTTAGGAGAGATATTGGCCGATAATTTGTGGGGTTAGCTGGTGATCCTTTGTTTTTATAAATAGGTTTTATGTTGGCAGTTTTCCATGAATTGGGAAATATGCCTTGCTTTAGAGATTTGTTAAATAATTTAGTCAATGGTTCTACAATTAAGATAGCGGATATTTTAAGTAATTTTGTTGGAATATCGTCTGGTCCTGTCGATTTATTGGGGTCCAGTGAATTCAACATGGACAGTACTTCACTTTCTGATACTACAAAGCTGTCCATAGAGGGAACGGGCCTATCTTCTGTCGTTTGTGGTGTTCGTGTCTTCGAGATGTCAAGTCGTGTCTGTGAGGCGAAATATGCATTGAGGAGTTGAGCTTTGTCGTTGTTGTCCGATACCACCTCACCGTCAGGTTTCAAAAGAGGAGGGATGGGATTGGCATGTTTTCGGCCGGTTAGATCACTTAAAATCTGGTAATATTTGTATGGACTCTGTTTGTTACGTATTAATTCGGTAACTTGTGATTGAATGTGTTCTGAGTGGAGGCGTTTGTTTAAGTTTGATACGAAATGTATTTGTGTTTTCCAATTGCACCAATCGATATGTGATTGGGTTCGTTTGGCGCATTTAAATAGCATATTTCTTTTTCGTATGTTCCTTTTTAGTTCGTTATTTACCCAAGGCTTATCTTTGTTTTTAATACGTACTACTTTGGTGGGAATGGCGGTTTTTGCGGCGCTTAAAATTGCGTGAGTTAACCCTATTTGTAACAGGCTCCTGGCTACCCCTATTTGTAACAGGGGGGGGCGGATTCCCCCCCCCGGAGATCTCGAGATCTACCCGTCCGATTTTCAAAAATGAAACGGTGTTTGGTTCCCCTCAACACGATCTACATTTATAAATAATAAAAAATATAAATTTGGGATAGGGGGCAACAGGGGGGCAAAAACTACAAATTTTAGTGGTATTTTTGATCCAACATAGCTTTCATGTTTATCGACCGATTTTAACACAATTAATAGGAATCGATAGAGATTGAATCAGAGATTGAATCGGAAATTGATATATGACGGAGACGTTTGACAATTCAAAAATCATAGGCGTGTGCAGGTCACTCAATATGGGGGTGAAGTAAATGCGTAATAAAACCATTTTTTATGTTGTTTTTTTGATAAATGAAATGGTATGTGATTGAGACATTAGAAAAACAGTTATAAATCATATTTTTTTGCCATAGGCGGTACCAGGTTAGTGAAAAAGGGGGGTAAAATTGGGGAAAATATTAACCGCAGACAAGTTGCTACCCAGCACTATAAATATGTTACTGATCATAGATAGTTCCTTTTTGTATGTTGTACTTCATCATAGACGTATCCAGGATCCAAACTAGGGCGGCGCAAGACCTTTTGATAAGTATATTATCCGCTATTATGATACTAACTAGTCAACAGTGACTATTTCACTTACAACTTAAATTAACATTGCTTACCCCCCTTTTTACCCTACCTGGACTCGCCTATTATCTTATAATCGTTTGTAGAGTAGCCTGTGGTGCGTGTTTCATCCGAAAACTGCAGTATGTTATGTCATTGTACGCACATGCCTCTTAGTTTCCTTGCAATAATATGACCCCCTTTCTTCCATTCCTGAGCGCGCCTCTGCAAAAAAATGACTTTATTCCCTTTTCTGGTCTCATATGTGCATATATTATTATAAGCTAAACGTATATTGCGCCGTTATCGCTGGCATATCGTCATCACCATGCCAGTCACCCCCCTTTTCATGTTCCTGAACACGCCCCTGAAACTCTATATGTAATAAATTATGCAAATAATGGAAGCAGAAGCTATCTTTTACATCTTGATAGCTATAAATGCCCCTTACATTGCTCTATTGGCTTCCCGCCAAGCATTGAATACTTCCTGGAAACCCCCCCCCCTTTCAAGCCCCTGAAACCGCCTCTGCCATGCAATTTTGTATGATATTTCATTAACATCATCTAATTTGCACTTGTTGCAATCACGGTAAGCCGATGTAACTCCTTCATACTTGATGCAGTTAGGAAGAAACCGTGAAGATCGCATTTCCGTATTTTCGCCAAATGTCGCCTCCTAACCCACCCAAAACTGTGCCCTGGAACCGCCTCTGTTCAAGTTAAGAACTCAAAATTTTGTCTCCAAATGCGGAGTTCGATTCTATGAAAAGTCCCAAAATTGCATGGACCTGCTCCTAGCCGTTCTGGAGATATCTGCGAAAAACATGAGGGGGTGGCGGAATCCGCCCCCCTGTTACAAATAGGGTTGAATCTGTCGTAGCTGTGTGAACGTCTTTATTTATTATTATTGTATTGTAGTCCAGTCGGTTTGCTGTATGGTTCTGATGAAAAGATCTGAATCGATTTTGTCATAATCCCAAAGTGTTTTTGTAAGTGTTTGACATTTAAAGGTTTCAATGCATAATTCAGCGTATACCGGAAAGTGATCTAAACATGAGAAGGAAGATAGCGTACCGGAATCGTCTATCATCCTGATGTTATTGGTGAAAATGAGGTCTCGTAAGTTAGCACATTCATCAGTCATCCTGGTTGGTTCCTTTATTAGTTGCGTTAGTCCTAAGGTTTCTGCAGTGTCAAAAAGCTTGTGGTCGAATGGTGTTACGCCGCTATTTTTCGGGATTTGTTGCGTTTGGTTTAAATATGTATTGCCGCTGTTGAAATCACCCAGTATGATTGTTGCTGTAGCTGCGTATGTATTTGCAAGGGTAATACTTTCAGATATATGTTCAGTAAATTGTTCAAGTCTGTTTGCGTCAAGATTGGGTGGCAAGTATAAACAGCAGACAAGGAGTGATATTTTTGAAATTGATATCTTGCACCATATCCACTCTTCACTGCCATCCAATTCTAGAAGCTTTATTTGTGTAATTGGGAGGGACTTGTGTGCGTAGATAGCCGTTCCTCCTCCGTGTCTATTGCGATGATGTGTTAATGGGGTGTGAAAATTATCTAGGTGGTAAAGGGCGGGATGGATGCCGTCGTCTAGTTTTGTTTCAGTTAGTGCCAGTATCTTTATATCGTTATCGTGTACAAATTGGTGAAGTTCGTCCAAACGTCCAGCAGCTGTAATACTATTTATATTCACGTGGGCAATTTTTAGAGAACGTGAGTGATTATTTGTTGGACCTGGGTTTTGCTCTATTCCTCCGATAACTAGTAAGATATTGCAGTCGGGGTATATGTAAAAAATATGCCACTTTCCGTTGGATGTATGTTGTGATGGTTGGGGATATCTTGTCCATTGTGCGCTCCGCTCACAACCTGGGCGAGTGGATTGGTGGTTGTGTACTGGTTTGTGGCTGTATAACGCGCCAGTGGCGCACTCTCCTGTTGGGTATGGGTGTAAACAATATATAGTTTGGTTAGTCGAGAGCAGAAGGCTCCACCATCGCGAGGTCAGCGGACAAGGGGGGCAATCATGGGAGGGGAGGCCATTGTACAGCGGGTCCTCCCCGGACACCGGGGCGGCAACTCCGGCCGAGCCGGGGCTGGGGGCGGGCACACTCCCAGGCGGCGGTGTTGAGCGGCACTGAAACAACTTCACATGCAACATGCACTGGCTCGTTGGTTTTTATGTTTGAGATCACGTAGATAAGTTCAGTTATGACCTGATTTCAAATTGCTTAATTATTGGTGTTCATCAAACAAGACAATCAACTCGTACTCGTTACGTTAGGAACAACCAAAATAACTGCAATGCAAATGAATTCCAACTGTACCTATTTGTATATATGACATGTCATTGTCGCTCAGGACACCTATGCAACATATACAGTAACTAAAGAACACCATAACAAACGCGTCTGGACACAAAGCACAAACAAAACTGTAGCACTCACTACACTCACGAGTCCGCAGTCACGGTAGGAGCGCTGCGCAGCCCCGACTCGGCTCCGTCGGGGCCGTCGGGGCTGTCTGTGTGCCTGTGTGTGTCTGTCTGTGTGTGTCTGTCTGTCTGTCTGTGTGTGTCTGTCTGTCTGTCTGTCTGTGTGTGTCTGTCTGTCTGTCTGTGTGTGTCTGTCTGTCTGTCTGTCTGTCTGTCTGTGTCTTGTCTGTCTGTGTGTGTCTGTCTGTGTGTGTGTGTGTGTGTGTGTCTGTCTGTCTGTCTGTCTGTGTGTGTCTGTCTGTGTGTGTGTCTGTCTGTCTGTGTGTGTGTGTGTGTCTGTCTGTGTGTGTGTGTGTGTGTCTGTCTGTGTGTGTGTGTGTCTGTCTGTGTGTGTGTGTGTGTCTGTCTGTGTGTGTGCGTGTCTGTCTGTGTGTGTGTGTGTGTGTCTGTCTGTGTGTGTGTGTGTCTGTCTGTGTGTGTGTGTGTCTGTCTGTGTGTGTGTGTGTGTCTGTCTGTGTGTGTGTGTCTGTCTGTGTGTGTGTGTGTCTGTCTGTGTGTGTGTGTCTGTCTGTGTGTGTGTGTGTCTGTCTGTGTGTGTGTGTGTGTGTTCTGTGTGTGTGTGTGTGTGTCTGTCTGTGTGTGTGTGTGTGTCTGTCTGTCTGTGTGTGTGTGTGTCTGTCTGTGTGTGTGTGTGTGTGTCTGTCTGTGTGTGTGGTGTGTGTGTCTGTGCTGTGTGTGTGTGTGTGTCTGTCTGTGTGTGTGTGTGTGTCTGTCTGTGTGTTTGTGTGTGTGTGTTCTGTGTGTGTGTGTGTGTGTG
>JAXIVJ010000645.1:87500-125000 GCA_036785665.1 Chirona hameri
TTGGCTATACGGGGTATTTGGAGCTGAAAAACGAATATGGTATTTGTTTGGTCGATAGATATCCGTCGAAATAAACGATATCCGTCGAAAAATGGGCATGTTTCTCTTTTCTCCTTCATGGCCATACAAAACTTCATGACAATTATGATGTCATGCATATGGATATGGAAACTATTCAGCTTGGATATGGAAACTATTGCACACAATAACGACGGACTTTAGGCATTTATACGCAGGCTGCTTGTAACGAAAACAACCGCTGTGAGGACCCGAAACAAGTTTCGTGCCCCGATCGGGGCACGAAACATCGTCTTCTAAAAGGGGCCCACTAGTCCTGTGCCGAAATTACTTAGCGTAGGGAACTATTTTTTCAAACAACCCATTTTTCGATCTGCTCTACAAATCTGCTATCTTAGTTCAAAACCCCATGTTAAAGGTGAACTATTATCTTTATGAGCTCCAATCTTGAAATGGAAAACTTGCGCTGCGGGTGTTTACTTCTTGTGCCTGTTGATAATAGCTTCAGTCACAGATAACAACAGGAGACCTGGATTTGACACGCAATTTTCCGCCTCTTATTTTAGAGCCGAAATTTGAAACGGAGCGGTTAAGCTGATACACTTTTATGTCTCGGCTCGTGCATATATGAGAGTTGAGCACCGTCGTTCACTGCATTGCTTGCAATAAGAGGCCGAATATGTTGTGGCAAATCTAGGTCTCCTGTTATCTGTGCTTCAGTTAAGTGAAGGTCGGAGTCGTTTTCGCCGGAGTCGACTCATGAGGGAAAATGTCGGAGCCGGAGTCGGAGTTACCTGAAAACCGATCGACTCCGCATCACTGTGTACTGGTACACACCTCAGTGCGGTATACAGCTCTGGTAACACATATGTTGTTCACAGGTACTGTTACACGCCTCAGTGCGGTACACAGCCATGGTGTACGCAGCCGTGGCAGCTCTGGGAGTGGTCGCCACCCTGCTGATGCCATATGAGACGGCCGGCCGTGCTATGGTCAAATAGCTGTCCTGGGGACACCGCCGGCCACTGCTGTGCTGTTTTGATGAGAAATAAATGAAAGTGTCCTTCCTCACCGTTATTCGGGTGAACATCTAAGGCATATCTGAAATGATGAAGTGCCGTAAATCCTTTCCATCGTTAGCTTGATGACTTGAAGAACGAGATTTTCAGGTGTGGCGATATTCTAGTATTTGCGTGCCGCTATCCGCAGAAACCGAGTTGTTTTCCTATGTTTGGATTACCTCTAGTAGCGTTGTTCATGTCCAGCAGCCCGGTAGCCAGGCGGGCATCTGCTGCCACCAGTCGCCGCCGATGTATGTGTTCTTGCTTATTATGAATGCTGAAAATGTAAATGTATTTGATATTCAACATAATAATGTATAAATGTATAAATAAAAACAAGTTCTTCCACCCACAATCTGAAATATGTCTTTGCATTTGTAAAAGCGACATCATAGACAATCGTTAAATAATTATAAATACTTTTCCAGATTATATATATAAATATATATATATATATATATATATATATATATATATATATATATATATATATATATATATATATATATATATATATAAATATATATATATATATATATATATATATATATATATATATATATATATATATATATATATATATATATATATATATATATATATATATATATATATATATATATATATATATATATATATATATATATATATATATATATATATATATATATATATATATATATATATATATATATATATATATATATATGTATATATATATATATATATATATATATATATATATGTATATATATATATATATATATATATATATATATATATATATATATATATATATATATATATATATATATATATATATATATATATATATATATATATATATATATATATATATATATATATATATATATATATATATATATATATATATATATATATATATATATATATATATATATATATATATATATATATATATATATGATTATAAGATGAATGAGACTAATTCAAATATAAAAGGTTTTGTATTCAGAAAAAAGTAAACGCGTTTCGATTACATCATCATCAGTACTAATTATAAATAAAAAAATATGAGAGATAGTCAGGTTAGTGAACAGAAATCGAATCAATCGAAAGATATTTAAAAGTGTGAACACGTGAATTTTCATATATTTTTCAAATCTGCATTTCTGTTCACTCGAATCACTGAAATCGAATCAATCGAAAGATATTTAAAAGTGTGAACACGTGAATTTTCATATATTTTTCAAATCTGCATTTCTGTTCACTAACCTGACTATCTCTCATATTTTGTATTTAGAATTAGTACTGATGATTTTTTTTTTTTTAAAGTTTCAGTTGATTGTATTTACATTTTTGTCGACAGCACGACCCACCCTCCTGTGGGACGTGCTTCCCCCATCAACACAGACACAGATATACGGCACATACTCACACAACAGACGCACCACAAGCACACACTCACTCACAAACAAGCATACGCCGCGCGGCAACACAAACTTATCAAATACATTCCCCGAAGTTGCATCACTCACGTCGCCATTCCAAGCCTCCGCCTCACACATTAAGGTCACCGTCAAAAGGTCGCCACTTCGTCGCAAATGTTTCCATTTTTTCTTCTATCATGGCAGTTAATTTTTCTGCGTCGCGCACACCATTGACATATGACAGGTAAGCATCAAATGATATAAACTGACTTTGGCGCTTGCGATAATGCAAATATTGTTTCGCCAGCAAAATAAGGAAGTTAATTACAGCCGGTCCCTGCAGAAAGCCAAACATTATGTTATGCCTATTGCACTGGAATTGACGCGGGTGTATTTTCAAATTAATATACCTGAAAATTTTCTCCCAAAAACTACGTACCTCCACGCACGAGAAAAAATAATGGGTTATCGTGTCGATCGATTTACAGCGGTGACAAGAGAGACTGTCTACCAACTGTCGAATATGCAAGAATTTGTCAGTCGGTATGTATCGGTGAATTATTTGAAACTGAAACGATTGCAGCTGTGTTGATTTGGTGCAGGAGTATGGAATAATCATAACTGTGGGCCAGCTGGTTGGAGTCATCCCATCGGCTTCCCATCTCGAGAAAGCCGTAGGTTTGCTCGTAGTTCCCATGCCCATGCCCATGCCCATGCCCATGCCCATGCCCATGCCCATGCACATGCCCATGCCCATGTGGCCATGCCTATATGTGTATGTATATGTATATGTATATGTATATGTATATGTATATGTATATGTATATGTATATGTATATGTATATATATATATATATATATATATATATATATATATATCAATATATATATATATATATATATATATATATATATATATATATATATATATATATATATATATATATATATATATATATATCAGTCCGGCTGTGCGCGTCGCCCAGTGCGGACGCGCCGCTCTGTGTGGCTCTCCTGCCTGTGAGCCCTCTGCCTCTCCTACCTGTGATTGTGACTGCGTGATTGGCTGCTGTGGATCCTCACGATACCATCGAGTGGACGACTTCTCGGCTGAGCCCCTGCTCAGCACACTTCGGTATACACTGTAACAGCGCTGTAACAACAACCTTCTAAGCACTCTGCTCGGTGGTGCACCCAGGGTCCTGCCCGGCGCGGTGTGTTCCCATCCACCTCAACACGTCGCCGCCGCTGCAGCGCATCTACTGACTGAGCCGCAGCGATTCTACTGAGACTAGCCTGACTTGTCAAGTAAGTCTCAAGTAAGCCTGAGGCCACCGCCGCTGTTGTCCCTGCAAGTTCAGCATGCACCGTGATCTGGCCCGGTACCTGGTGCTGCTGGCGATCTGCCGGCTGCTGCTGGCCGCTACCTGCCCTGCGCCCCACCCGGGGCACCAGGACGGCCCCCAGCGCCGCCGCCCGGGCCCTCGCTGTGCAACTCACCCAGCCGCTGTCACCGTCGCTGACCATGTTGCGCGACATATTGCCTCGACCCGTCCGGTGCGTCCGCGGCCCAGCAGGCGATTCCATCCGGCTACCCTGGAAACCCCACCTGGCCTCGCCCCTGCCGCCGCTGCTGACGTCACCGTGATCTCCCCTCCGAGCCTCCGTGACAGGTCACCTGATGCGCCGCCCGCCCTCACCGCTCGCCCGAGGCACAAGCGCGCTCATCGCGGCCGGCGCTCCCAGCACCGGCAGCGGGGCTAGCGCGGTGGGCAACTGTGGTGCACCCGAGGTGTCTCGGGTAACATCAAAATATGCACGCTGAGCATCCAGTCCGTGCGTCCAAAGCTACTGGAACTGAACCTGGAACTCGACCGATTCAAGTATGACATTGTGGTGCTATGTGTGACATGGCTCCGCGCGAACACCCCGAACCGCTTACTCGTCTTTCCCGGCTACGACATATCGCGTGCTGACCGGAAGTTCGCGCCGAAGGGTCATGGCAGCGGTACAGTCTTGTGCCGTTCCGGTATCACGACTAAGAAGATTAGCGTGCCAGTATCGACCAACGCGACGTGCAAGCTTGAATCTCTCTGGAACGTGTTTAAGTGGGGACGCCATACGGTTGTTGTGGGGGCCGTGTACCGCATACCTCGCCATACGACGGCTGCCCTAGAGGCCGATTTCGACTGCCTGGACATGCAGTATCAACATATTCCAGTCAATCATCCCGGCTGTGCTGTCATCATCACCGGCAATCTTAACTGTAATCTACTTGCTGACTCATCTCATCTGCCTTTTAGGAAACTCGCCGATTTTACGTCATCGTACTACCTGACACAGGTCATCTCCGAGCCTACTTACACGTCCGGTAGCCTTTTAGATGTGTTTATCGTCAATCGAGGCATTCTTAAGTGTGTCGGTACCCGTTTCTGTCATTTCAGCCCACATAGGTTCATTAGGATGGTTTGTAACGTGCCCCACCCGCGCTCGACCCCGATGATCGTCCGAGCTAGGATTTTACGCAATGTTAACCGCACATCAGTAGCACACGCACCTAAAATCACATCAGTAGCACACGTAGTCACCTTACACGACATTGACAAGACAATTATCATGTCTCAGATCCCATGCTGTAGGGGGCCCGCTCAAAAACAAGTGACCGAAATCCGAGAAGTTTTTAAAAAACGGGTGGGGGTCTGCACACAAGGGGGCCCGCTCTTAGGGCTATGACCCCTCCCCCCTCCCCCCCCCCCCCCCCCCCGAAATGGAATCCTGCGTGCGCCACTGGATGTGAATTCATGAGTGTAATGCTGTCGCAGACGCGGCAAGCCTACGTGTGCCCGAGACACCTTCTCGTGTGTCCCGAGCGCTCTGGTGTGGACTGTATGTGTTGCCCTAAATTGATCGTGGCTACCGGTCCATGGCATTTGTGTCCGGGAAATTATCATCAGCGAGCGCTGGTATTTGTCAGCAAAGGATAAAAGCCGTACACAATGGAAGAGCGTGAAGATGACTGCAATGGGGCACCACAATATATTTTCCGCCGCTAGAGGCGCTGATGATCAACAGCTACCAAGCGAACCGGCGTCTGTGCGTCAGAGTATAGGGCGCATTATTTACGGCGTAGTTTTGAAAGGGTTTAAGTGGTACAGATGTCTTCAAGCTTATACGAAATGTTAGTGTCTATGAGTGTATTCGAAACCTGAAAGCATTTCTCTCTGACGTCAATCGTTTGACCTTGGGAGGTCAAAGAGTGCCCGCGAGTCAAATACTGGGTGCCGTATAACGTTTACCCTAAAGTATTTACCCAAGTTGTTTCAACGAATAAATATTTCCACCAGCCTTTAGACGGTGCACAAAGAGTGATCTGATCGCCCCTGGTCACCGGTTGACCTCAGGTCACAACATAAGTTACCATTATGACCTATGGGAGAATGACGTGGTACCTCATAAATTGTTCCCCAAATCACTTATAGAACCCATTTCACCACCATCGCCTTCCCTTTAAAGGAAATAGTTCACCTTCGGATTTTTTCCAGAACACGATTTTATTATATTTTTGATACAGTTTCTTTTTTTCTTTTTAAAAATGGTCCTACATCGCGCCAATTCAGGACAGAAGGTTGTAAATTATTGATTTTATGGTGTGCGTTATTGGTCTGCGCATGCTCCATGGTAGTGCTGGCACTTTCAGACGGTACGGTACATCATATATGCGCCGTATTCCTTCGCCAAAAAGTCAAATATCTTCGGCTGGAGAGTCTTTTCAGCCAAGAAAAGTTCCAGATAAGGATTTCTAAACACGGGCTACAAAACTGCTATTTCAGTTCAAAACCCATGTTGAAGGTGAACTATTTCCTTTAACCCTCGCCCTACGGGAGCTTTTTTCACCTTCGCCATACCTAAAAAGACCCCCCCCCCCCTGTTAACTTCCAAACAAAGCAACATAGAGCAACGCAGTAAGAACCAATATGTTGCCTGTCATGTTTGCAATTTAACGGTATGCATTTTTTAGGTTTCGGGTCAACGAGTGACCTTCCAGGTCAAGTGAATGACCTCGATCGACCACGTCCAGAACAGCGATTTTGATCTGTCAGAAAACCTCAAAATGAGAAATTGATAAATGTAAATAAAAAGGCATGTTCTTAGACCAGTTTTGTCTCAGAAATACAGAAAAGGTAATTATGTATTGGTATCTGGTCAAAAAAAAAGTCTAAAAAAAGTCATTAAAAAAAATGACGTCATGAATTTCTTACACTTAGGCAGCCATCACTCAGTCAAAAATAGAGTTTTTTATGTGGTTTGAGTATTTCCATACTTAGTTCTCTCACATATATTCCGTTTTTTTAAACATCTTTGAAAATTTTGATTTTCTGGTGATTTAAAAAAAAAGTTTTTGTTCATTTTGGGGGTCAAAAACCCAAAATTTCGAAAATCCGAGATGCTATTTTAAAGAAAATTACATTATATATCTATGCTTAATTTCGTTTGCAATTTTCTTCAAAACTCTGTTTTATATGTTTTTTTAAAAACATTTGTCGTTTTTCCACCAACATGACGCCATCAAAACATCATTATTTCCTCAATTTTGCAACGAATTTCAATGAAATGTTTACAGCATACGTATAATGGTTGTATACTTAGCTACGAAAAATGTCAGCAAGATGCGGCGCATGTCTAAAAAGTTATGCAAGAAAAACCTCATGGGGTAGTTTTAGGACCCCCTAGGGCGAAGGTTAACTAACACGCGCCCTGGAGGGCCTCTGATAATTACACGCCCTGGAGAGGGGGGCGCATTTCGCCCCTCTCCCCTATGATCTGGAAAACCAAGCAACGTAGCGACAAGCAGAACACGAAGTTAGATAGCTCGAGACAAGTTCTTTCGAAAGTCTTTCGTTAATTGTTTTTTCTCAGGTCAATATTGAGGTCAATATATCAGGTCAATATATCAGATTTTCAAGTTTTAGGACTTAACTTCGAACACCCCCAAATATATCGGGAACTATGATAGTTAGCAGCAAACGGAAAAGCAATAGAAAGCTCTTGAAAAATTAAATTCACATAAGTGTCCTAAAATTTGAGTTCAGGTGAATATTTTAGGCTCCAGAGGTCATCAAATGTGAAAGAGGTGATTTTTTGCAAAATTGTTTTTGCAAATAACTTTTTACCTAATAAAGATAAAGCAATATATTTTAAACCATCGTGTTTGTCTCGTCAAGGCACTTCGAATCATAAGCATGGTGATCAGGTTAGGGCAACTGAGAAATTTGACTTCAGGTCAAAATCAAGTGGTGACCCAAGTTGGTCATGTTGCTTATTGGGAGACGTGTCTTGACGAGACAAACACATTGGTACCATTTTATCTTCTCTATCTTCATTATGTCGATAGTTCTTGACAAAACAGTGTTGGCTGTCACGAAATTGACCTGAACTTAGGTCACCGATATTAGAAATCCGAGATTAACAAATTGTTGGTATCTATGATCTTATGAAATCCTGCCAGAATGAATCCGATCGGCCTAAAACTGTGGCTGTGGTACTTCTGCAAACGTTTTCGAGTTGGGGTCAGCACGTGACCTGGCCTGGTGACCTGACCTGAGATGACCCGAGGTCCAGAATCTTACATAATGTGGGACGTTCATTGCCAAAAGGGTGTGCAAAAAAAACGGTGGCGCTGCGCACCGCCGTTTTTGCGCTATCCTCGAAAACCGGAGGGGGTGGATTTCGTCCCCCCCCCCCCCCCTTCAGGGCGCGGTTAACTCACCGAAGGTGCACAACGCAAGAATTGACCCCTCCAGGTCACCGTTTGACCTCAGGTCACTTGAAAAGACGCTTATATCCATTTAGCGAGCCTTCCAAATACGTATTCGTTGTTTACTGGCCGAATGTGTTCAAACGTAAACGGAATGTTAATGTCTATGAGTGTATTCGAACCCTGAAATCTGGCTGAGGTAAATTGTTTGACCTCGGGAGGTTAAAGAGTGCCCGCGAGGTGAAATCTCGGGTACCGCATAACTTTTTCCCTAATGTACTTATCGACGTCGCTTCAACGGCTAAATATTCACACGAGCCTATAGACGGTGCACAACTACTGATATGACCGCCCTTGGTCACCGGATGACCTCAGGTCACGCAGCTTCAATACACGCAGACAAAATCATGGTACATTTTTTGACATTTCAGTCGACCCCCACCCACACTAAACATAATTATCGTCAACGCCCCTGCGAGATGGTATGAGATAAACGTATTTATTACTTATATGTGTATTATATGTTTTACCCTATATTATACCCAAACTATTATATTATACTATACACAAACTACCTCTCTTCATATGCTTTTTTAGGTTTTTTTCCATCTCTTAGCTGGGAGTGCCGCGACATTTTCTCTTGCGTTCTCTGGTGTTAACGTAAGGTAGCGTGCGTCGTTGGGATCGAGGGCGGGGGCACTCCTGGTCACCTATTAATAGGTGGCGGTTAGATAACAAAAAATACTACGGAATATCGCGTTTTTGTTTTTTTCTCTCGAAAAAGGTGAATTGCCTACGCTCGAATACCAAAATAAGGTGACCGGCCCAAATCTGCGGAGAAAAATGGGGGTACTTTTTGCCACAAAAAGATCCCCCCCCCCCACGGAGAGAGGCTGGATCCGCCAGTGAGTGGTCCCACTATTTTGAGGGGTCTGCATTGCTCGGCAGGTACTCATGTGGCACCCATGACACAATGGCGCAATGCTCTGCTCGACGAGGAGACGATTCGCCTGACACACCGGTGACACACGATTCGCCTGACACACCGGCGACACACGATTCGCCTGACACACCGGTGACACACGATTCGCCTGACAGGCGGCAGCTGACACACCGGTCAAGTGTCACCGGTCGGAAATTTGCCGGGCGCACACCATGGACGCACAGTACGAGATGGAACGGTCCCTGTGTTCCTTGAGTTCACAGCGATCGCACCATGGCTGAGAGTGCTCACTCTGTCCCCGTTAGAGAAGAGCCGGCGCTGCCATCGGTATTCTGTACTGCCACCGGGTCACCGGTACGACGGCAAACTTTTTTGGAGGTGGGGTCACATGACCTGGCCTGGTGACCTGACCTGAGATGACTCGTGGTCAAGAAATTCACACAATATGGGTAATTGATGCCCAAACAGCCGTCTCGGAAAACCTTAACCCTATTAGTGGCAGGCCCCTATCCCTATTAGTATCAGGGGAGGTGGATTCGCCCCCCCCCCCCCCCCCCCCCCGGAGATCTCTAGATCCACCCGTCCGATTGTCAAAAAATGAAACGGCGTTCGATTCCCATCAACACGATCTGAATTACTTTAAAAAATCATAAATATTTGACAGGGGCACAACAGGGGGCCAAAACTAACAAAATTGGAGGTATATTTGATCCAACACAGCTGCCATGTTTATCAGCCGATTTGAACGCAACTAATGGGGATCGATGGATATTAAATTGGGGATTGCTATATTGCGGTGACTGGAAAACTCTAAATCATGGGCGTTTGCAGGTCACTCAATATGGGGGTTAAATAAATGCGTAATAAAACCGTCTTTTTTCTCTTTTTTGATACATGAAATAGTGCGTTATTGTGACATCAGACACAACAGTTATAAAACATATTTGTATCAATAGGCAGTGCCAGGTTAGCGAAAAAGGGAGGCCAAATATATACAAAAATAACTTCCTGTAAACCTCCCCTTTTCAAGTCCCTGAAACAGCCTCTGCCGTGCAATATTTATTATAGTTCACTAACATCAACTAATTTGCACTTGTTTCAATCACCGTAAATCTATGTAACTCCCTTATACTTCAGGCAGTTAGGAAGAAGCCATGCAAATCGCATCTCCGAATTATCGCCAAATGTCGCCGAAAAAATCCCTAAAAAAACCGGGCCCTGGAAATAGGAAACCTGTTAATAGGAACTCAAAATTGTGACTCCATATTTAAAAAAACAAATCGCAATAGCTAAAAACCTAATAGCGCTATCAACGTGAAAATTCGAGTACCTTCTTATAAATTATGGTTACGTCTTGTGTGCAAAAATGAAGAAATTTCTTCGAATTTTTTCCCAGTTATAGCGAATTTAGTGACGTCACTACACACGAGTTTTACACCAATATCAGCTAAACTTTGCCAGGCCGTACAAATGCCACATTTGAAGCAAAATGCAAGAAAAAACGCCGAAGGATAGAAAATTGCAAGCGCTACAAACTGGATATCTCGGATTTTTTTTATTTTAGTTTTGGACCCAAAAAAACTCAAAACAATTTTTTTAGGGGGGAAATGATCACAAAATCAACATTTTATAAAATATTCAAAACATCGAAAGAATGTCAGAGAACCATACCTAGGGAACTACTATACCAAATTTGAAACTGATATCTTCATTTTTGACTGACTTATAGCGTATAAAGTATTGGTAACTCATGTCGTCATATTTACAAATTGCATTTGTTGGCTGTTATTGACCAGATACAGAAAAATAAATGGCACTGCTGTATTTCTGAGACAAAACTGATCTAGAAACATACACTTTGATTCAGATGTATCAATTTAAATATTTGACCTTCATTGACCTGAACTTGACACTAACTTCACGTAAATGAAGTCAGGTGGTAAAATGACTATCACTATCGCATTCTACGTGGAAAATAACTCATAAAACATGTGTTGCATGACTTTCGTAATTATTTTGAGCATGGTGACCTTTTGTGACCTGCCCTTGACCTTGACCTTGGCCAACAATCTCACTTTAGCTCCTGCAGGATGTGTATCATACCTTTAGCATCACTTTGGATGATCATGGTCGTAATCGAAGGCTTTGGATGGAAAGTATAGCTCATAAACTCAAATACGGCCATTTTGTCCTTTGACCTGACCATGACCTGACATTTGGCTTCACTTTGATGTTTTGCCTAATTGGGAATCTTCTCATTGAGATATTTCGAATGCTGCCTTGCGCGTCTCGCTACTAATATTGGTTGGGAAGATAACCAGGGGCGCGTTTACCCCCCTCCCAGTCATGGCGTTCGGCTGAGACCCCAGTCAATGCCGGGTTAACGAAACAACCTCATTAGCACATATGCAGCGATTTGAAAAGTTATTAGTTTCTTTTAAAACACAGCTTTCTTTCCTATGGCATCATTTATCATTAAAAGGAAGAACTTTTTCCCAGCTTATTGTAATGTTTCATGTTTCCAAGGCATCGATGTTTCTTGTTTTGCAGGTGTGTTGCTGGCAATGCTGGTCATTGACAAGCTGGGTCGGAAGAAAACGATAGCTGCGGGGCTGTCCATTTTCATACTTGCGGACCTTGTCCTCCTATTTTGCATCGAGAGGTAAGTGATTTGATATATTTCACGACGATTTAAACATATAAACATTATTGGACAGCGATCAAATATTGAATGAACTCGGCAATCAATTTAACATAAGCCCTGGGAACATAAACATATTAACATTAGCCAGACTCATAAAAAATATGCTTCGAACATGCCAGAGTTCGTGTGCTATAGCGACGCCCGGTATCTAGCACTTGTAGGACTTGCAGCCCTGGTGGAAGGTCGGGTACCAGAGGTTGCTTGGCTGGCAGGCCTTGTACTGGCTGCTGAAGTGGATGCCCAGCCAACCGCAGGCGTAGCTGTCGAAGGCCAGCAGGGCGCCGGTCACCAGCGACTGGCTGTAGATGCGAGTCTTGGGCCGCTGCGGCAGCACAGAGCACACAGCCTGTCAGATCGGTGAGCCAACGCAAATCTCCAATGGAAAACAGCCAAGGCTCAAACGGCCCATGATAATCTCAACATAGTCCTCTAAAAGGAACTGGGGAATTAGAAAGCACAACTTTACTGTTAACAGTAAAGTTGTGCTTTCTAATTCCCTAACCGTCTAATTCTAACCGTACTCCACACGAGCGGAGACTAACGGCGTCACCGTACTCCACACGAGCGGAGACTAACCACACCGCGCCACCATACTCCACACGAGCGGAGACTAACGGCGTCACCGTACTCCACACGAGCGGAGACTAACCACCCGCGCCACCATACTCCACACGAGCGGAGACTAACGGCGCCACCGTACTCCACACGAGCGGAGACTAACGGCGTCACCGTACTCCACACGAGCGGAGACTAACCACCCCGCGCCACCATACTCCACACGAGCGGAGACTAACGGCGTCACCGTACTCCACACGAGCGGAGACTAACCACCCCGCGCCACCATACTCCACACGAGCGGAGACTAACGGCGCCACCGTACTCCACACGAGCGGAGACTAACGGCGTCACCGTACTCCACACGATCGGAGACTAACGGCGTCACCGTACTCCACACGATCGGAGACTAACGGCGCCACCGTACTCCACACGAGCGGAGACTAACGGCGTCACCGTACTCCACACGAGCGGAGACTAACCACCCCGCGCCACCGTACTCCACACGAGCGGAGACTAACGGCGCCACCGTACTCCACACGAGCGGAGACTAACGGCGTCACCGTACTCCACACGAGCGGAGACTAACCACCCAGCGCCACCATACTCCACACGAGCGGAGACTAACGGCGCCACCGTACTCCACACGAGCAGAGACTAACCACCCCTTGTCACCGTACTCCACACGAGCGGAGACTAACCACCCCGCGTCACCGTACTCCACACGAGCGGAGACTAACCACCCAGCGCCACCGTACTCCACACGAGCGGAGACTAACCACCCCGCGCCACCGTACTCCACACGAGCGGAGACTAACGGCGTCACCGTACTCCACACGAGCGGAGACTAACGGCGTCACCGTACTCCACACGAGCGGAGACTAACCACCCAGCGTCACCGTACTCCACACGAGCGGAGACTAACCACCCCGCGCCACCGTACTCCACACGAGCGGAGACTAACGGCGTCACCGTACTCCACACGAGCGGAGACTAACGGCGTCACCGTACTCCACACGAGCGGAGACTAACCACCCAGCGTCACCGTACTCCACACGAGCGGAGACTAACCACCCCGCGTCACCGTACTCCACACGAGCGGAGACTAACCACCCCGCGTCACCGTACTCCACACGAGCGGAGACTAACCACCCCGCGTCACCGTACTCCACACGAGCGGAGACTAACCACCCCGCGTCACCGTACTCCACACGAGCGGAGACTAACCACCCCGCGCCACCGTACTCCACACGAGCGGAGACTAACCACCCAGCGCCACCGTACTCCACACTAGCAGAGACTAACCACCCCTTGTCACCGTACTCCACACGAGCGGAGACTAACCACCCCGCGCCACCGTACTCCACACGAGCGGAGACTAACGGCGCCACCGTACTCCACACGAGCAGAGACTAACCACCCCTTGTCACCGTACTCCACACGAGCGGAGACTAACCACCCCGCGCCACCGTACTCCACACGAGCGGAGACTAACGGCGCCACCGTACTCCACACGAGCAGAGACTAACCACCCCTTGTCACCGTACTCCACACGAGCGGAGACTAACCACCCCGCGTCACCGTACTCCACACGAGCGGAGACTAACCACCCAGCGCCACCGTACTCCACACGAGCGGAGACTAACCACCCCGCGCCACCGTACTCCACACGAGCGGAGACTAACGGCGCCACCGTACTCCACACGAGCAGAGACTAACCACCCCGCGTCACCGTACTCCACACGAGCGGAGACTAACGGCGCCACCGTACTCCACACGAGCGGAGACTAACCACCCCGCGTCACCGTACTCCACACGAGCGGAGACTAACCACCCCGCGCCACCGTACTCCACACGAGCGGATACTAACGGCGTCACCGTACTCCACACGAGCGGAGACTAACCACCCCGCGCCACCGTACTCCACACGAGCGGAGACTAACGGCGTCACCGTACTCCACACGAGCGGAGACTAACCACCCCGCGTCACCGTACTCCACACGAGCGGAGACTAACCACCCCGCGCCACCGTACTCCACACGAGCGGAGACTAACGGCGCCACCGTACTCCACACGAGCGGAGACTAACCACCCCGCGTCACCGTACTCCACACGAGCGGAGACTAACCACCCCGCGCCACCGTACTCCACACGAGCGGAGACTAACCACTCCGCGTCACCGTACTCCACACTAGCGGAGACTAACCACTCCGCGTCACCGTACTCCACACGAGCGGAGACTAACCACCCCGCGCCACCGTACTCCACACGAGCGGAGACTAACCACTCCGCGTCACCGTACTCCACACTAGCGGAGACTAACCACTCCGCGTCACCGTACTCCACACGAGCGGAGACTAACCACCCCGCGCCACCGTACTCCACACGAGCGGAGACTAACCACTCCGCGCCACCGTACTCCACACGAGCGGAGACTAACGGCGCCACCGTACTCCACATGAGCGGAGACTAACCACCCCGCGTCACCGTACTCCACACGAGCGGAGACTAACGGCGTCACCGTACTCCACACAAGCGGAGACTAACCACCCCGCGCCACCGTACTCCACACGAGCGGAGACTAACGGCGCCACCGTACTCCACACGAGCGGAGACTAACCACCCCGCGTCACCGTACTCCACACAAGCGGAGACTAACCACCCCGCGCCACCGTACTCCACACGAGCGGAGACTAACCACCCAGCGCCACCGTACTCCACACGAGCGGAGACTAACCACCCCGCGTCACCGTACTCCACACGAGCGGAGACTAACGGCGTCACCGTACTCCACACGAGCGGAGACTAACGGCGTCACCGTACTCCACACGAGCGGAGACTAACCACCCCGCGTCACCGTACTCCACACGAGCGGAGACTAACCACCCCGCGTCACCGTACTCCACACGAGCGGAGACTAACGGCGCCACCGTACTCCACACGAGCGGAGACTAACCACCCCGCGCCACCGTACTCCACACGAGCGGGGACTAACGGCGCCACCGTACTCCACACGAGCGGAGACTAACCACCCCGCGCCACCGTACTCCACACGAGCGGAGACTAACCACCCCGCGTCACCGTACTCCACACGAGCGGAGACTAACCACCCAGCGCCACCGTACTCCACACGAGCGGAGACTAACCACCCCGCGCCACCGTACTCCACACGAGCGGAGACTAACGGCGCCACCGTACTCCACACGAGCAGAGACTAACCACCCCTTGTCACCGTACTCCACACGAGCGGAGACTAACCACCCCGCGTCACCGTACTCCACACGAGCGGAGACTAACCACCCAGCGCCACCGTACTCCACACGAGCGGAGACTAACCACCCCGCGCCACCGTACTCCACACGAGCGGAGACTAACGGCGCCACCGTACTCCACACGAGCAGAGACTAACCACCCCTTGTCACCGTACTCCACACGAGCGGAGACTAACCACCCCGCGTCACCGTACTCCACACGAGCGGAGACTAACCACCCAGCGCCACCGTACTCCACACGAGCGGAGACTAACCACCCCGCGCCACCGTACTCCACACGAGCGGAGACTAACGGCGTCACCGTACTCCACACGAGCGGAGACTAACCACCCCGCGCCACCGTACTCCACACGAGCGGAGACTAACGGCGCCACCGTACTCCACACGAGCAGAGACTAACCACCCCTTGTCACCGTACTCCACACGAGCGGAGACTAACCACCCCGCGTCACCGTACTCCACACGAGCGGAGACTAACCACCCAGCGCCACCGTACTCCACACGAGCGGAGACTAACCACCCCGCGCCACCGTACTCCACACGAGCGGAGACTAACGGCGCCACCGTACTCCACACGAGCAGAGACTAACCACCCCGCGTCACCGTACTCCACACGAGCGGAGACTAACGGCGCCACCGTACTCCACACGAGCGGAGACTAACCACCCCGCGTCACCGTACTCCACACGAGCGGAGACTAACCACCCCGCGCCACCGTACTCCACACGAGCGGAGACTAACGGCGTCACCGTACTCCACACGAGCGGAGACTAACCACCCCGCGCCACCGTACTCCACACGAGCGGAGACTAACGGCGTCACCGTACTCCACACGAGCGGAGACTAACCACTCCGCGCCACCATACTCCACACGAGCGGAGACTAACCACCCCGCGTCACCGTACTCCACACGAGCGGAGACTAACCACCCCGCGTCACCGTACTCCACACGAGCGGAGACTAACCACCCCGCGCCACCGTACTCCACACGAGCGGAGACTAACCACCCCGCGTCACCGTACTCCACACGAGCGGAGACTAACCACCCCGCGCCACCGTACTCCACACGAGCGGAGACTAACGGCGTCACCGTACTCCACACGAGCGGAGACTAACCACCCCGCGCCACCGTACTCCACACGAGCGGAGACTAACGGCGTCACCGTACTCCACACGAGCGGAGACTAACCACTCCGCGCCACCATACTCCACACGAGCGGAGACTAACCACCCCGCGCCACCGTACTCCACACGAGCGGAGACTAACGGCGTCACCGTACTCCACACGAGCGGAGACTAACCACCCCGCGCCACCGTACTCCACACGAGCGGAGACTAACGGCGTCACCGTACTCCACACGAGCGGAGACTAACCACTCCGCGCCACCATACTCCACACGAGCGGAGACTAACCACCCCGCGCCACCGTACTCCACACGAGCGGAGACTAACGGCGTCACCGTACTCCACACGAGCGGAGACTAACCACCCCGCGCCACCGTACTCCACACGAGCGGAGACTAACGGCGTCACCGTACTCCACACGAGCGGAGACTAACCACCCCGCGCCACCGTACTCCACACGAGCGGAGACTAACGGCGTCACCGTACTCCACACGAGCGGAGACTAACCACTCCGCGCCACCATACTCCACACGAGCGGAGACTAACCACCCCGCGTCACCGTACTCCACACGAGCGGAGACTAACCACCCCGCGCCACCGTACTCCACACGAGCGGAGACTAACCACCCAGCGCCACCGTACTCCACACGAGCGGAGACTAACCACCCCTTGTCACCGTACTCCACACGAGCGGAGACTAACCACCCCGCGCCACCGTACTCCACACGAGCGGAGACTAACCACTCCGCGTCACCGTACTCCACACTAGCGGAGACTAACCACTCCGCGTCACCGTACTCCACACGAGCGGAGACTAACCACCCCGCGCCACCGTACTCCACACGAGCGGAGACTAACGGCGCCACCGTACTCCACATGAGCGGAGACTAACCACCCCGCGTCACCGTACTCCACACGAGCGGAGACTAACGGCGTCACCGTACTCCACACAAGCGGAGACTAACCACCCCGCGCCACCGTACTCCACACGAGCGGAGACTAACGGCGCCACCGTACTCCACACGAGCGGAGACTAACCACCCCGCGTCACCGTACTCCACACAAGCGGAGACTAACCACCCCGCGCCACCGTACTCCACACGAGCGGAGACTAACCACCCCGCGCCACCGTACTCCACACAAGCGGAGACTAACCACCCCGCGTCACCGTACTCCACACGAGCGGAGACTAACGGCGTCACCGTACTCCACACGAGCGGAGACTAACGGCGTCACCGTACTCCACACGAGCGGAGACTAACGGCGCCACCGTACTCCACACGAGCGGAGACTAACCACCCCGCGCCACCGTACTCCACACGAGCGGAGACTAACGGCGTCACCGTACTCCACACGAGCGGAGACTAACCACCTCGCGCCACCGTACTCCACACGAGCGGAGACTAACGGCGCCACCGTACTCCACACGAGCGGAGACTAACCACCCCGCGCCACCGTACTCCACACGAGCGGAGACTAACGGCGCCACCGTACTCCACACGAGCGGAGACTAACCACCCCGCGCCACCGTACTCCACACGAGCGGAGACTAACGGCGCCAACGTACTCCACACGAGCAGAGACTAACGGCGTCACCGTACTCCACACGAGCGGAGACTAACCACCCCGCGCCACCGTACTCCACACGAGCGGAGACTAACGGCGTCACCGTACTCCACACGAGCGGAGACTAACCACCCCGCGCCACCGTACTCCACACGAGCAGAGACTAACCACCCCGCGCCACCGTACTCCACACGAGCGGAGACTAACCACCCCGCGCCACCGTACTCCACACGAGCGGAGACTAACGGCGCCACCGTACTCCACACGAGCGGAGACTAACCACCCCGCGCCACCGTACTCCACACGAGCGGAGACTAACGGCGCCACCGTACTCCACACGAGCGGAGACTAACCACCCCGCGCCACCGTACTCCACACGAGCGGAGACTAACGGCGCCACCGTACTCCACACGAGCGGAGACTAACCACCCCGCGCCACCGTACTCCACACGAGCGGAGACTAACCACCCCGCGCCACCGTACTCCACACGAGCGGAGACTAACGGCGCCACCGTACTCCACACGAGCAGAGACTAACGGCGTCACCGTACTCCACACGAGCGGAGACTAACCACCCCGCGCCACCGTACTCCACACGAGCAGAGACTAACCACCCCGCGCCACCGTACTCCACACGAGCGGAGACTAACGGCGTCACCGTACTCCACACGAGCGGAGACTAACCACCCCGCGCCACCGTACTCCACACGAGCGGAGACTAACGGCGCCACCGTACTCCACACGAGCGGAGACTAACCACCCCTTGTCACCGTACTCCACACGAGCGGAGACTAACCACCCCGCGCCACCGTACTCCACACGAGCAGAGACTAACCACCCCTTGTCACCGTACTCCACACGAGCGGAGACTAACCACCCCGCGTCGCCGTACTCCACACGAGCGGAGACTAACGGCTGCCGCTGGCGGGCCGATTGTGGCTCTCGGCACTTACCCACTGATACAGGAAGCCACTGATGAAGCTGTTGAAGTTGATCTTCTGGGAGTTGACGATGTACTTGGGGTAGCTGGCAAAGCGGAGACGGAGCACGGGCAGAAGACCGCGGTTCCAGGCAGGACAGAGGAACGTCAGGTGGGCGTACCGCGTCTCGCACAACTGTACAGGTCACAACAGCAGGGGTCATGTCAGCAGGTCACAGCAGCCGGGGTCAGGTCAGCAGGTCACAACAGCTGGAGTCAGGTCAGCAGGTAACAACAGCTGCGGTCAGGTCACCAGGTCACAACAGCAGGGGTCAGCTGCAGGTCACAGGAGCAGCGGTCATGTCACCAGGTCACAACAGCTAAGGTCAGGCCAGCAGGTCACAGCAGCCGGGGTGAGGCGGTCACAACAGCTGGGGTCAGGTCAGCAGGTCACAGCAGCCGGGGTCAGGTACTAGGTCAGCTGGCCATGCCAGCTTCTCAGCTGAAGTAAAATTACCAACAGGTGTTCTGCTTCGGTTTATCTATCGCCAGGTTTCATGTAAGATGTGTATATACAAGGCGCCTTCATAGCTCATTTTTTTTAATCACAAGAGATGAATGCTTAAAGGGCATTCCTGATTTTTGTATAAGTGTTGTTAACTGCCGTAATGAAATGACAACGCAGGCCGGACTATTGTGTGTGATAAAATATATTCGTACTTTTCACCTCAAGATGCAAAATTTACTTCAAAATGTAGGAAATATGTCAAGGTGAACTATTCCTTTTAAGATGTAGTGTAGCTTCACAAAGAGATGAAATTAAAAACAGTAACAACGACAACAATAACAAAACGTCTCAAGCAAGGACTCAGCGACTATACCGCAAATACTGCAAATGCGGCACGCGCAGTTTGCGGCCACCTTTTCCCATATTGTGAGAAGCGTCGAAGTAGCGTGATAGACGTAAATAATGTGGTGCCTCAAGTTAGTGTCGTGCTTCACCATTTTCATTGTGATGCCTTGAAGAGTGGCGTGGCGCCCCATTTCGTGATGCCTTTGTCACTAGCAGTACTAACCGCAATTTAACTTGATAAAATTGAAGTGTGTAACTTTTGATAGGCTGACTTCCAAATTATAGATCTACAAACGATTGTCAAGTCGAATTTCGGCTGTTCAAGTGAAAATGACCAAGTCCAATCAAGATGTCAAAGGCCACCACATCACGGATGCAATGGCTAAGAACGGTTCCCTGTGGCCTGCCTTTCTATGCTGTCGGAGGCCACTATCTCGCGGGCCTCTTACCAGGCTCGTGCTGCTGACTCCCCAGTCGAAGGGTTTCGGTGTGGTCATCTTCTGGATATCGCTAGACCAGCGCTTCCACGAGTAGTTCCTCTTGCGGAGGTATGCGTACAGTCCGCGCAGCGTCTGTCGCGGGAACCACAGGTTCTGGTACGGGATCAGCGGCTGATGCGGGTAGACCAGTTTGGTGCTTCCCTGCGGACACGGGGTGACCACTATACAGCAACCACCACCGACACAGGGTGACCACCATGGGGCCTCCTCTAACATGTTAACTGGGGGATGCGCCCCCCCCCCCCCCCCCAGTGAAGCCGCCAGCCCCCCAGTCGAGGAAAAATCGCGTCAATGGGGGGGGGGGGGGCACTTATTTATCATCGGATGTTTATCAAAAACGACATCGGCGGCCGGGTCGGCGCGCTAGACGGGCGACCCCCGGCCGCTCCGCACTGTCTTCTGATTAATCGGGGAATTCGACACCCTGCTTCGTGAAATTTAGTGTCTACGTGCTCTTATCTTCTAGCTCGTCTGCGTGCTACATCATATAAACTGTGAGTTGTGTTTTCGATCTATTATCTACCTCAGAAGATTTGTGATTTGAAACCTGCGTGAACAACCAAGCCGGAAGACAGAAACCTCGGTCTGTGTCAGAAAGTGTGTGAACGCTTCAAGATTTGTTTCAAATAAGTGTCTTTTTTCTCTATGGTGCGGCAGTGATATTACGTGCTCGAAATATTGCATTTCTTCAAGAGTCCTGCTTCAATGTTCTAGAACTACTTTTTCCAACGCATACCAACGCAACAGAGCGGACGAACACCACCAGCCCTGGCCATCGCCATGGCAACCCCCCTTGACCAGGGGACTGCCGCCGCAGTGCCGCCCGGCTAAAGTCAACAAATGCCAGGCGGCCAAACGGTCACCGGGGCACGTTCCCGGCGGCCGGCGCGGCGGGGAGCCCGGGGCGGGTGGCGGGCCCGCCGAGCGAGAGAGAGAGGGAGCAGCGACCAGCCGACTGCTCTCGGCACTGGGGACCCCAATGGGCCCTGTCGTGTAGTGTGCCAACAACCGCCCGTCACCACGATAGAGACAGAGACGCAAGTCAGAGACGAGCCGCCGACGCCCGCTACTCCGTCAGACCGAGCGGCGGCGGTGGCCGCCGACCCACCCGACGCGACTACCAGCGAGCGGCCGGGGCCGGCGCTCGCCGCAACCGACCGACAACAAGATCGGCACACCTTGCAAGGGGAGGCCGCCACAGCACCTCTGGTCAGCGCTGCCGGCCAGCATCCGGTTGCACAGGCGCACAACGCAACTGAAGTGACACGCCAACCTCATGGCTCTGATACGATTGGACGCGGGGCCTTATACATCATGGCGTTGAACATTTTAAGCCTAAAACCTAAGATTTTAGACCTCCGTCATGATTTAGAATTATTAAATTGTGATATTGCTGTGCTCACAGAAACATGGCTTCGCCCCGAAACTTGCTCACGCTTCGTCACGTTCCCGGGGTTTTCTCTGCACCGTGCCGACCGTCCAGACGGTAGTGGTTACGGGGGAATAGCTGTACTGATAAAAAACAATTTGAAAGTAAAACCACTTAAATCAGTTGTAGGTGCCAAAAACGACGGCAAAATAGAAACGTTTTGGTTACAAGTCAGTAACTCACACGGTCGTCGTTTTAACCTAGGTTGCGTATATAGACCTCCTCGACACACCGTAGCCGCCATATCAGCCGACCTCGATTTTCTTGAAACTCAAGTGCAACGCGTGTTTCTTTCGTCCACTGACAATATTGTAATAACTGGCGACCTTAACTGCAACCTTCTAGCGTCCGACAACGATATATGTAAATCGAGATTTAATCAGTTCCTAGACAGCCTGGCCCTGCACCAGCACGTGACTAGTCCCACATACGAGTCTGGATCTCTACTTGATGTGTTTGTGTCCAATACGGGAAACTTTTTGAGTGACGTATCTGTCTGCCCATGTCCCTATAGTGATCACTGTATCATCCAAGCTAAATTGTCCATCCCCAAGCCTCGCCGTAAGCCGATTTTCGTCTCATCTAGGCGCCTACATCGCATTAATATATCGGCTTTTCACGCTGCTCTCAGAGCCACTGACTGGAGTGGAGTGTTCTCACGCGTGGAAGTGTCAGACCAGTGGTCTGCATTCATAAATTGCCTCCTCCCCATCCTCGACCATCACGCACCTCTAAAACGTATCAAAATTCGTAACCCTTCCGCTCCCCCTGTATCTGACACCACTCGCAACCTGATGGCACAGCGTCGCAGACTTCTTGTCCATAGTGGTAGGACCCCTGAGTTCATTGCGCTTAACAAACAGGTCCGTTCTGCCATTCGTCACGACACAAGGCAGGACATCGCCAGGAGAGTGCGTGAGCTGGGTCCTACCACCATATTTCGGAATGTACGTCAAATCATAGCGGGCAAGAAGTCTGCTGACCGCATCGTGCCAGAGGCCACCCCTGACGAGCTAAACCAGTACTTTGTGGGCGTTGGTCCCCGGGTTGCGAGTGAGGTCCGGGCCAGGGGTGAGCCCCCCTCTCTCCCTGTCCGTCTACCTCGTGTCGGCACATGTGCCTTCAAACTACAGCCTATCTCTCTGTCCGCTCTCCGGTCCTTCCTCAACTCAATGAAAAATTCAGGGGCCTGTGGTGCTGACGGCATCTCTATTCAGGTAATAAAGCTTTGCTTTGCTGCTATCGGCTCCGTTTTACTCCATATCATCAATACTAGCCTATCTTCCGGCGAATACCCAGCGCCCTGGAAACATTCCATTATTCATCCAATACACAAAGCCGGCAGCCAGTCCGAAGCTTCCAATTTTCGCCCTATCTCCATTGTATCTGCCTTCCCAAAGCTCATCGAGCGTATTGTGCAACGTCAGCTTTACTCATACATGTCGGATAACCACCTGTTCTCCTCATCCCAGCACGGGTTCCGCTCCCTGCTCTCTACTGAGACCGCCCTTCTGACTGTTTCTGATCACATCCTCTCGGCTATTGACCACCAGGAACTCACCCTTCTCTGTCTCCTCGATTTATCCAAGTGCTTCGATGTCATCGACCATTCTATGCTCCTCTCTAAACTACGTACATATAACATCGATCCCACCTGGTTTACATCATACCTCTGCGGTCACACTCAGTCTGTCTGTACGGCTGATGGGAGTGGGAACCTTCATTTCTCCAGGCCTCTCCCCAACTCTATCGGAGTTTTTCAAGGCTCGTCTCTTGGGCCTTTACTTTTTCAAATATTCGCTAACGATATGTGCCTGTTCGTGGGGGATGCTCATGTGGTCCAGTACGCTGATGACACTCAAATTTTGTTATCCGGCAAAAAACACCAACTCAATGATCTGGTCAGTAAATTGGAGGACACCCTGAGTGCACTTGATACCTGGTTTCACTCTCATGGTCTCAAAGTAAATGCAAGCAAGACCGAATTAATAGCGTTCGGATCCCGCCAAAATTGTCGCGACCTTTACTCTGTTGCTGTTCAGTTCCGCGAAGACATAGTACAAGAGAGCCCATACGTCAAAAATTTAGGTGTTCTGTTTGATAAGCACTTCACATGGGACTCACACGTGTCTTCCCTGGTAAAAAAATGTAGTGGTATCCTCATTGGGCTATCGCACGTGCGGCACAGCATCCCCCGCGAGCTGTTGCCACTTCTTGTAAATGCCTTGGTCGTTTCACACGTTCGGTACTGTTTAGCAGTATTTGGCAATGGCTCGCAGAGGAACATACAACGCCTTGACAAAATTCTAAATTTTGCCCTTCGTGTCATATCTGGCAAACGTAAATTTGATCACATCTCTGACGTGCGAGCTGAGCTTGGCTGGCCCACTGCCCAGCAGCTATACAGACAGCACTCCCTAAATCTACTACACAAAATTCGAAACACCGGGGAACCACAGGCTCTTGCTTCCCAGCTTCATGTCAATTCTGATCTCCGCTCCCGCTCTACGCGACAGAACTCTGACCTGGCCCTTCCACGCGTGAGGACAGAGGCTGGCAAGCGCCGATTTCTATATCATGTTGTGCAAAATTACAATGAGCTGCCTTTAGCGACACGTCACTCAGCCATGCCCGCATTCAAAAGAGCGATACAGAACATGCCTCAACCAGAGTAGCCTGATGTATATAACGTAATGTGCGTGTGAGAGCATTGCAGTGTATGTGATGTAATGTGTATGTGAGAGTATTGAAGTATGTGCTGTATGGGAGTATGTGCTGTAGTGAAACTGTCTTCATTTTATATTAGGATGAGTGTATCATTCGTGTTGTCCATGCTTGTATGTGGCTCCGGAATAGCCCGCTTCGGCGTGGATGGGGTCCAACGTCAAATACAAATACAAATCGGTGGAGTAAATGAAGGCAAAAATCTTAAATACACGCAAATTTAATAACGAGAGCGATGAAATAAGTAAATAAAAATCAGATAAGAATTTTATGACAAATATCGCTTCAGTTTCGGCGCAGAAAAGAGAATTCTGACCAGTATCTGGATCATGAACAAGTGTTATTTGGTAGCAATCGGTACAACGGTGTCTCCAACTACAGTTGGCGAGTTGACAAAATGTTCACCTCTGCGCCCCTGATCATACTTACGACGACCAGAGACTTGACGTCAACCCTCGTGAAGTAATGTTCACCTCCGCGCCCCATCATACTTAACGACGACCAGAGACTTGACGTGAACCCTCCTGAAGACCTCCCCGCCCCTGATCATACTTACGACGACCAGAGACTTGACGTGAGCCCTCCTGAAGTAGGACACCTTGGACGTAACGAAGGGGTATCTCTTCAGACTGGAGACGATCACCGGAAGCTGCGGGAAGATGGAGTACCGGGAGTCTGCCAACACATGACATCTGTCAATGGCAGCACATGACATCTGTCATTGGCAGCCGACACGTGCAATCTGTCAATGGCAGCCGACACGTGACATCTGTCAATGGCAGCACGTGGCATATGTCAATGGCAGCACGTGACATATGTCAATGGCAGCACGTGACATTTATCAATGGCAGCCGACACGTGTCATCTGTCAATGGCAGCCGACACGTGACATGTCAATGACAGCCGACACATGTCATCTGTCAATGGCAGCCGACCCGTGACATCTGTCAATGGCAGCCGACATGTGACATCTGTCAATGGCAGCCGACACGCGGCATCTGTCAATGGCAGCCGACACGTGACATCTGTCAATGGCAGCACGTGCCATATGTCAATGGCAGCACGTGACATCTGTCAATGACAGCCGGCACATGACATCTGTCAATGGCGGCCGACACGTGGTATATGCCAATGGCAGCACGTGGCATATATCAATGGCAGCACGTGCCATCTGTCAATGACAGCCGACACGTGACATATGTCAATGACAGCACGTGACATCTGTCAATGGCAGCCGACACGTGATATCTGTCGAGGGCAGTTGACACGTGACATCTGTCAATGGCAGCCGACACATGTCATATGTCAATGGCAGCCGACACGTGACATATGTCAATGGTAGCCGACACATGACATCTGTCAATGACAGCCGACACGTGACATCTGTCAATGGCAGCACGTGACATATGTCAATGGCAGCACGTGCCATCTGTCAATGACAGCCGACACGTGACATCTGACAATGGCAGCCGACATGTGACATCTGTCAATGGCAGCACGTGCCATCTGTCAATGGCAGCCGACACGTGACATCTGTCAATGGCAGCCGACACGTGACATCTGTCAATGGCAGCCGACACATGACATATGTCAATGGCAGCCGACACATGCCATGTCAATGACAGCCGACACGTGACATCTGTCAATGGCAGCACGTGACATATGTCAATGGCAGCACGTGCCATCTGTCAATGACAGCCGACACGTGACATCTGACAATGGCAGCCGACATGTGACATCTGTCAATGGCAGCACGTGCCATCTGTCAATGGCAGCCGACACGTGACATCTGTCAATGGCAGCCGACATGTGACATCTGTCAATGGCAGCCGACACATGACATATGTCAATGGCAGCCGACATGTGACATCTGTCAATGGCAGCCGACACGTGCCATCTGTCAATGTCAGCCAACACGTCACATCTGTCAATGACAGCCGATACGTGACATCTGACAATGGCAGCCAACACGTCACATCTGGGCAATGACAGCCGACACGTGACATCTGTCAATGACAGCACGTGACATATGTCAATGGCAGCACGTGACATCTGTCAATGGCAGTCGACACGTGACATCTGTCAATGGCAGCCGACACGTGACATCTGCCAATGGCAGCCGACACGTGACATCTGTCAATGGCAGCCGATACGTGACATCTGACAATGGTAGCCAACACGTCACATCTGTCAATGGCAGGCAGCACGTGACATATGTCAATGGCAGCACGTGACATCTGGCAATGGCAGTCGACACGTGACATCTGTCAATGGCAGCCGACACGTGACATCTGTCAATGGCAGCCGACACGTGACATCTGTCAGCCACCGGACCGCACCTGAACGAGACAAAAAAAAGTTCCTTAACTGAAACTGATAATGATAAAGTATTAACTCACAGGGCTGCTGCAGCCTCAGGATGTGGCGGTCGTAGAAAGGCTTGAATAGTTTCCAGCTACGCGGGGCTACCAGATGACTGCAGAAGTACGAGTCCGTGAGAGCCAGGTGGTCCTGCAACGGTGAGGTGACGGCTATACATATCACCCAAATTACTGCCATCCATTCAATTTGTTCATCACAAACGGTGGCCGTGGTCGAGTGGATAGAGCGTTTGTCTGGCGATCGAAAGGTCCTTCCCACTCCTTCGACCGCAACCCATGTTACTGCGTACAGCAACCTCAAACAAACTATTCAAATTGGCAAATATACACAATTATATATACTTACTTTGATATTGGGTGGTGTTGAACAAAATTCACGTCCTATACACAATACATTGACAATTTGTCACGTAAACAGCAATAGTATCACGGCTCCGGGACGACTAGACGAGCTAATTTTTTTTGCGGACGAGTATGACGTTGACATCTTAGCACTCTCTGAAACAAAACTAGATGAAACAGTACATTATAGGTTATATAACTTGCCAAATTTCCATGCACCTTTTACAAAACATCGTTCTCGTCATGGGGAGGGGTGGCAATTTACACACGCAATCACATTTCAACACGCAGATTACACGAACTGGAATGTCCCGGTGAACAATGGATTTGGACAAAGACTAAAATAAACGACGAGACAATACTAACTTGTTCCCTTTACTTGCCACCAAATCTAGCCCACGACAGACTAGAGATCATCATCGACAATTTCACTGACAGCATAACGTTAGCACAGCGTTTTTCACCTACCACAATATTCATACTAGGGGACTTTAATACCGGAAACATATTTATTTCCATCAATCTACCACATAGCGGGGTCACACCTTTCGACATGAGACTAAAAGACACAATATAAACTCTCAACCTAACACAACTAATCAGGACACCCACACGACAGACAGACACATCTTCGAACTTACGTGACATAGTTATAACTAACAATCCCCAAGTGATGACTGAATCAAGCGTTCTCCCTTCCTTCTGGAATATTGATCACTTCCCTGTTTTTGTAAAACTTGACATAGAAATACAGCCTCCTTCTAAACCCCAAGAAAGACACATTTGGAACTACGACCGCACCGACATAAACAGACTAACCCACACGCTGATTCACACTGACTGGAATTATATTTTCGGCAACGACATACACGACGCTACTGAGGAATTTACCCAGACGATTTTAACGGCAGCGGCAGACACTATTCCTATACAAATTATCCAAGCACGGCAACATAACACAATATGGATGGCAACTGAATTGAAAAAGAACATGCGTAAGCGCGATATACTATTCCGATTTGCAAGACAAAGTCAAACAACACACGACTAGCTCAAGTGCCGACTCCAAAGGAATAGAACAACAGCGCTAAACAGACGACTGAAAGGAAATAGTTCACCTTCAACATTAGTTTTAAACTGAGATAGCTGTTTTGTAGCCCATGTTGGGAAACCCCTATCTGCAAGTTTGCTTGACTGAAAAGACTCTCCAGCCGAAGATATCTGACTTTTTTAGAAGGAATTCGGCGCATATATGATATACCGTGCCGTCTGAAAGTGCCAGCACTGCCATGGAGCATGCGCAGACCAATAACGCACACCATAAAATTAATGATTTACGACCTGTCCTGAATCGGCGCGATGTAGGACCATTTTTGAAAATAAAAAAAGAAACTGTATTCAAAAATATAATAAAATCGTGTTCTGAAAAAATGTCCGAAGGTGAACTATTTCCTTTAAGGACGAAACTTTGCAAAAACACATCAACAAATTACTAGAATACGAACACATACACCCCTATACATACCACAATACACCCCTATACATACCACAATACACCCCTATACATACCACAATACACCCCTATACATACCACAATACACCCCTATACATACCACAATACACCCCTATACATACCACAATACACCCCTATACATACCACAATACTCCCCTATATATACCACAATACACCCCTATACATACCACAATACACCCCTATACATACCACAATACACCCCTATACATACCACAATATACCCCTATACATACCACAATACACCCCTATACATACCACAATACACCCCTATATATACCACAAAACTCTAAAAACGCTCATAGGACAAACAAATCATGACGTAATACCACCACTGGAAAATGCTGACCACGAAATTGTAACTGACAACACACATCAAAAAAAAAAATCATAAATTACTATTGTGTTTCTCAGACTAGAATCGACACAGCCGGACTGACGCTACCCACTACATACGAACATAACGTGGAGGCGATACCCGCTTTGGAACAAATACAGGTCACAGAAACTCAAGTCCTTAATTTTTGTGTAATTTTCTTGACGTTAACAAGTCAACTGGTCCGGACAAAATTCCAACAAAAATCATAAAAAGGATAGCCATATTAATCGTAGGTCCTTTAACTTCACTCTTCAATAAATATCTCAGCTCAGGAATATTTCCAAACGTATGGAAAGAAGCGCTGGTAACACCTATCTTTAAAGGGTCACCTTGAAAATTGTCTTGAAGTTCACCCATTAGGTGCATCTTGAGCTCAAAACTATGAATATGACTTTGGTTTGGACAACTGATGGATATATGTGGAGAAAGAAGTAAGTTTCTCTTTCTATTTCACGAGAAATCGTACGATAGCAGCTGGCGTTCTGGCTCCGCCCCTCTCCGCCTGACGCCAAGTACAGTCTCTGACAAGGGGCCGCCGCGCCGCCCGGGCGGCTGAGCGGATATTAACGAGGTGTTGTGACCAGAGACTACGTGCCAGAGAGTTTACCTGTCTCCGGCGGCGCGTTGGCGAGCGTTCATTCCCCGATCGTGGCCCGGAACAGCGGGATTTAATCGGGCCCACTAGTCCTGTGTCGAAATTACTTAACGTAGAGAGGTAATGCTTTCACCACAAACCATTTTTAGATCTGCTCTACAAATCTGCTATCTCAGTCCAAAACCCCATGTTAAAGGTGAACTATTCTCTTCAAGAATGACAACGAATTGCACCATCCTGTGACGTGACAGTACCATTACATACTGCTATGGTATGTAACGTATGGTACTCTTACGAGTAACATACGTTATATTGCACCATCCATTATATGTACAGAATGTTGAATTAATGGTTTGTTGTTTTAGGTACACTCATATTATCTCATTTGTGTGAACTGAAATAAATTCCATTAATGTTAATTGACATGAACACAAATGAAGTGTTCTATCAAGTTTGTACGACATGAATAATGTCGATGCTATCGGGGTGTTTGCGGTGTTTGCTTACGTAGTAGAGGCTGCTGCGGATAACGCTGGGATAGTGATGACGAATGTGGCTGTTGAGACTGCTGTAGAACGACGCGGAAGAATAGAAGGTTGCTGGCAGCAGGTCCACCAGCTGACTGAGGTACTGTACCCAGTGCTGCTTCGGCACCCGGTACTGTGGACACACACACACACACACACACACACACACACACACACACACACACACACACACACACACACACACACACACACACACACACACACACACACACACACACACACACACACACACACACACACACACACACACACACACACACACACACACACACACACACACACACACACACACACACACACAGTCAGTGATGAAGACACGGGTCAGTACTGAACACACGGCTGGACCGGGCTAGCAATGGAGCGTGGTGCCGCGTGACCCCCGTGCCACTTGAACCGCCGGGAAAACATTGTAAACTGGTGTCTCTGCTCCGATCTGGCTGTGCTGACGTTCTACAGCGAAGGAGACGGACAAAGCAGACTGACTGCACCCGCTGCCCACCTGTGCCCCGCTGCCCACTCACCCCCTGAGAGATACCGGGCAGGTTGAGGTGGTTGACGAATTTCCTGGGCGGGCTGAGGACATAGTAGTAGACGATGTAGTAGCAGGTGAGGTCGCTGATCTCCGGGTAGCGCAGCCGGATCGGGGCGCAGTACTGAGGGTGCCAGTAGGGTGACAGGTCGACCCCAGCGAACACCTTGGAACTCGGATAGGGGTAGGTGGCCGCACAGACGGCGGCCAGGGCGGCCAGCAGACAGAGCCGGAGCATGACTGTAGTCACTGTAGTCGGTGCCACTGGCTGGCTACAGCAGGCTGAAGGACATGGGTCAGCCGGTGGAGCGCCGTATATATAGGGTACGGCAGCAGCCGGCGACCCGTGGGCGGCTGACGTCATCAGCGGTGACAGTCCGTCACCAGCCGGACACGTCAGCCAAATGTCACCTGACGCCACTGTAGCGGGACAAACTTTGTTAAGGGGAGGGGGTTGTTGAAGAGGGGGGGGGGGGGGTGTATGTGAGTCAGATCACCTAGGGATTTTGCCGTCAGGTGGGAGTACTGGTATGAGTCGGGTGCCGAATTGGAGCCCCTTTGAAGATCGCTGCGGCTGCGTGATTACGTACCGACACGGCAGGCATGATGAAGAATGAAGGGACGAAAGGCAGTGAGTGTGAGGTCTTGCCCTTCGCATACAGTTGCATCTGGTGGAAGATGCTTGATTTGAGTGGCTGATCATCCTGGTGCACTATATAGGCCGGGTCAACAATGTTACACTTCACTGCTCTCGGAGTGGTATCGTCTCACCCAAGGGCGGATCCAGGGGGGGGGGGGGCGAACGGGGCCATGCCCCCTCCCCAAGCCTGTTTAAGGGGGGGGGGGGCAAACTATGTTTCCCCCCCCCCCAAGACGTGAAATCTAATGCATACTATATTTGCGTTTTTAGAACGGTACTGGGCATCCCAAAATTGCAGCAGTCAAAATCAAGCTAGCCACAGTCAAAAACTGAAAAATTTCGCGCCGTTTCGCGGCATGACACAAGTTTCGCAATTGCATATACAAATTTGGAAAATTCATTCCATTAAGATCAATCTATATTCATCATGTTACATATACATATACATTGGTACATATACATCAGAGCCAGACACGCCACTAGCTACACTCGAGCATCATTGGCCGAGTAGAAGAGGATGTAGCCGGCCGAGCTCTGCACGGCGCTGCTGTTTAGCGAGTACACCTCTTGGTCGTCGAACTTGCGCCAGCGCCCCGAGTTGACGCCGCTACAGAAGGTAGTGTAATGGCCGCTCTCTGTCGAGCCGAAGTGGTTCACCACGCCGTAGAGGTGGTACTTGTTCCATTCCATTCCATTCCATTCCATTAAGTGTCTTCCAGAGGCTCTCCTTGGCGGTAATTGCTGGCCCCAGGGCCAACTCTCCTCATAAAATATTATCTTTAAAGCGGGCTACATGTTTAGCTTGTCTGCCGAGTTCCGAAAAAGGCGACGCGAACGCAAAGACGCGGACTTCGGCAACCGGAAGCTGTTCCAGCGGTGCCCAACTTGTTGGCCCGAAGAGCTAATAGTGGGGACCAGGCCAGGACTATCTCCCCAAGCCATCTCCCCCAGGCTCCTCCAGATCCACAGGGACCATTTATGCGCATAAATGTCGGTCTGCCTCTTGCTACTTTGAAACCATTTGCACCGTTACCAGTTGTTTATTACAGTTCGGTACATAGGTATGTATACAGACTACAGTTATTATTATCATATCTACTATTGAGCGCAGACTGCCACCGGCCATCGTGATTTACTATCCGAGGCTAATGTATATGAAAAACTACCTTCATTTCAACATTTTGCATCATACCGAGATGTGCAACCAGGAAAAGGGGTTACCTGAGGCTTGGCTCCACTCACGGTCTGGTTCCAATTGTAAAAATGCGTTTTCTACGACCTAAAATTAAAATGTTCACGCCGCTTCGCGGCGTCACATCAGTGGCCATCGTCATAACGAAGCCATCGTCATCGTCTTCGTTTCGTCGTAACGCTGAATTGAATGAATAACATTTTTAGCTTCTTATCCTCTACAAGCTGGGGGCTAATCTTCTCCTGCCAGGGGGGAAAAAGAGGGAAGGAGGTGCGCATGCGCGACGCAGAGGCGTTCCTAACTGGGCTACTGGGGGTGCAACAATGCATAAATCGTTGCATCTATTTGTGAGAATAATAATACAATGAAGGCATATTGACACATTTTTGTATTATGCCAAGCCACCTGTGGGCTACCAGATTCATTGTGATTTAATTCCGCCTTTTGGGCTCTGGTATCCTGCTTTGAATATTGTTTTCCACACTTTAAAAGAGCCACAAATATATTTACAATAATAAGAAGGAAAAAACCGTCATAAAATGACCACAAATTGACAAAAACATGTTTTGTATTTTTGTTTTAGCTAAGTCATTCGTTTTTGTATTTAGTAGCCATATACCTTAAATTCTCCAATGCTTTTGCATTACGACCAATGGGAAGGCCGGATTCTCCTAAGTTAGAATGGCTGACCAATCAAAATCGCATACTGTCCTAAGTTGTGCGTGACGTAGGCTCTTGAAATGTTTATCAAGGTATATTTAATGGAGGTAGGGATGTAAGGATTTTAGTCACGTGACTTCCTCAATTATTTTGTTTTCGTCATAATGTGATGGCTATGGCTATGGCTATTGCATAATGGATTTTAAAAACAATGCATATACATTATTTTTGTTTTGGACATCACGACCGCCGAAGCGGATCCCTCCGGTGTGGCTGGGCCGCGTACATTGCAATGCAAACTTGCGATCAATGAAGACCCCGAAATACGTCCCTTGTTAATGGTCTTAACAGCAATTTGACCCTAAACTAACCTAACCTAACCTAACGCCGCCATTAAGTCCGATCGGGTCGGCCTACTACTCGTAGCCATTCATTCCGATCGGGTCTGCCAACCGCTCGTAGTCCGATCGGGTCGGCCTACGATTCACTCGTAGCTTAAGCCCGATCGGATCGGCCTAAGATTCGCTCTAGTCATGAAGTCCGATCGGGTCGGCCTAAGATTCGCTCATAGCCATTAAAGGAAATAGTTCACCTTCGGAAATTTTTCAGAACACGATTTTATTATATTTTTAATACAGTTTCTTTTTTTATTTTCAAAATTGGTCCTACATCGCGCTAATTCAGGACAGAAGGTCGTAAATTATTAATGTTATGGTGTGCGTTATTGGTCTGCGCATGCTCCATGCAGTGCTGGCACTCTCAGACGGTACGGTATATCATATATGCGCCGCATTCCCTCGCCAAAAAGTCAAATATCTTCGGCTGGAGTCTTTTCAGCCAAGAAAAGTTGCAGATAAGGATTTCTCAACACGGGCTACAAAACTGCTATTTCAGTTCAAAATCCCATGTTAAAGGTGAACTATTAGCCATTAAGACATAGACAGCCACATAGCCATTATTTTGGAGTCTTCACTGATCGTTAGTTTACATTGAAAATAACGCGGTTTGGCCCAAGGAATCGCAGTCAGCTGATACTCACATAGGTTTAAATGGAGATTTTGAAGATGTTTTTAACAATTCTTATTTAGGTACTAAATGACTTTGCAGGTGGAATCATGTATGGAGAGAGTATAGAACAAGGTATTTTTGTATCATCAAGCGGTAGCTTTTCCCGCCTTATATTTTTCACCAGACGGTCTAAATCACAGCCAACAAATGGCACGCGTTCGGATAGAGCGGTTCTGGAGGTGGTATCACTGGTATCACAATAAGACCTTCAATGTGCATCGTATTATTTGTTGATTATTTGCATCTAAGGCGGTCTGAAACTCAGCGGCGCAACCAGGGACTCGTCTAACATGTTAACTGGGCGGGGGAGGTAAACACCCAGTCCCGGCCCCAGCCCCCTCCCCTTCCCCCAGTCAAAGGAACATTCAATGAAAGTCTGGGCAATGGGGATCCGGCATAACGCGACCCCCTCCCCCGTGAGCACCCCACTGCCCCCCCCCCCCCCCTTTCAAATTTATTTAGACGAGTCCCTAGGCACAACCAGGGGGCGGGCTAAGGGAGCACGTATCCCCCTCCCCCGTCACGATAGGCCCCGAAGGCTGGAAGCCGAAGGCACCCCTTTTGAGTTCTTGAGTGCATGTGGCGCCCCTCGAGTCATCAGTGCCGGCGGAACCCCTCTGGATCGGAAATGACGACGCCAACAGCCGCCCCTTCTCGTGTCTTCTAGTTGCTTGCTTGCCTGCTGAGACGGATATGTGCTAGGTAAGCCTGACAGGTACAATGAAGTCAATTATTCAAGACGCACATAAAATCTACTGCCGAAGATTGCTAACGGCCAACTTCCTCGACAAGTTAGTGCAGTCATACGGTTGGAATAATGTATTCGCGTGAACATCCGCCCCGAATGTGCCCCTCATTTCACACCTATTACAGTAGGTAGAGCGCGACGCCAAACAGAAACGACAGACTCCGGAAGGCGTGGAAGCTGCCAGTGAGGTTCCCTACGCGGTTCATGGCGACATACATGAAGGTCGTCGGTACCTCGCCGGAGCTGAGTGTGTAATAACGTGCCGCCATGTAGCCAGTAGGCACAGCTAGCAGGCAGCCGAGGCGAGCTGTGATCGAGGCCGGGCCGCACCAAAGCCGGCACCAGCGCCTACACCCACTCCCGAGAGGGCGACACCTCGGCCCAGAGCACCATCACGCGGTTGACGGCACGCAGCTACAGCAGGTTCGACCGCACCTGGTCCAGCAAGTAGAGCGTGTTTGGTACGCGCACCCACTCGGTCTCGCTCCCCAGAGCTCACCCCAGGGCAGGGAGAAATCACCAGGCTCCCCGGCCGCCAGCGCACAGAGCCGCGCGAAGGTTGACCGCTTGCCGCCAGCGCACCGTCAGCTCGCGCGGCAGCACGGAGCGCGCCGCGCGCAGACAGGCGCCCACCGCACTCGAATTCACTGGCGCCGACCATCGGAACCTGTACACGGCACCTGAGGAGTGCTCCATGACGATCGTGTCGCAAGCGTCTCGCGCAGTGCGGCCCACGACTCCCGACAGCAGCGCGGTGGTTTCCTCCGGTGGCGGTGGCTCCAGCGGCCGGCCGCACCGGCGAGAGGGTTGTGTCCAGCCGCGCTTCCGGGGCCCTCCAGCCGCGCCAGACTGCTGCACCGCGGCGCTAGCGGCAGACCGAACGGCGAGTCCGGCGGCGCGCCCGGCCCCAGCGCCGGCCCAGCGCGCTGATTGCGCCGCGCGTTCTCACCACACACTCAGCGCCCGTTAACAGCTGCGTTATCGGCAGCTGATCCCGCTCCGGCAGCACCAGCATCAGATACTCCTGCTGCCCGGAGACGTCTTTGATTAAGAAACCACCCGCCGCCAGTTTCACTCCGTGAGCGCATCGCGGCTCACACACTGCAAGCAGATCTCAAACCGGATGCCGCAGCCATGTCCAGCCAGTAGTCCCAGAGCGCATGGCAATGAGACGGCCGGCGGCGTCGACAGAGGCTCGCCGTAGGTTGACACACGGAGCGCGGCCGCGCGACAGCGCAGGTAGACCTTCAAGCGAGCGGCCACGCGATCGGTACGCAGCGTGCGCGAAGTGTGACTGGGCCGACAGCGTGGGCCGACAGCGGTCGCGGCGGCAGCGACTCGCGGCGGTATCGCAGCACACAGTTGGAGGCTACCGACAGCAGCGCGGCAGGCACCTACAGCAGTTGCGGACTGAGCAGCATGACAGTCCATAAGCCACCGCGCCGCGCTACAGCAGCCCCTCGGGCAAACTTCCTCCGCTTCCGCAAGGCGCGGTCGCTCGGCAGAAGCCGAGGCACTGCCGGCTTGGCTGCTCGGCGCTTGGTCGCCGCCTCCCTCAGTGCCTCGCCGTGGTCGCGACGCCTCACTTGGCCCACGTGCCGCATCCGCATCATGGTACGGAGCCGTGCGTATGTACGCACCTCGCGGATCCAGCCGCGGCCACCGCTCCTGTAGAAGGGTGACCAGGCCGCCCACAACGCCGGGCTCCCGCGAGAGCTGGTCCGGCTCCAGGTTGCGGCGGAGCAGGCACTTGTCCCGGTGCAGGGCGCAGAATGTGGCCTCCATCTGCTGAAAGATGCCCAGACACAGCTGCGTCGGGACGGTGAGGCCGCCGCGGTTCAGCAGCCGGACCCAGCGGGCGTCGTCCGGCACGTCCTCGCCCGCGTCAGAGCTGCGGGCTCCGAGCGAAGGGTCGATACGGGCGCATTTCGCGGCCCGGCCACGTACGCCATGGCGTAGCGTTGCGCCGAGTCAGCCGCGTCCTCCGTCTGCTCCTCGTCGGGGTCCAGTCGAGCCTCCTCCAGGGCCCAATCTTACCAAGTGCCGTGATC
>JAXIVJ010000645.1:130000-195000 GCA_036785665.1 Chirona hameri
CTGTAACTGGCGGCTGACTACGTTTGCTGCTTGAGCGCGGCGCCGACGAAGGAGCTTGCTACCGCCAGTGACGTCATCCGTTGGTCTTTCCGAGTTCAAGGTTGAATGGCTCGTGTCCTGACCAATTCGGTAGGCTGCCTACTAAGTTTACACACCTTCTGGCTTTCCATAACCAAACAAGTCATAGCAAGAAGTAGAGCACTTTTTAAACTCCACTCAATGACGTCTGCTTTAGGCTTGCCCATTGATTTGCAGTGTGAACTATATGACAGACTTGTAGTTCCAGTCCTCCTCTATGGAAGGGAAGTATGGGGATTGAAACATGCAGAGCTAATTGAAAAGTTTGAAAGAATTCCTGAAAAAAAGTGTTCAAGGTAAACAAATACACTGCAAACTGCATGGCATATGGTGAGCTTGGTAGGCACAAAGCTTGGATCATTATTCAAAAACGAATGCTAGGCTTTTCGGTGCACTTTAAAAATGGAAATCAGCACAAGCTATCAAATATACTGTACCACCTCGGATAAGCTTAGCCGTGATCAAAACTTATGTTTAGATTTGATAATGGATGTGGAATTTACCTTTGATTCAACAGGATTCAGCTATTCTTGGGATGGCATGCAGGTCGCAGGTTGGAAACTCCTGTTTGGTAAATGTTGTTGACAGACTTAAAGATATTGATATGCAGCACTGGGTTACTGAGGTAACTGAAAACAGTCTGTGTTATAAATAGAAGTTAATAAAAGATAGACATGAAATTGAGCCATATTTGACAAAGCTAAATGATAGGATAAAAATAGTAATGACTCAATTTAGGTGTGGGAACCATAATCTGCCAGTCACTGCTAGCCGTAAAACCATGCACCTGAACCGTGCCCAATCTGTCCACTTTGCACTAAGAAAGGTCTGGGAGACGAGTACCACTATGTCCTGGAATGTCCTTTTTTCAATGATGAACGTACAAAATATATTCTATTGTATTACAGATCTCATCCAAATATATTGAAATATCACCAGGTATTCAATGCAAAAAAAAACGGAAGACTTTTATACAGACTAGGACAATTCCTGGCAAGTGTAATGAATCAGTTTAAATTGTTGTGAATGTACATTCAAAATGGTCTCAGTGTATGTTGTATTTAATTAGGTATATGTGTAGGTTGTGTGCATATCAGGTATGCATAGGACCGGCCCCCAGTCAAGGGCATTGGCAGCTTCATGCTTTGGTGACGTCACCAAAGCGTGAAGTTTTATTTTTTCTCCCTTCATCAATGTTAACGCTATGGGAGATTCAGTGATATTGAGCAAAATGCAAACTCGATTGAGCGATGAGTTAGCAGTGATAGGAAAAAAGTAAGCAAACCATATGAAAGCCACATCCATTGTCTTTTGATATCAGGGTCTGCTTTGCCTGTGGCTTGTACGGAAACATGTTAAATATGGTCTTATGTGAAAGGATGTTTCCCTTGCATGCACACTGCGGGGGGCTGATTTCTTCCACCCTCCCCCTCAAGTTTGTTATGAATAGCGGAAAAACGGCCACGCGCAGCGCCACCAAAATTAGCACAGCTGTTTTAGCATCAATTATCCACATGGTGCGGAATTCTTTACCTCAGATCATCCCAGGTCATGTCACCAGGTCAAGTCAAGTGACCCCACCTCCAAACATGTTTGCAGTCGTGCAACAGCCAAAGTGATTGACCGAACAGTCTGGAACTCATAGGATGTTATCAGGCCATAAGTACCTACAATTTGTTAATCTCGAATTTGTCATACCGGTGACCTAAGGTCAGGTCGATTTCGTGACCTCCCCATTATAAGTCAATGAAAACATGTATGCATCCATAGGAAATGTCTAAATTTGACCAGTTTTCACCATATCTGTGTCAACTACAAAACCCCATGTCACATTTCTGTTCTTTGACCTCTACGAGGTCAACTCAGGTGACCCCCAGGTCACGTATGGTTTTTCTTACATAACTCTTTACCAAATCAAGGTAGAGCAATGATGTTTTCACCATTGCATTTTGCTTGTCGAGACCAATCATTTAATGTTAAAGTTGACCTTGACCTGATCTCAGGTCAGGTCAATTTTTGGATATAGCCTAACTAGTTCATATAATATATTTTTGATGCGTCTCGACGAGACAAACACAATGGTTTAATCGGTTGTATTATATCATGCTTCTGTCAAAAGTTATTCTCAAAAAAGAATTTGACGATTTTTACAATGCTCAAATTCAATACAATTACGTCATTTTAGGAGAAAAAAAAACGCCTTGGTGATTTTGATACCTAATTTACCACAATTGCAATTAACAACGATTTACCTGGTGCTAAACATATTTTTAAAAAATACATAAGAATAAGAATATATGCATACCAAAAGTGTGTCATAACATGACGTCACTTAAATAACAAATCAACACTCATTTTATAATTGATTTACTGAAAGTCTCATAAGCGCCATATATGCCGATGAAGCCCTGCTACTATATGACCGTACCCGTTTGTCTAGTTATCCTGCATAGGACCTTGTGCCAAATCGTGCATGAGTGTTCTACTATGAGTGTATGTATGAGAGTATGAAGTGATTGACATTGTTCATTACATTGTTATATGAATTTTCAACATGTCGTTTGAGTGATGCCCATACCCCGGGTAGGGGTCGTGGTAATACATTCAATTCAATTAAATTCAAAACTAAATATGTGCAAGTGTTGACATCAGGATCTTGCTTTGACGTATCAGATGTTCTTCAGAGGATGTGGTATGCGTGCCAAATAACCTTGGTAGTTGTGGCGCCTGTAAACCCCATTGATTTGCCTGTGTATGTGCTTAACTTCACTTAAACTTGGTTGGTAGGTACAGGGGCGCAGCAACTATGTTCAAGTTGGGGGGGGGGGGGGGATGGAGGCTTTCTGAATTTGATTCTTTCCATGCAATGCCCATAGGCGTAATGTTAAAATGCAAAATGTTGGGGGGGGGGGGGTGGCTGCCCCCTGCCCCCTTGTTCCTACGCCTATGGGTAGGTACAGAAGCGTCACTTTTTTATGCAATTTGGTAAGCTTTGACTAAGGTAGTGTGCTATGCACAGTATGACAGCATATCAGCAGGGGACACTATGGTCAAATTGTCTATTTTTGGAAAGTTTCCATTTTTGGAAATTACTTCTATAAATGGGAACACACTTTCCAAAAATGAGAACGCTGATGACGTAAGCGTTCCCATTTATGGAAAATTTGGGGTCCCTAGTGTTCTAGAGATATCTGCATTTCATGTCTAAAAAGCGTGAGTTTTACCTGGCGGATTCTGCATAGTGATGTGCATCTTCTACCCCTTGAAGTAAAAAATTCCACCCTTGAAGTCACACCTTTGTTTTTCTCATTTACATCAACGTCTGCTAGACATTGAAAACAAACTGGGAATATTCGCTTTTTAGAATATGAAATATTTGGCGATGAAAGAGAATTTGTATGCTATTCAGCATATTGTGTTTAGTGATGGCATGACCTAGCAGAGTCAGTTCCCATTACGAATCGCCATGTTCAGCCGATTGTGGCGTAATGTGGTGCTGGGTTGGCAAGGCATGTGGTGAGACTAAGTAGATAATTTGTGTGATTTGGACTTGTTTTATATGCCTAATTGTGGCCATTTAGGAAAAACGAGTGCTCATTTCCCTTATATATCATAATGGCTGTTCCTTCAACGTAATATTTATTTAATAACATCGTTCTTTATGTTGGGGTTTCACACTCTGGGTTGCTATCTCAATGGTGGATATAATTTGGAGTCATATATTTATATGATTGAGCAATATAAATTAATTTGTTAAACATATCAATGATACTTCAGTGTTTGAATTACAATGTTTGACCAGCTTGTCTTGTATATATGTATGACTGTGGTAGACATGGCAGAATTGGGAAAAGATGGCAGGAGCCTCACCACTGACTTCACATGGGCTATGCAAAACTAGAGAGTTAAAATGAAAAGCAGGGAAAATGACTTCCTACTGGGCCAGTATGCAAAACGTGGCAGAAACGTCAACAAGATATTTGGGGCAGCCCAAATCCTGTCCCAAATGGGGCAGCAAGCTACCCCATTTCAGTTGGGGACACTATGGTAAAAGTTCCTATTTTTGGAAACTTTTCCATTTTTGGAAAATGCGTTCCCATTTATAGAAGTAATGTCCAAAAATGGAAACGGGGGGGGGGGGGGGAGGGATGCAGAGTGATTCTGAGGGGCCATCTGATTTTTTTTGTGTGTGTTCTATATTCATTGTGTGCTTTCAACGCCTGTGCTATTGTTGACAACCTTTGACTTAAAGGGGACATTCCCACCTTAACACTAGTTTTGAGTTGAGATAGCTAAGTTAGTGGCCTTAGAGCGAAACTTAGGGGGGTAACATTGAAAACAAACACAGATATCTGGTCTAAGAGAAATTCAATTGTGATTTTAAAATTTGGGCCTTAGTAAGGCCCACCCTTATATGGAGTTTTGTACCGATGACGTCAGCTCTCGTTATGGCCGGGTGTACTTGTTTGGAATGAAACCTTGATTTTCTATGATCGCGAATCGTGATGTTTGATTGTTGATTGATGTGTTACGCAGTGCCATCAACATTTGACCAGTTTGAATCTTTTTAAGTCAATAATGTCAATTTAAGAGCAATCAGGTATGCCTCAAATACCCTGTGTTGTGTGTGGCGAATCAAAGATTTATACTATGGTGTACAGGTGAGTCGTCATGCTATTTCATTTACCAACAGCTAACGGCCCATCAGGTTCCTATTTTCCTATCAACATATTCACTAATTATGCTGTGATTATCGTTTCAAATATCACAAGAGCATAAGCCAGACAAAAGGCAATTTGTTTAGCATTAGGAGAAAAAATATTTGGGTAATCAGACACCTATGACGGATACTTTTGTTAAAAAAATAAGTGGGAAAATGTGCCACGTGCCATTATTTTAAGATTGAAAAGAAGGTTTTGACACATTACAAAATTGAAAGAGGAAATTGTACTTTTACGTTACCCTGAGGAGGATTTCAAAACACATTTCACCAAATAAAAGTTGCTTATATTGTATATGAAATGCTGAAACATGCCAATTTTCTGCATTTTGTTCACATTTGGCAGGGGCTATGCCCACTGGTATTCCACTGCAACTGTATCCGCCAGTGGTGTTCTATCAATATGTTTGCTAGTGATGATGTTCATTGTTCAGTGAGCAAAATTATAAATTATGGAAATGTAAGATTATTTGACCAAAAGTGATACAGGTAGGTAATATTCGACTCAGGTAGGTACCTGTCAGTGCGCCGTGTAATTCCATTCACAGTATGGCAGCATATGGTAACATCAGAAAAGCAGCTGCAATGTGCACCACAGCAAAAATTCCATATTTCTTCTGACAAAGGCATTAAACCTAACCAGGGTGTGTCAGGAAGCAATTATAATAACATAATCAAACCTGACCTAACCTTTACAGCAATTACGGTTACAGGGACCAACGTTTAGAACAATCCGCTCACTGCGCTGCAGCCCTACTGGGAGCTGTTGTACCCCAGACCCCCAGACCATCTTGTAGACAAAACCTAACCCTAAAGCGTAAATAAGTTGTCTGATGTATTAATGCAACCTAACCTAATTAACCTATTTATAATAATAACGGCTTCGTCAGAAGAAATATGGAAATGCTGCCCTGGTGCACAATGCCTCTGTTTTTCTGATGTTACCATATGATGCTGTGACGTCATACTGTACATAAGATGGTGCACTGACAGAAAGTGTTTTACCCTGTGTCTTACCCCATGTGACCTGCCACTGTGTCTGACCCTGTGTGACCTGCCACTGTGTCTGACCCTGTGTGACCTGCCACTGTGTCTGACCCCATGTGACCTGCCACTGTGTCTGACCCTGTGTGACCTGTCACTGTGTCTGACCCCATGTGACCTGTCACTGTGTCTGACCCTGTGTGACCTGCCACTGTGTCTGACCCCGTGTGACCTGCCACTGTGTCTGACCCTGTGTGACCTGCTGCTGTGTCTGACCCCATGTGACCTGCCACTGTGTCTGACCTGTGTGACCTGCTGTTGTGTCTGACCCATGTGACCTGCTGCTGTGTCTGACCTGTGTGACCTGCTGCTGTGTCTGACCCGTTTGACCTGTTGCTGTGTCTGACCTGTGTGACCTGCCGCTGTGTCTGATCCCATGTGACCTGCTGCTGTGTCTGACCCTGGTTGTTGTACGCTGGTTGTTGTACTGTATGTTGGTGTGGTCGTGCCATGACCTGAGCTCCCCCCCCCCCCCCCCTTGAGTTGACCGCCCCTCTCTACCCACAGGCGGTAAAGAAGCGTCTGCCCCAGTCCGAGTCGGAGCCGAGCTCAGCGGCCAAGCGTCCCTCGAAGGAAGCAGGCAGGGCTGGCCAGCTGACCGAGCGCAGCAAGGTGGCCGCCCGCTTCCGGCCGGCCTATTTCCCTTCCCTTCACCTGCGTTTTTGCCTGAAGCAGATCGTTCTCATTTAAATAATCTGGATGGCTGTGTTGTACGGTACCTTTTTTATTTTGCTCGGTAAAGGCTGAATAGGGACACTGTCGTGTGGTTTTGGTAACCAAAGGATGCATTTTGTCGCATTATTCGTGAAGGAAGCACATTTCGGTTTGATAATAGTTGATCAGGTTGTTGCATCTGGCTAGTCAAGGGTGGGCACAATGTCGTGTATGATACTGTTAACTGTTCCCTGCACTGCGATACGAAAATAAATGTAGAAAGCATTACACTGTCTGCGAAATAAAATCAAGAATACAAATCGGAATATCAAACGGAAGATTTCGTGATCAGTGTCCTAAGTATGCTGTATGGTCTGTACTCTGTACACAAATGTTCAGCGAAATCGAGATACACGGCGGACCTTCGTATGTATGACCGTCCGTATTTCGTAAGATACGAAAATCCAAGACCAAAAACATTGGATTCGTGATCAGCGCATCGGATATGGTTTGTGGAACAATTTTCAGCGAAATCGAGATACCCGGCGGACCTACGTATGCATAGGCGTAGGAACAGGGGGGAGGGGCAGCCCCCCCCCCCCCAACATTTTTTTATTTTACCATTACCCCTATGGGCGTTGCATGGAAAGAATCGACTTCAGAATGCCTCCGCCCCCTCCCCCAACTTGAACATAGTTCCGACGTCCCTGTTCGTATGTATGTATGACCGTCCGTATTTCGTAAGGTACGAAACAATCCCAGATCAAAAACATTAGATTCGTGATCAGCGTATCGGATATGGTCAGTGTATCAATTTTCAGCGAAATCGAGATGCCTCAAATATCAAACTACATTTGGAATAAATCTGCTCCTAGTTTGACGGTGGTGTACGAAGAAGCATACGTTCAATGGTTGGTTTTGTATTCAAAGCGCCAGAATTGTCTAGAAAAAATGTGCCATATTTTGGCAGCGTAAAGGATTTCTATATAGCTCTCTAGAGCTCAATATGACGTCATCATCCCAAATTTAAACAACTTAATTTTTATCAAGTTAAGTGTCGTTTTCGAGAAAAAACATATCACCATCGTTTTCAGCAGCACTTACTTCCTATTTTCGGGTACAACCGGCGTATATTTGACAACTTTCAGAAAGGTGGCAATGTCCCTTTAAGGAACATATGTGCATGCTGGTGCACAATATGGCAGCACGTTATGATGTCATAGTACTATGTGGCAGATGGCAGCATTGCAACAGTAGCAGCATAGTGCACCAAGGCAACATTTCAATACCTTATTACCACAAATTGACTCCAGTAGTCGTCGCACCCTAAAACCCCAATCAACAAAACCTATGTCTGTCAATATCAAACGTTTTGTCTTGGAAAAGTTGACAAAATTGTAGGAAAAAAAACTGGTGACAAACTTGGGGCTTCAGAATCACAACGGTGACACACAGCTAGGGTTTCCCAGCCCTGGCATGCTCCATGGCAGTGCTGGCACTGTCAGACGGTACGGTACATCATATATTCCTTATCATATATTCCTTATCATATATCATGTATTCCTTCGCCAAAAAGTCAAATATCTTCGGCTGGAGAGTCTTTTCATCCAAGAAAAGTTCCAGATAAGGATTTCTCAACACGGGCTACAAAACTGCTATTTCAGTTCAAAACCCATGTTGAAGGTGAACTATTTCCTTTAACCCTATTTGTAACAGGGGGGGGGGGGGGGATTCCGCCACCTCATGTTTTTCGCAGATATCTCCAGAATGGTTGGGAGCAGGCCCATGAAATTTTGGGACTTTTCATATAACACTTCTCCGCATTTGGAGTCAAAATTGCGAGTTCTTAACCTGAACAGAGGCGGTTACAGGGCACAGTTTTGGGTGGGTTCGGAGGCGACATTTGGTGATAATACGGAAATGCGATCTTCACGGCTTCTTCCTAACTGCATCAAGTATGAAGGAGTTACTTCGGCTTACGGTGATTGCAACAAGTGCAAATTAGTTGATTTTAATTAAATATAAAAATTGCATGGCAGAGGCGGTTTCAGGGGCTTGAAAAGGGGGGGGGGGGTTCCAGGAAGTATTCAATGCTTGGCGGGAAGCCAATAGAGCAATGTAAGGGGCATTTATAGCTATCAAGATGTAAAAGATAGCTTCTGGTTCCATTATTTGCATAATTTATTACATATAGAGTTTGAGGGGCGTGTTCAGGAACATGAAAAGGGGGGTGACGCGGAATCCGGCGATGTAATTTTTTACCAAAATCCATCGAGGGCCTTTTGTGTCGACATTTTGTCCGAATTCGCACCCCTTTCGTTTGGCCAGTGCTATTGCGTATGGTATGACGAAAATGCAGACCAATGGCATGGCTACCGATTCGTCATGCTCTGCAGACAAGGTCTCAGAATGCAAAGCCATTAGATGGTTTGGTTGGTTGCACGGCTGCATCAAAGCCAAGCGCTACCGGTGTCGGCACTAACGCGCACTCCCGCCCGCGCGTTACGCGCAGAATCGCCCCTCGCGACACGCGATCTAAGCACTGCGCGCCGCCGATCCGGCTTACGGAGCGGCCTCTCGGCCAGTCACGGACAACCGGTGCATCGCATGTTGAAAAACCTAGCTCTGTCCCCTAGCCCAGCTATCCAGGTAGATCGTGACAAATTTCCACCCACCTCCGATTGCTACAAATGGTATTTTTTGACAATTGTATGCACCATATTTGCCAAACGTAGCCTCTGGCCGGGACTCGCTTGACTGGCTGCGCCGGCCCGGCTCGGCCATCTTCCGAGTCTGTACACGATGTGACGTCAGGCCATGGCGCGGCCGCCGCCGGTCATGAGCTGACCCTGGCCGGCCGGCCGGCCGGCCGGCCGGCGGCGGCCGCGCAGTGGCCTCTGACGTCACATCGTGTAGAGACTATCGTATACCGTTATCGTATATCGTTATCGTATATCGTTATCGTATATCGTTATCGTATATCGTTATCGTATATCGTTATCGTATATCGTTATCGTATATCGTTATCGTATATGGTTATCGTATATGGTTATCGTATATCGTTATCGTATATCGTTATCGTATATCGTTATCGTATATCGTTATCGTATATCGTTATCGTATATCGTATATCGTATATCGTATATCGTTCTCGTATATCGTTCTCGTATATCGTTCTCGTATATCGTTCTCGTATATCGTTCTCGTATATCGTTCTCGTATATCGTTCTCGTATATCGTTCTCGTATATCGTTCTCGTATATCGTTCTCGTATATCGTTCTCGTATATCGTTCTCGTATATCGTTCTCGTATATCGTATATCGTTATAGTATATCGTTATCGTATATCGTTATCGTATATCGTTATCGTATATCGTTATCGTATATCGTTATCGTATATCGTTATCGTATATCGTTATCGTATATCGTTATCGTATATCGTTATCGTATATCGTATATCGTTATCGTATATCGTTATCATTATCGATATCGTTATCGTATATCGTTATCGTATATCGTTATCGTATATCGTTATCGTTATTGTATATCGTATATCGTTATCGTATATCGTTATCGTATATCGTTATCGTATATCGTTATCGTATATCGTTATCGTATATCGTTATCGTATATCGTTATCGTATATCGTTATCGTATATCGTTATCGTATATCGTTATCGTATATCGTTATCGTATATCGTTATCGTATATCGTTATCGTATATCGTTATCGTATATCGTTATCGAATATCGTGATCGTATATCGTTATCGTATATCGTTATCGTATATCGTATATCGTATATCGTTATCGTATATCGTTATCGTATATCGTTATCGTATATCGTTATCGTATATCGTTATCGTATATCGTTATCGTATATCGTTATCGTATATCGTTATCGTATATCGTTATCGTATATCGTTATCGTATATCGTTATCGTATATCGTTATCGTATATCATTATCGTATATCGTTATCGTATATCGTTATCGTATATCGTTATCGTATATCGTTATCGTATATCGTTATCGTATATCGTATATCGTTATCGTATATCGTGTATCGTTATCGTATATCGTTATCGTATATCGTTATCGTATATCGTATATCGTTATCGTATATCGTTATCGTATATCGTATATCGTTATCGTTATCGTATATCGTTATCGTATATCGTTATCGTATATCGTATATCGTTATCGTATATCGTTATCGTATATCGTTATCGTATATCGTTATCGTATATCGTTATCGTATATCGTTATCGTATATCGTTATCGTATATCGTTTTCGTATATCGTTATCGTATATCGTTATCGTATATCGTTATCGTATATCGTTATCGTATATCGTTATCGTATATCGTATATCGTTATCGTATATCGTTATCGTATATCGTATATCGTATATCGTTATCGTATATCGTTATCGTATATCGTTATCGTATATCGTTATCGTATATCGTTATCGTATATCGTATATCGTTATCGTATATCGTATATCGTTATCGTATATCGTTATCGTATATCGTATATCGTTATCGTATATCGTTATCGTGTATCGTTATCGTGTATCGTTATCGTGTATCGTATATCGTTATCGTATATCGTTATCGTATATCGTTATCGTATATCGCTATCGTATATCGTTATCGTATATCGTTATCGTATATCGTTATCGTATATCGTTATCGTATATCGTTATCGTATATCGTTATCGTATATCGTTATCGTATATCGTTATCGTATATCGTTATCGTATATCGTTATCGTATATCGTTACCGTATATCGTTATCGTATATCGTTATCGTATATCGCTATCGTATATCGCTATCGTATATCGTATATCGTTATCGTATATCGTTATCGTATATCGTTATCGTATATCGTTACCGTATATCGTTACCGTATATCGTTACCGTATATCGTTATCGTATATCGTATATCATTATAGTATATCGTTATCGCATATCGTTATCGCATATCGTATATCGTTATCGTATATCGTTATCGTATATCGTTATCGTATATCGTTATCGTTATCGTATATCGTTATTGTATATCGTATATCTTTATGGTATATCGTTATCATATATCGTTATCGTATCTCGTTATCGTATATCGTTATCGTATATCGTTATCGTATATCGTATATCGTTATCGTATATCGTTATCGTTATCGTATATCGTTATCGTATATCGTTATCGTATATCGTTATCGTATATCGTTATCGTATATCGTTATCGTATATCGTTATCGTATATCGTTATCGTATATCGTATATCGTATATCGTTATCGTATATCGTTATCGTATATCGTTATCGTATATCGTTATCGTATATCGTTATCGTATGTCGTTATCGTATGTCGTTATCGTATATCGTTATCGTTATCGTTATCGTATATCGTATATCGTTATCGTATATCGTTATCGTATATCGTTATCGTATATCGTTATCGTATATCGTTATCGTATATCGTTATCGTATATCGTTATCGTATATCGTTATCGTATATCGTTATCGTATATCGTTATCGTATATCGTTATCGTATATCGTTATCGTATATCGTTATCGTATATCGTTATCGTATATCGTTTATCGTATACCGTATATCGTTATCGTATATCGTTATCATATATCGTTATCCTATATCGTTATCGTATATCGTTATCGTATATCGTTATCGTATATCGTTATCGTATATCGTTATCGTATATCGTTATCGTATATCGTTATCGTATATCGTTATCGTATATCGTTATCGTATATCGTTATCGTATATCGTATATCGTATATCGTATATCGTTATCGTATATCGTTATCGTATATCGTTATCGTATATCGTTATCGTATATCGTTATCGTATATCGTTATCGTATATCGTTATCGTATATCGTTATCGTATATCGTTATCGTATATCGTTATCGTATATCGTTATCGTATATCGTTATCGTATATCGTTATCGTATATCGTTATCGTATATCGTTATCGTATATCGTATATCGTTATCGTATATCGTTATCGTATATCGTTATCGTATATCGTTATCGTATATCGTTATCGTATATCGTTGTCGTATATCGTTATCGTATATCGTTATCGTATATCGTTATCGTATATCGTTATCATATATCGTTATCGTATATCGGTATCGTATATCGTTATCGTATATCGTTATCGTATATCGTTATCGTATATCGTTATCGTATATCGTTATCGTATATCGTTATCGTTATCGTATATCGTTATCGTTATCGTATATCGTTATCGTATATCGTTATCGTATATCGTTATCGTATATCGTTATCGTATATCGTTATCGTATATCGTTATCGTATATCGTTATCGTATATCGTTATCGTATATCGTTATCGTATATCGTTGTCGTATATCGTTATCGTATATCGTTATCGTATATCGTTATCGTATATCGTTATCGTATATCGTTATCGTATATCGTTATCGTATATCGTTATCGTATATCGTTATCGTATATCGTTATCGTATATCGTTATCGTATATCGTTATCGTATATCGTATATCGTTATCGTATATCGTTATCGTATATCGTTATCGTATATCGTTATCGTATATCGTTATCGTATATCGTTATCGTATATCGTTATAGTATATCGTATATCGTTATCGTATATCGTTATCGTATATCGTTATCGTATATCGTTATCGTATATCGTATATCGTTATCGTATATCGTTATCGTATATCGTTATCGTATATCGATATCGTTATCGTATATCGTATATCGTTATCTTATATCGTATATCGTTAACGTATATCGTTATCGTATATCGTTATCGTATATCGTATATAGTTATCGTATATCGTTATCGTATATCGTTATCGTGTATCATTATCGTATATCGTTATCGTATATCGTATATCGTATATCGTTATCGTATATCGTATATCGTTATCGTATATCGTTATCGTATATCGTATATCGTTATCGTATATCGTTATCGTATATCGTTATCGTATATCGTTATCGTATATCGTTATCGTATATCGTTATCGTATTCGTTATCGTATATCGTTATCGTATATCGTTATCGTATATCGTTATCGTATATCGTTATCGTATATCGTTATCGTATATCGTTATCGTATATCGTTATCGTATATCGTATATCGTTATCGTATATCGTATATCGTTATCGTATATCGTTATCGTTATCGTATATCGTATATCGTTATCGTATATCGTTATCGTATATCGTTATCGTATATCGTTATCGTATATCGTTATCGTATATCGTTATCGTATATCGTTATCGTATATCGTTATCGTATATCGTATATCGTATATCGTTATCGTATATCGTTATCGTGTATCGTTATCGTGTATCGTATATCGTTATCGTATATCGTTATCGTATATCGTTATCGTATATCGCTATCGTATATCGCTATCGTATATCGTTATCGTATATCGTTATCGTATATCGTTATCGTATATCGTTATCGTATATCGTTATCGTATATCGTTATCGTATATCGTTATCGTATATCGTTATCGTATATCGTTATCGTATATCGTTACCGTATATCGTATATCGTTATCGTATATCGCTATCGTATATCGCTATCGTATATCGCTATCGTATATCGTATATCGTTATCGTATATCGTTATCGTATATCGTTATCGTATATCGTTATCGTATATCGTTATCGTATATCGTTACCGTATATCGTTACCGTATATCGTTATCGTATATCGTATATCATTATAGTATATCGTTATCGCATATCGTCATCGCATATCGTATATCGTTATCGTATATCGTTATCGTATATCGTTATCGTATATCGTTATCGTATATCGTTATCGTTATCGTATATCGTTATTGTATATCGTATATCTTTATGGTATATCGTTATCATATATCGTTATCGTATCTCGTTATCGTATATCGTTATCGTATATCGTTATCGTATATCGTATATCGTTATCGTTATCGTATATCGTTATCGTATATCGTTATCGTATATCGTTATCGTATATCGTTATCGTATATCGTTATCGTATATCGTTATCGTATATCGTTATCGTATATCGTTATCGTATATCGTTATCGTATATCGTTATCGTATATCGTTATCGTATATCGTTATCGTATATCGTTATCGTATATCGTTATCGTATATCGTTATCGTATATCGTTATCGTATATCGTTATCGTATGTCGTTATCGTATATCGTTATCGTTATCGTTATCGTATATCGTATATCGTTATCGTATATCGTATATCGTTATCGTATATCGTTATCGTATATCGTTATCGTATATCGTTATCGTATATCGTTATCGTATATCGTTATCGTATATCGTTATCGTATATCGTTATCGTATATCGTTATCGTATATCGTTATCGTATATCGTTATCGTATATCGTTATCGTATATCGTTATCGTATATCGTTATCGTATATCGTTATCGTATATCGTTATCGTATATCGTATATCGTATATCGTTTATCGTATACCGTATATCGTTATCGTATATCGTTATCCTATATCGTTATCCTATATCGTTATCGTATATCGTTATCGTATATCGTTATCGTATATCGTTATCGTATATCGTTATCGTATATCGTTATCGTATATCGTTATCGTATATCGTATATCGTATATCGTTATCGTATATCGTTATCGTATATCGTTATCGTATATCGTTATCGTATATCGTTATCGTATATCGTTATCGTATATCGTTATCCTATATCGTTATCGTATATCGTTATCGTATATCGTTATCGTATATCGTTATCGTATATCGTTATCGTATATCGTATATCGTTATCGTATATGATTATCGTATATCGTTATCGTATATCGTTATCGTATATCGTTGTATATCGTTATCGTATATCGTTATCGTATATCGTTATCGTATATCGTTATCGTATATCGTTATCGTATATCGTTATCGTATATCGTTATCGTATATCGGTATCGTATATCGTTATCGTATATCGTATATCGTTATCGTATATCGTTATCGTTATCGTATATCGTTATCGTATATCGTTATCGTATATCGTTATCGTATATCGTTATCGTATATCGTTATCGTATATCGTTATCGTATATCGTTATCGTATATCGTTATCGTATATCGTTATCGTATATCGTTATCGTATATCGTTATCGTATATCGTTGTCGTATATCGTTATCGTATATCGTTATCGTATATCGTTATCGTATATCGTTATCGTATATCGTTATAGTATATCGTTATCGTATATCGTTATCGTATATCGTTATCGTATATCGTTGTCGTATATCGTTATCGTATATCGTTATCGTATATCGTTATCGTATATCGTTATCGTATATCGTTATAGTATATCGTTATCGTATATCGTTATCGTATATCGTTATCGTATATCGTTATAGTATATCGTATATCGTTATCGTATATCGTTATCGTATATCGTTATCGTATATCGTTATCGTATATCGTATATCGTATATCGTTATCATATATCGTTATCGTATATCGATATCGTTATCGTATATCGTATATCGTTATCTTATATCGTATATCGTTAACGTATATCGTTATCGTATATCGTTATCGTATATCGTATATAGTTATCGTATATCGTTATCGTATATCGTTATCGTATATCATTATCGTATATCGTTATCGTATATCGTTATCGTATATCGTTATCGTATATCGTTATCGTATATCGTATATCGTTATCGTATATCGTTATCGTATATCGGTATCGTATATCGGTATCGTATATCGGTATCGTATATCGTTATCGTATATCGTTATCGTATATCGTTATCGTATATCGTTATCGTTATCGTATATCGTATATCGTTATCGTATATCGTTATCGTATATCGTTATCGTATATCGTTATCGTATATCGTTATCGTATATCGTTATCGTATATCGTTATCGTATATCGTTATCGTATATCGTTATCGTATATCGTTATCGTATATCGTTATCGTATATCGTTATCCTATATCGTTATCGTATATCGTTATCGTATATCGTTATCGTATATCGTTATCGTATATCGTTGTCGTATATCGTTATCGTATATCGTTATCGTATATCGTTATCGTATATCGTATATCGTTATCGTATATCGTTATCGTATATCGTATATCGGTATCGTATATCGTTATCGTATATCGTTATCGTATATCGTTATCGTATATCGTTATCGTATATCGTTATCGTATATCGTTATCGTATACCGTTATCGTATACCGTTATCGTATATCGTTATCGTATATCGTTATCGTATATCGTTATCGTATATATATATATATATATATCGTTATCGTATATCGTTATCGTATATCGTATATCGTTATCGTATATCGTTATCGTATATCGTTATCGTATATCGTTATCGTATATCGTTATCGTATATCGTATATCGTATATCGTTATCGTATATCGTTATCGTATATCGTCATCGTATATCGTTATCGTATATCGTTATCGTATATCGTTATCGTATATCGTTATCGTATATCGTATATCGTTATCGTATATCGTTATCGTATATCGTTATCGTATATCGTATATCGTTATCGTATATCATCGTATATCGTTATCGTATATCGTTATCGTATATCGTTATCGTATATCGTTATCGTATATCGTTATCGTATATCGTTATCGTATATCGTTATCGTATATCGTTATCGTATATCGTTATCGTTATCGTATATCGTTATCGTATATCGTTATCGTATATCGTTATCGTATATCGTTATCGTATATCATTATCGTATATCGTTATCGTATATCGTTATCGTATATCGTTATCGTATATCGTTATCGTATATCGTTATCGTATATCGTTATCGTATATCGTTATCGTATATCGTTATCGTATATCGTTATCGTATATCGTATATCGTTATCGTATATCGTTATCGTATATCGTTATCGTATATCGTTATCGTATATCGTTATCGTATATCGTTACCGTATATGGCTATCGTATATGGCTATCGTATATGGCTATCGTATATCGCTATCGTATATCGCTATCGTATATCGCTATCGTATATCGCTATCGTATATCGCTATCGTATATCGCTATCGTATATCGCTATCGTATATCGCTATCGTATATCGCTATCGTATATCGCTATCGTATATCGCTATCGTATAGCGTTATCGTATAGCGTTATCGTATAGCGTTATCGTATATCGTTACCGTATATCGTTACCGTATATCGTTACCGTATATCGTTACCGTATATCGTTACCGTATATCGTTATCGTATATCGTTATCGGATATCGTTATCGCATATCGTTATCGCATATCGTATATCGCATATCGTTATCGCATATCGTTATCGCATATCGTTATCGTATATCGTTATCGTATATCGTTATCGTATATCGTATATCGTATATCGTTATCGTATATCGTTATCGTATATCGTTATCGTATATCGTTATCGTATATCGTTATCGTATATCGTATATCGTTATCGTATATCGTTATCGTATATCGTTATAGTATATCGTTATCGTATATCGTTATCGTATATCGTTATCGTATATCGTATATCGTATATCGTATATCGTTATCGTTATCGTATATCGTTATCGTATATCGTTATCGTATATCGTTATCGTATATCGTTAGCGTATATCGTATATCGTTATCGTATATCGTTATCGTATATCGTATATCGTATATCGTTATCGTAAATCGTTATCGTATATCGTTTTCGTATATCGTTATCGTATATCGTTATCGTATATCGTTATCGTATATCGTTATCGTATATCGTTATCGTATATCGTTATCGTATATCGTTATCGTATATCGTTATCGTATATCGTTATCGTATGTCGTATATCGTTATCGTAAATCGTTATCGTATATCGTTATCGTATATCGTTATCGTATATCGTTATCGTATATCGTTATCGTATATCGTTATCGTATATCGTTATCGTATATCGTTATCGTATATCGTTATCGTATATCGTTATCGTATATCGTTATCGTATATCGTTATCGTATAATCGTATATCGTATAATCGTATATCGTTATCGTATATCGTTATCGTATATCGTTATCGTATATCGTTATCGTATATCGTTATCGTATATCGTTATCGTATATCGTTATCGTATATCGTTATCGTATATCGTTATCGTATATCGTATATCGTTATCGTATATCGTTATCGTATATCGTTATCGTATATCGTATATCGTTATCGGTTATCGTATATCGTATATCGTTATCGTATATCGTTATCGTATATCGTTATCGTATATCGTTATCGTATATCGTTATCGTATATCGTTATCGTATATCGTTATCGTATATCGTTATCGTTATCGTATATCGTTATCGTATATCGTTATCGTATATCGTTATCGTATATCGTTATCGTATATCGTTATCGTATATCGTTATCGTATATCGTATATCGTATATCGTTATCGTAAATCGTTATCGTATATCGTTATCGTATATCGTTATCGTATATCGTTATCGTTATCGTATATCGTTATCGTATATCGTTATCGTATATCGTTATCGTATATCGTATAACGTTATCGTATATCGTTATCGTAAATCGTTATCGTATATCGTTATCGTATATCGTTATCGTATATCGTTATCGTATATCGTTATCGTATATCGTTATCGTATATCGTTATCGTATATCGTTATCGTATATCGTTATCGTATAATCGTATATCGTTATCGTATATCGTTATCGTATATCGTTATCGTATATCGTTATCGTATATCGTATATCGTTATCGTATATCGTTATCGTATATCGTATATCGTATATCGTATATCGTTATCGTATATCGTTATCGTATATCGTTATCGTATATCGTTATCGTATATCGTTATCGTATATCGTTATCGTATATCGTTATCGTATATCGTTATCGTATATCGTTATCGTATATCGTTATCGTATATCGTTATCGTATATCGTTATCGGTTATCGTATATCGTTATCGTATATCGTTATCGTATATCGTATATCGTTATCGTATATCGTTATCGTATATCGTATATCGTTATCGTATATCGTTATCGTATATCGTTATCGTATATCGTTATCGTATATCGTTATCGTATATCGTATATCGTATATCGTTATCGTATATCGTTATCGTATATCGTTATCGTATATCGTTATCGTATATCGTTATCGTATATCGTTATCGTATATCGTTATCGTATATCGTTATCGTATATCATTATCGTATATCGTTATCGTATATCGTTATCGTATATCGTTATCGTATATCGTTATCGTATATCGTTATCGTATATCGTATATCGTTATCGTATATCGTTATCGTATATCGTTATCGTTATCGTTATCGTATATCGTTATCGTATATCGTTATCGTATATCGTATATCGTTATCGTATATCGTTATCGTATATCGTTATCGTATATCGTTATCGTATATCGTTATCGTATATCGTTATCGTATATCGTTATCGTATATCGTTATCGTATATCGTTATCGTATATCGTTATCGTATATCGTTATCGTATATCGTTATCGTATATCGTTATCGTATGTCGTTATCGTATATCGTTATCGTTATCGTTATCGTATATCGTATATCGTTATCGTATATCGTTATCGTATATCGTTATCGTATATCGTTATCGTATATCGTTATCGTATATCGTTATCGTATATCGTTATCGTATATCGTTATCGTATATCGTATATCGTTATCGTATATCGTTATCGTATATCGTTATCGTATATCGTTATCGTATATCGTTATCGTATATCGTTATCGTATATCGTTATCGTATATCGTTATCGTATATCGTTATCGTATATCGTTATCGTATATCGTATATCGTATATCGTTTATCGTATACCGTATATCGTTATCGTATATCGTTATCCTATATCGTTATCCTATATCGTTATCGTATATCGTTATCGTATATCGTTATCGTATATCGTTATCGTATATCGTTATCGTATATCGTTATCGTATATCGTTATCGTATATCGTATATCGTTATCGTATATCGTTATCGTATATCGTTATCGTATATCGTTATCGTATATCGTTATCGTATATCGTTATCGTATATCGTTATCGTATATCGTTATCGTATATCGTTATCGTATATCGTTATCGTATATCGTTATCGTTATCGTATATCGTTATTGTATATCGTATATCTTTATGGTATATCGTTATCATATATCGTTATCGTATCTCGTTATCGTATATCGTTATCGTATATCGTTATCGTATATCGTATATCGTTATCGTTATCGTTATCGTATATCGTTATCGTATATCGTTATCGTATATCGTTATCGTATATCGTTATCGTATATCGTTATCGTATATCGTTATCGTATATCGTTATCGTATATCGTTATCGTATATCGTTATCGTATATCGTTATCGTATATCGTTATCGTATATCGTTATCGTATATCGTTATCGTATATCGTTATCGTATATCGTTATCGTATATCGTTATCGTATATCGTTATCGTATGTCGTTATCGTATATCGTTATCGTTATCGTTATCGTATATCGTATATCGTTATCGTATATCGTATATCGTTATCGTATATCGTTATCGTATATCGTTATCGTATATCGTTATCGTATATCGTTATCGTATATCGTTATCGTATATCGTTATCGTATATCGTTATCGTATATCGTTATCGTATATCGTTATCGTATATCGTTATCGTATATCGTTATCGTATATCGTTATCGTATATCGTTATCGTATATCGTTATCGTATATCGTATATCGTATATCGTTTATCGTATACCGTATATCGTTATCGTATATCGTTATCCTATATCGTTATCCTATATCGTTATCGTATATCGTTATCGTATATCGTTATCGTATATCGTTATCGTATATCGTTATCGTATATCGTTATCGTATATCGTTATCGTATATCGTATATCGTATATCGTTATCGTATATCGTTATCGTATATCGTTATCGTATATCGTTATCGTATATCGTTATCGTATATCGTTATCCTATATCGTTATCGTATATCGTTATCGTATATCGTTATCGTATATCGTTATCGTATATCGTTATCGTATATCGTATATCGTTATCGTATATGATTATCGTATATCGTTATCGTATATCGTTATCGTATATCGTTGTATATCGTTATCGTATATCGTTATCGTATATCGTTATCGTATATCGTTATCGTATATCGTTATCGTATATCGTTATCGTATATCGGTATCGTATATCGTTATCGTATATCGTATATCGTTATCGTATATCGTTATCGTTATCGTATATCGTTATCGTATATCGTTATCGTATATCGTTATCGTATATCGTTATCGTATATCGTTATCGTATATCGTTATCGTATATCGTTATCGTATATCGTTATCGTATATCGTTATCGTATATCGTTATCGTATATCGTTATCGTATATCGTTGTCGTATATCGTTATCGTATATCGTTATCGTATATCGTTATCGTATATCGTTATCGTATATCGTTATAGTATATCGTTATCGTATATCGTTATCGTATATCGTTATCGTATATCGTTGTCGTATATCGTTATCGTATATCGTTATCGTATATCGTTATCGTATATCGTTATCGTATATCGTTATAGTATATCGTTATCGTATATCGTTATCGTATATCGTTATCGTATATCGTTATAGTATATCGTATATCGTTATCGTATATCGTTATCGTATATCGTTATCGTATATCGTTATCGTATATCGTATATCGTATATCGTTATCATATATCGTTATCGTATATCGATATCGTTATCGTATATCGTATATCGTTATCTTATATCGTATATCGTTAACGTATATCGTTATCGTATATCGTTATCGTATATCGTATATAGTTATCGTATATCGTTATCGTATATCGTTATCGTATATCATTATCGTATATCGTTATCGTATATCGTTATCGTATATCGTTATCGTATATCGTTATCGTATATCGTATATCGTTATCGTATATCGTTATCGTATATCGGTATCGTATATCGGTATCGTATATCGGTATCGTATATCGTTATCGTATATCGTTATCGTATATCGTTATCGTATATCGTTATCGTTATCGTATATCGTATATCGTTATCGTATATCGTTATCGTATATCGTTATCGTATATCGTTATCGTATATCGTTATCGTATATCGTTATCGTATATCGTTATCGTATATCGTTATCGTATATCGTTATCGTATATCGTTATCGTATATCGTTATCGTATATCGTTATCGTATATCGTTATCGTATATCGTTATCGTATATCGTTATCGTATATCGTTATCGTATATCGTTGTCGTATATCGTTATCGTATATCGTTATCGTATATCGTTATCGTATATCGTATATCGTTATCGTATATCGTTATCGTATATCGTATATCGGTATCGTATATCGTTATCGTATATCGTTATCGTATATCGTTATCGTATATCGTTATCGTATATCGTTATCGTATATCGTTATCGTATACCGTTATCGTATACCGTTATCGTATATCGTTATCGTATATCGTTATCGTATATCGTTATCGTATATATATATATATATATATCGTTATCGTATATCGTTATCGTATATCGTATATCGTTATCGTATATCGTTATCGTATATCGTTATCGTATATCGTTATCGTATATCGTTATCGTATATCGTATATCGTATATCGTTATCGTATATCGTTATCGTATATCGTCATCGTATATCGTTATCGTATATCGTTATCGTATATCGTTATCGTATATCGTTATCGTATATCGTATATCGTTATCGTATATCGTTATCGTATATCGTTATCGTATATCGTATATCGTTATCGTATATCATCGTATATCGTTATCGTATATCGTTATCGTATATCGTTATCGTATATCGTTATCGTATATCGTTATCGTATATCGTTATCGTTATCGTATATCGTTATCGTATATCGTTATCGTTATCGTATATCGTTATCGTATATCGTTATCGTATATCGTTATCGTATATCGTTATCGTATATCATTATCGTATATCGTTATCGTATATCGTTATCGTATATCGTTATCGTATATCGTTATCGTATATCGTTATCGTATATCGTTATCGTATATCGTTATCGTATATCGTTATCGTATATCGTTATCGTATATCGTATATCGTTATCGTTATCGTATATCGTTATCGTATATCGTTATCGTATATCGTTATCGTATATCGTTATCGTATATCGTTACCGTATATGGCTATCGTATATGGCTATCGTATATGGCTATCGTATATCGCTATCGTATATCGCTATCGTATATCGCTATCGTATATCGCTATCGTATATCGCTATCGTATATCGCTATCGTATATCGCTATCGTATATCGCTATCGTATATCGCTATCGTATATCGCTATCGTATATCGCTATCGTATAGCGTTATCGTATAGCGTTATCGTATAGCGTTATCGTATATCGTTACCGTATATCGTTACCGTATATCGTTACCGTATATCGTTACCGTATATCGTTACCGTATATCGTTATCGTATATCGTTATCGGATATCGTTATCGCATATCGTTATCGCATATCGTATATCGCATATCGTTATCGCATATCGTTATCGCATATCGTTATCGTATATCGTTATCGTATATCGTTATCGTATATCGTATATCGTATATCGTTATCGTATATCGTTATCGTATATCGTTATCGTATATCGTTATCGTATATCGTTATCGTATATCGTATATCGTTATCGTATATCGTTATCGTATATCGTTATAGTATATCGTTATCGTATATCGTTATCGTATATCGTTATCGTATATCGTATATCGTATATCGTATATCGTTATCGTTATCGTATATCGTTATCGTATATCGTTATCGTATATCGTTATCGTATATCGTTAGCGTATATCGTATATCGTTATCGTATATCGTTATCGTATATCGTTATCGTATATCGTATATCGTATATCGTTATCGTAAATCGTTATCGTATATCGTTTTCGTATATCGTTATCGTATATCGTTATCGTATATCGTTATCGTATATCGTTATCGTATATCGTTATCGTATATCGTTATCGTATATCGTTATCGTATATCGTTATCGTATATCGTTATCGTATGTCGTATATCGTTATCGTAAATCGTTATCGTATATCGTTATCGTATATCGTTATCGTATATCGTTATCGTATATCGTTATCGTATATCGTTATCGTATATCGTTATCGTATATCGTTATCGTATATCGTTATCGTATATCGTTATCGTATATCGTTATCGTATATCGTTATCGTATATCGTTATCGTATATCGTTATCGTATAATCGTATATCGTATAATCGTATATCGTTATCGTATATCGTTATCGTATATCGTTATCGTATATCGTTATCGTATATCGTTATCGTATATCGTTATCGTATATCGTTATCGTATATCGTTATCGTATATCGTTATCGTATATCGTATATCGTTATCGTATATCGTTATCGTATATCGTATATCGTTATCGGTTATCGTATATCGTATATCGTTATCGTATATCGTTATCGTATATCGTTATCGTATATCGTTATCGTATATCGTTATCGTATATCGTTATCGTATATCGTTATCGTATATCGTTATCGTTATCGTATATCGTTATCGTATATCGTTATCGTATATCGTTATCGTATATCGTTATCGTATATCGTTATCGTATATCGTTATCGTATATCGTATATCGTATATCGTTATCGTAAATCGTTATCGTATATCGTTATCGTATATCGTTATCGTATATCGTTATCGTTATCGTATATCGTTATCGTATATCGTTATCGTATATCGTTATCGTATATCGTATAACGTTATCGTATATCGTTATCGTAAATCGTTATCGTATATCGTTATCGTATATCGTTATCGTATATCGTTATCGTATATCGTTATCGTATATCGTTATCGTATATCGTTATCGTATATCGTTATCGTATATCGTTATCGTATAATCGTATATCGTTATCGTATATCGTTATCGTATATCGTTATCGTATATCGTTATCGTATATCGTATATCGTTATCGTATATCGTTATCGTATATCGTATATCGTATATCGTATATCGTTATCGTATATCGTTATCGTATATCGTTATCGTATATCGTTATCGTATATCGTTATCGTATATCGTTATCGTATATCGTTATCGTATATCGTTATCGTATATCGTTATCGTATATCGTTATCGTATATCGTTATCGTATATCGTTATCGGTTATCGTATATCGTTATCGTATATCGTTATCGTATATCGTATATCGTTATCGTATATCGTTATCGTATATCGTATATCGTTATCGTATATCGTTATCGTATATCGTTATCGTATATCGTTATCGTATATCGTTATCGTATATCGTATATCGTATATCGTTATCGTATATCGTTATCGTATATCGTTATCGTATATCGTTATCGTATATCGTTATCGTATATCGTTATCGTATATCGTTATCGTATATCGTTATCGTATATCATTATCGTATATCGTTATCGTATATCGTTATCGTATATCGTTATCGTATATCGTTATCGTATATCGTTATCGTATATCGTATATCGTTATCGTATATCGTTATCGTATATCGTTATCGTATATCGTTATCGTTATCGTTATCGTATATCGTTATCGTATATCGTTATCGTATATCGTATATCGTTATCGTATATCGTTATCGTATATCGTTATCGTATATCGTTATCGTATATCGTTATCGTATATCGTTATCGTATATCGTTATCGTATATCGTTATCGTATATCGTTATCGTATATCGTTATCGTATATCGTTATCGTATATCGTTATCGTATGTCGTTATCGTATATCGTTATCGTTATCGTTATCGTATATCGTATATCGTTATCGTATATCGTTATCGTATATCGTTATCGTATATCGTTATCGTATATCGTTATCGTATATCGTTATCGTATATCGTTATCGTATATCGTATATCGTTATCGTATATCGTTATCGTATATCGTTATCGTATATCGTTATCGTATATCGTTATCGTATATCGTTATCGTATATCGTTATCGTATATCGTTATCGTATATCGTTATCGTATATCGTTATCGTATATCGTATATCGTATATCGTTTATCGTATACCGTATATCGTTATCGTATATCGTTATCCTATATCGTTATCCTATATCGTTATCGTATATCGTTATCGTATATCGTTATCGTATATCGTTATCGTATATCGTTATCGTATATCGTTATCGTATATCGTTATCGTATATCGTATATCGTATATCGTTATCGTATATCGTTATCGTATATCGTTATCGTATATCGTTATCGTATATCGTTATCGTATATCGTTATCGTATATCGTTATCGTATATCGTTATCGTATATCGTTATCGTATATCGTTATCGTATATCGTATATCGTTATCGTATATGATTATCGTATATCGTTATCGTATATCGTTATCGTATATCGTTGTATATCGTTATCGTATATCGTTATCGTATATCGTTATCGTATATCGTTATCGTATATCGTTATCGTATATCGTTATCGTATATCGTTATCGTATATCGTTATCGTATATCGGTATCGTATATCGTTATCGTATATCGTATATCGTATATCGTTATCGTATATCGTTATCGTTATCGTATATCGTTATCGTATATCGTTATCGTATATCGTTATCGTATATCGTTATCGTATATCGTTATCGTATATCGTTATCGTATATCGTTATCGTATATCGTTATCGTATATCGTTATCGTATATCGTTATCGTATATCGTTGTCGTATATCGTTATCGTATATCGTTATCGTATATCGTTATCGTATATCGTTATCGTATATCGTTATAGTATATCGTTATCGTATATCGTTATCGTATATCGTTATCGTATATCGTTGTCGTATATCGTTATCGTATATCGTTATCGTATATCGTTATCGTATATCGTTATCGTATATCGTTATAGTATATCGTTATCGTATATCGTTATCGTATATCGTTATCGTATATCGTTATAGTATATCGTATATCGTTATCGTATATCGTTATCGTATATCGTTATCGTATATCGTTATCGTATATCGTATATCGTATATCGTATATCGTTATCATATATCGTTATCGTATATCGATATCGTTATCGTATATCGTATATCGTTATCTTATATCGTATATCGTTAACGTATATCGTTATCGTATATCGTTATCGTATATCGTATATAGTTATCGTATATCGTTATCGTATATCGTTATCGTATATCATTATCGTATATCGTTATCGTATATCGTTATCGTATATCGTTATCGTATATCGTTATCGTATATCGTTATCGTATATCGTATATCGTTATCGTATATCGTTATCGTATATCGGTATCGTATATCGGTATCGTATATCGGTATCGTATATCGTTATCGTATATCGTTATCGTATATCGTTATCGTATATCGTTATCGTTATCGTATATCGTATATCGTTATCGTATATCGTTATCGTATATCGTTATCGTATATCGTTATCGTATATCGTTATCGTATATCGTTATCGTATATCGTTATCGTATATCGTTATCGTATATCGTTATCGTATATCGTTATCGTATATCGTTATCGTATATCGTTATCGTATATCGTTATCGTATATCGTTATCGTATATCGTTATCGTATATCGTTATCGTATATCGTTATCGTATATCGTTATCGTATATCGTTGTCGTATATCGTTATCGTATATCGTTATCGTATATCGTTATCGTATATCGTATATCGTTATCGTATATCGTTATCGTATATCGTATATCGGTATCGTATATCGTTATCGTATATCGTTATCGTATATCGTTATCGTATATCGTTATCGTATATCGTTATCGTATATCGTTATCGTATACCGTTATCGTATACCGTTATCGTATATCGTTATCGTATATCGTTATCGTATATCGTTATCGTATATCGTTATCGTATATATATATATATATATATCGTTATCGTATATCGTTATCGTATATCGTATATCGTTATCGTATATCGTTATCGTATATCGTTATCGTATATCGTTATCGTATATCGTTATCGTATATCGTATATCGTATATCGTATATCGTTATCGTATATCGTCATCGTATATCGTTATCGTATATCGTTATCGTATATCGTTATCGTATATCGTTATCGTATATCGTATATCGTTATCGTATATCGTTATCGTATATCGTTATCGTATATCGTATATCGTTATCGTATATCATCGTATATCGTTATCGTATATCGTTATCGTATATCGTTATCGTATATCGTTATCGTATATCGTTATCGTATATCGTTATCGTATATCGTTATCGTATATCGTTATCGTATATCGTTATCGTATATCGTTATCGTTATCGTATATCGTTATCGTATATCGTTATCGTATATCGTTATCGTATATCGTTATCGTATATCATTATCGTATATCGTTATCGTTATCGTATATCGTTATCGTATATCGTTATCGTATATCGTTATCGTATATCGTTATCGTATATCGTTATCGTATATCGTTATCGTATATCGTTATCGTATATCGTATATCGTTATCGTATATCGTTATCGTATATCGTTATCGTATATCGTTATCGTATATCGTTATCGTATATCGTTATCGTATATCGTTATCGTATATCGTTACCGTATATGGCTATCGTATATGGCTATCGTATATGGCTATCGTATATCGCTATCGTATATCGCTATCGTATATCGCTATCGTATATCGCTATCGTATATCGCTATCGTATATCGCTATCGTATATCGCTATCGTATATCGCTATCGTATATCGCTATCGTATATCGCTATCGTATATCGCTATCGTATAGCGTTATCGTATAGCGTTATCGTATAGCGTTATCGTATATCGTTACCGTATATCGTTACCGTATATCGTTACCGTATATCGTTACCGTATATCGTTACCGTATATCGTTATCGTATATCGTTATCGGATATCGTTATCGCATATCGTTATCGCATATCGTATATCGCATATCGTTATCGCATATCGTTATCGCATATCGTTATCGTATATCGTTATCGTATATCGTTATCGTATATCGTATATCGTATATCGTTATCGTATATCGTTATCGTATATCGTTATCGTATATCGTTATCGTATATCGTTATCGTATATCGTATATCGTTATCGTATATCGTTATCGTATATCGTTATAGTATATCGTTATCGTATATCGTTATCGTATATCGTATATCGTATATCGTATATCGTATATCGTTATCGTTATCGTATATCGTTATCGTTATCGTATATCGTTATCGTATATCGTTAGCGTATATCGTATATCGTTATCGTATATCGTTATCGTATATCGTTATCGTATATCGTATATCGTATATCGTTATCGTAAATCGTTATCGTATATCGTTTTCGTATATCGTTATCGTATATCGTTATCGTATATCGTTATCGTATATCGTTATCGTATATCGTTATCGTATATCGTTATCGTATATCGTTATCGTATATCGTTATCGTATATCGTTATCGTATATCGTTATCGTATGTCGTATATCGTTATCGTAAATCGTTATCGTATATCGTTATCGTATATCGTTATCGTATATCGTTATCGTATATCGTTATCGTATATCGTTATCGTATATCGTTATCGTATATCGTTATCGTATATCGTTATCGTATATCGTTATCGTATATCGTTATCGTATATCGTTATCGTATAATCGTATATCGTATAATCGTATATCGTTATCGTATATCGTTATCGTATATCGTTATCGTATATCGTTATCGTATATCGTTATCGTATATCGTTATCGTATATCGTTATCGTATATCGTTATCGTATATCGTTATCGTATATCGTTATCGTATATCGTATATCGTTATCGTATATCGTTATCGTATATCGTATATCGTTATCGTATATCGTTATCGTATATCGTTATCGTATATCGTTATCGTATATCGTTATCGTATATCGTTATCGTATATCGTTATCGTATATCGTTATCGTATATCGTTATCGTATATCGTTATCGTATATCGTTATCGTATATCGTTATCGTTATCGTATATCGTTATCGTATATCGTTATCGTATATCGTTATCGTATATCGTATATCGTTATCGTATATCGTTATCGTATATCGTTATCGTATATCGTATATCGTATATCGTTATCGTAAATCGTTATCGTATATCGTTATCGTATATCGTTATCGTATATAGTTATCGTATATCGTTATCGTTATCGTATATCGTTATCGTATATCGTTATCGTATATCGTATATCGTATAACGTTATCGTATATCGTTATCGTAAATCGTTATCGTATATCGTTATCGTATATCGTTATCGTATATCGTTATCGTATATCGTTATCGTATATCGTTATCGTATATCGTTATCGTATATCGTTATCGTATATCGTTATCGTATAATCGTATATCGTTATCGTATATCGTTATCGTATATCGTTATCGTATATCGTTATCGTATATCGTTATCGTATATCGTTATCGTATATCGTATATCGTTATCGTATATCGTTATCGTATATCGTATATCGTATATCGTATATCGTTATCGTATATCGTTATCGTATATCGTTATCGTATATCGTTATCGTATATCGTTATCGTATATCGTTATCGTATATCGTTATCGTATATCGTTATCGTATATCGTTATCGTATATCGTTATCGTATATCGTTATCGTATATCGTTATCGTATATCGTTATCGGTTATCGTATATCGTTATCGTATATCGTTATCGTATATCGTATATCGTTATCGTATATCGTTATCGTATATCGTATATCGTTATCGTATATCGTTATCGTATATCGTTATCGTATATCGTTATCGTATATCGTATATCGTATATCGTTATCGTATATCGTTATCGTATATCGTTATCGTATATCGTTATCGTATATCGTTATCGTATATCGTTATCGTATATCGTTATCGTATATCGTTATCGTATATCATTATCGTATATCGTTATCGTATATCGTTATCGTATATCGTTATCGTATATCGTTATCGTATATCGTTATCGTATATCGTATATCGTTATCGTATATCGTTATCGTATATCGTTATCGTTATCGTTATCGTATATCGTTATCGTATATCGTTATCGTATATCGTATATCGTTATCGTATATCGTTATCGTATATCGTTATCGTATATCGTTATCGTATATCGTTATCGTATATCGTTATCGTATATCGTTATCGTATATCGTTATCGTATATCGTTATCGTATATCGTTATCGTATATCGTTATCGTATATCGTTATCGTATATCGTTATCGTATATCGTTATCGTATATCGTATATCGTTTATCGTATACCGTATATCGTATATCGTTATCGTATATCGTTATCGTATATCGTTATCCTATATCGTTATCGTATATCGTTATCGTATATCGTTATCGTATATCGTTATCGTATATCGTTATCGTATATCGTATATCGTATATCGTATATAGTATATCGTTATCGTATATCGTTATCGTATATCGTTATCGTATATCGTTATCGTATATCGTTATCGTATATCGTTATCGTATATCGTTATCGTATATCGTTATCGTATATCGTTATCGTATATCGTTATCGTATATCGTTATCGTATATCGTTATCGTATATCGTTATCGTATATCGTTATCGTATATCGTATATCGTTATCGTATATCGTATATCGTTATCGTATATCGTTATCGTATATCGTATATCGTTATCGTATATCGTTATCGTATATCGTTATCGTATATCGTTATCGTATATCGTTATCGTATATCGTTATCGTATATCGTTATCGTATATCGTTATCGTATATCGTTATCGTATATCGTTATCGTATATCGTTATCGTATATCGTTATCGTATATGATTATCGTATATCGTTATCGTATATCGTTATCGTATATCGTTGTCGTATATCGTTATCGTATATCGTTATCGTATATCGTTATCGTATATCGTTATCGTATATCGTTATCGTATATCGTTATCGTATATCGGTATCGTATATCGTTATCGTATATCGTTATCGTATATCGTTATCGTATATCGTTATCGTATATCGTATATCGTTATCGTTATCGTATATCGTTATCGTATATCGTTATCGTATATCGTTATCGTATATCGTTATCGTATATCGTTATCGTATATCGTTATCGTATATCGTTATCGTATATCGTTATCGTATATCGTTATCGTATATCGTTATCGTATATCGTTATCGTATATCGTTATCGTATATCGTTATCGTATATCGTTATCGTATATCGTTATCGTAATCGTATACCGTATATCGTTATCGTATATCGTTATAGTATATCGTTATCGTATATCGTTATCGTATATCGTTATCGTATATCGTTATCGTATATCGTTATCGTATATCGTTATCGTATATCGTTATCGTATATCGTTATCGTATATCGTTATCGTATATCGTTATCGTATATCGTTATAGTATATCGTTATAGTATATCGTTATCGTATATCGTTATCGTATATCGTTATCGTATATCGTATATCGTATATCGTCATCGTATATCGTATATCGTATATCGATATCGTTATCGTATATCGTATATCGTTATCGTATATCGTATATCGTTATCTTATATCGTATATCGTTAACGTATATCGTTATCGTATATCGTTATCGTATATCGTATATAGTTATCGTATATCGTTATCGTATATCGTTATCGTATATCATTATCGTATATCGTTATCGTATATCGTTATCGTATATCGTTATCGTATATCGTTATCGTATATCGGTATCGTATATCGGTATCGTATATCGGTATCGTATATCGTTATCGTATATCGTTATCGGTTATCGTATATCGTTATCGTATATCGTTATCGTATATCGTTATCGTATATCGTTATCGTATATCGTTATCGTATATCGTTATCGTATATCGTTATCGTATATCGTTATCGTATATCGTTATCGTATATCGTTATCGTATATCGTTATCGTATATCGTTATCGTATATCGTTATCGTATATCGTTATCGTATATCGTTATCGTATATCGTTATCGTATATCGTTATCGTATATCGTTATCGTATATCGTTATCGTATATCGTTATCGTATATCGTTATCGTATATCGTTATCGTATATCGTTATCGTATATCGTTATCGTATATCGTTATCGTATATCGTTATCGTATATCGTTATCGTATATCGTTATCGTATATCGTTATCGTATATCGTTATCGTATATCGTTATCGTATATCGTTATCGTATATCGTTATCGTATATCGTCATCGTATATCGTTATCGTATATCGTTATCGTATATCGTTATCGTATATCGTATATCGTATATCGTTATCGTATATCGTATATCGTATATCGTTATCGTATATCGTTATCGTATATCGTTATCGTATATCGTTATCGTATATCGTTATCGTATATCGTTATCGTATATCGTTATCGTATATCGTTATCGTATATCGTTATCGTATATCGTTATCGTATATCGTTATCGTATATCGTTATCGTATATCGTTATCGTATATCGTTATCGTATATCGTTATCGTATATCGTTATCGTATATCGTTATCGTATATCGTTATCGTATATCGTTATCGTATATCGTTACCGTATATGGCTATCGTATATGGCTATCGTATATGGCTATCGTATATCGCTATCGTATATCGCTATCGTATATCGCTATCGTATATCGCTATCGTATATCGCTATCGTATATCGCTATCGTATATCGCTATCGTATATCGCTATCGTATATCGCTATCGTATATCGCTATCGTATATCGCTATCGTATATCGCTATCGTATATCGCTATCGTATATCGCTATCGTATAGCGTTATCGTATAGCGTTATCGTATAGCGTTATCGTATATCGTTACCGTATATCGTTACCGTATAGCGTTATCGTATATCGTTACCGTATATCGTTACCGTATATCGTTACCGTATATCGTTACCGTATATCGTTATCGTATATCGTTATCGGATATCGTTATCGCATATCGTTATCGCATATCGTTATCGCATATCGTTATCGCATATCGTATATCGCATATCGTTATCGCATATCGTCATCGTATATCGTTATCGTATATCGTTATCGTATATCGTATATCGTTATCGTATATCGTTATCGTATATCGTATATCGTTATCGTATATCGTATATCGTTATCGTATATCGTTATCGTATATCGTTATCGTATATCGTATATCGTTATCGTTATCGTATATCGTATATCGTTATCGTATATCGTTATAGTATATCGTTATCGTATATCGTTATCGTATATCGTTATCGTATATCGTTATCGTATATCGTTATCGTATATCGTTATCGTATATCGTTATCGTATATCGTTTTCGTATATCGTTATCGTATATCGTTATCGTATATCGTTATCGTATATCGTTATCGTATATCGTTATCGTATATCGTATATCGTATATCGTTATCGTATATCGTATATCGTTATCGTATATCGTATATCGTTATCGTATATCGTATATCGTATATCGTATATCGTTATCGTTATCGTAAATCGTTATCGTATATCGTTATCGTATATCGTTATCGTATATCGTTATCGTATATCGTTATCGTATATCGTTATCGTATATCGTTATCGTATATCGTTATCGTATATCGTTATCGTATATCGTTATCGTATATCGTTATCGTATATCGTTATCGTATATCGTTATCGTATATCGTATATCGTATATCGTTATCGTATATCGTATATCGTTATCGTATATCGTTATCGTAAATCGTTTTCGTATATCGTTATCGTATATCGTTATCGTATATCGTTATCGTATATCGTTATCGTATATCGTTATCGTATATCGTTATCGTATATCGTTATCGTATATCGTTATCGTATATCGTTATCGTATATCGTTATCGTATATCGTTATCGTATATCGTTATCGTATATCGTTATCGTATATTGTTATCGTATATCGTTATCGTATATCGTTATCGTATATCGTTATCGTATATCGTTATCGTATATCGTTATCGTATATCGTTATCGTATATCGTTATCGTATATCGTTATCGTATATCGTTATCGTATATCGTTATCGTATATCGTTATCGTATATCGTTATCGTTATCGTATATCGTTATCGTATATCGTTATCGTATATCGTTATCGTATATCGTTATCGTATATCGTTATCGTATATCGTTATCGTATATCGTTATCGTATATCGTTATCGTATAGCGTTATCGTATATCGTTATCGTATAGCGTTATCGTATATCGTTATCGTATATCGTTATCGTATATCGTTATCGTATATCGTTATCGTATATCGTTATCGTATATCGTTATCGTATATCGTTATCGTATATCGTTATCGTATATCGTTATCGTATATCGTTATCGTATATCGTTATCGTATATCGTATACCGTATATCGTATATCGTTATCGTATATCGTTATCGTATATCGTATATCGTATATCGTTATCGTTATCGTATACCGTTATCGTATATCGTTATCGTATATCGTTATCGTATATCGTTATCGTATATCGTTATCGTATAACGTTATCGTATATCGTTATCGTATATCGTTATCGTATATCGTTATCGTATATCGTTATCGTATATCGTTATCGTATATCGTTATCGTATATCGTTATCGTATATCGTTATCGTATATCGTTATCGTATATCGTTATCGTTATCGTATATCGTTATCGTATGTCGTTATCGTATGTCGTTATCGTATGTCGTTATCGTATGTCGTTATCGTATGTCGTTATCGTATGTCGTTGTCGTATGTCGTTATCGTATGTCGTTATCGTATATCGTTATCGTATATCGTATATCGTTATCGTATATCGTTATCGTATATCGTTATCGTATATCGTTATCGTATATCGTTATCGTATATCGTTATCGTACATCGTTATCGTATATCGTTATCGTATATCGTTATCGTATATCGTTATCGTATATCGTTATCGTATATCGTTATCGTATATCGTTATCGTATATCGTTATCGTATATCGTTATCGTATATCGTTATCGTATATCGTTATCGTATATCGTGTATCGTTATCGTGTATCGTTATCGTGTATCATTATCGTGTATCGTTATCGTGTATCGTTATCGTATATCGTTTGTCGTTTATCGTATGTCGTATATCGTATGTCGTTATCGTATGTCGTATATCGTTATCGTATGTCGTTATCGTATATCGTTATCGTATATCGTATATCGTTATCGTATATCGTTATCGTATATCGTTATCGTATATCGTTATCGTATATCGTTATCGTATATCGTTATCGTATATAGTTATCGTATATCGTTATCGTATATCGTTATCGTATATCGTTATCGTATATCGTTATCGTATATCGTTATCGTATATCGTTATCGTATATCGTTATCGTATATCGTTATCGTATATCGTTATCGTATATCGTTATCGTATATCGTTATCGTATATCGTTATAGTATATCGTTATCGTATATCGTTATCGTATATCGTATATCGTTATCGTATATCGTTATCGTATATCGTTATCGTATATCGTTATCGTTATCGTATATCGTTATCGTATATCGTTATCGTATATCGTTATCGTATATCGTTATCGTATATCGTTATCGTATATCGTTATCGTATATCGTTATCGTATATCGTTATCGTATATCGTTATCGTATATCGTTATCGTATATCGTTATCGTATATCGTTATCGTATATCGTTATCGTATATCGTTATCGTATATCGTTATCGTATATCGTTATCGTATATCGTTATCGTATATCGTTATCGTATATCGTTATCGTATATCGTTATCGTATATCGTTATCGTATATCGTTATCGTATATCGTATATCGTATATCGTATGTCGTTTATCGTATGTCGTTTATCGTATGTCGTATATCGTATGTCGTATATCGTATGTCGTATATCGTATGTCGTATATCGTATGTCGTATATCGTATGTCGTATATCGTATGACGTATATCGTATGACGTATATCGTATGACGTATATCGTATGACGTATATCGTATGACGTATATCGTATGACGTATATCGTATGACGTATATCGTATGACGTATATCGTATGACGTATATCGTATGACGTATATCGTATGACGTATATCGTATGACGTATATCGTATGACGTATATCGTATGACGTATATCGTATATCGTTATCGTATATCGTTATCGTATATCGTTATCGTATATCGTTATTGTATATCGTTATCGTATATCGTTATCGTATATCGTTATCGTATATCGTTATCGTATATCGTTATCGTATATCGTATATCGTTATCGTATATCGTTATCGTATATCGTTATCGTATATCGTTATCGTATATCGTTATCGTATATCGTTATCGTATATCGTTATCGTATATCGTTATCGTATATCGTTATCGTATATCGTTATCGTATATCGTTATCGTATATCGTTATCGTATATCGTTATCGTATATCGTTATCGTATATCGTTATCGTATATCGTTATCGTATATCGTTATCGTATATCGTTATCGTATATCGTTATCGTATATCGTTATCGTATATCGTTATCGTATATCGTTATCGTATATCGTTATCGTATATCGTTATCGTATATCGTTATCGTATATCGTTATCGTTTATCGTTATCGTATATCGTTATCGTATATCGTTATCGTATATCGTTATCGTATATCGTTATCGTATATCGTATATCGTATATCGTATATCGTTATCGTATATCGTTATCGTATATCGTTATCGTATATCGTTATCGTATGTCGTTATCGTATGTCGTTATCGTATGTCGTTATCGATATCGTATATCGTTATCGTATATCGTATATCGTATATCGTTATCGTATGTCGTTATCGTATGTCGTTATCGTATGTCGTATATCGTTATCGTATATCGTATATCGTTATCGTATATCGTTATCGTATATCGTTATCGTATATCGTTATCGTATATCGTTATCGTATATCGTTATCGTATATCGTTATCGTATATCGTTATCGTATATCGTTATCGTATATCGTTATCGTATATCGTTATCGTATATCGTTATCGTATATCGTATATCATTATCGTATAACGTATATCGTATATCGTTATTAGCTGAGTATTTATCAGGCTGTTACATCGTTGATAAAGTAACCGGCTGTTACATCGTTATTAGCTGAGTCGTTGGGTGGAATAGCATGAGAAGGCTGTTGAGTGTTAACCAGTTACTATTTTCATCGTTCATTATCGTACTTTCTTATTAGCTGAGTCGTTCTCGGGCTGTTGCATCGTTATTAGCTGAGTAGTTGGGTAGAAGAGCGTGGGAGGAAGGATGTTCAGTGTTAGCCAGGTACTATTGTCATCGTTCATTATCGCACATCTTTATTAGCTGAGTCGTGGAAGAGCGTGGGCAACTTGATATGAAGGGGGACAATGAGGGGGAGAACACCATAACCGTTTGCTAGAAGTTGACGCAACTTAGACATGTCTTGTTCTCAGACTGTTATACGTTGCTTTGTTTTTGGACACTGCTGTGCGATGTTGATTAGCGTTTCGTTGTTGTTTTTGTTAAATACATGTGAAACCATTCCTGTAGAATGCTTTAAGAAAGCCGGAGCGTCTTGCGACGCGTCTACACCCCAAGCAGCGGCGACCATTACGCCTCTCCCAGTGGTAAACGAACTCCTCCAATACGCCTGGCTGAGGCGTCAATCGACACCCCCCGCATGAGTATTGCGACACCTCGACACCCCATGCAGCGGTTATCAAGGGTGTTCCGTTAAACCTATACACCCCATGCAGCGGCGATCACGGTTGTTCCGGTACACCTCCCTGAGTGCTAAACAAAACACCTTATTATTATTAATTTGTCAATTTGACGTTTTTATCCAGGCAAGGGTTCTTCTACTAGTATTCGTGCACGTTTATTAAAGATGACTGTTCAAAACCCAGCGCATTGATCCCGGTCGAAATAGTTCAATGATCTTTTATTTTGCACTTCCTTTTGTCAGATCTTCTCATTGCTTGGTTCATTCTGTGCACTTATTTGTCCTTTATGCATGCGTATACATACGCTTGACATGGTCATCTGCAGGATTTTAACTGAATCTTATTGTTTCGCCGGTCGGTGAAATGCTTTCTGGACGGTTGAATGGTCTCGGGTGACTTCGGGTGTGGGGAGCGCACGACCACAGCATGGGGTCGGTCAGGGGAAACGCTGGGGCTGGGTCCCGCTGCGAAGGGCCCTTTCTTGAATCGCTTCACCTCTATATGGTGGACGTGGGGTCCGTAGGAGTCACGCGGACATATTCCTCGGCGCTCGGTGGTGTCTGTCGTACGGGCCTTTTGTTACCCACAGACGCCGTCCCGGCTTTTTCCACACAAGGTTAGTTTCGGGGAAGATAAAGACGGCAGGGGATGGGAGAGGCGGTGGCCCGACCCATTGCATTGTCTGTCAGATAACATGTAGCCTGCTACTCCACCGTCACACCGACCGCCGCGGACGGCGACACAAACACAAAATAACACACATACACCGCCCCGGGAACACGGAAAACAACACACACACACACACACACACCACCTCTGGAACACGGAAAACAACACACATACATACACCGCCCCGGGAACACGGAAAACAACACACACACACACACACACACACACACACACCACCTCTGGAACACGGAAAACAACACACACACACATACACCGCCCCGGGAACACGGAAAACAACACACATACATACACCGCCTCTGGAACACGGAAAACAACACACATACATACACACACACACCACCTCTGGAACACGGAAAACAACACACATACATACACCGCCCCGGGAACACGGAAAACAACACACACATACATACACCGCCTCTGGAACACGGAAAACAACACACATACATACACCGCCTCTGGAACACGGAAAACAAAACACATACATACACCGCCTCTGGAACACGGAAAACAACACACACACACACACACACACCACCTCTGGAACACGGAAAACAACAAACACATACATACACCGCCTCTGGAACACGGAAAACAACACACACACACACACACACACACACACACACACACACACACACACACACACACACACACACACACACACACACACACACACACACCACCTCTGGAACACGGAAAACAACAAACACATACATACACCGCCTCTGGAACACGGAAAACAACACACATACATACACCGCCTCTGGAACACGGAAAACAACACACATACATACACCGCCTCTGGAACACGGAAAACAACACACATACATACACCGCCTCTGGAACACGGAAAACAACACACATACATACACCGCCTCTGGAACACGAAAAACAGCACACATACATACACCGCCTCTGGAACACGGAAAACAACACACACACATACACCGCCTCTGGAACACGGAAAACAACAAACATACATACACCGCCTCTGGAACACGGAAAACAACACACATGCATACACCGCCTCTGGAACACGGAAAACAACACACACATACACCGCCTCTGGAACACGGAAAACAACACACATACATACACCGCCTCTGGAACACGGAAAACAACACACATGCATACACCGCCTCTGGAACATGGAAAACAACACACATACACACACCGCCTCTGAAACACGGAAACAACACACACACACACACACACACACACACACACACACACACACACACACACACACACACACACACACACACACACACACACACACACACACACACACACACACACACACACACACACACACACACACACACCTACACCGCCTCTGGAACACGGAAAACAACACACATACATACACCACCTCTAGAACACGGAAAACAACACACATACATACACCGCCTCTGGAACACGTAAAACAACACACATACATACACCGCCTCTGGAACACGGAAAACGACACACATACATACACCACCTCTGGAACACGGAAAACAACACATACATACACCGCCTCTGGAACACGGAAAACAAGAAACACATACACCGCCTCTGAAACACGGAAAACACCACACATACATACACTGCCTCTGGAATACTGCAAACAACACATGTACATACACCGCCTCTGGAACACGGAAAACAACACATACATACACCGCCTCTGGAACACGGAAAACAACACACATACATACACCGCCTCTGGAACACGGAAAACAACACGCATACATACACCGCCTCTGGAACACGGAAAACAACACACATACATACACCGCCTCTGGAACACGGAAAACAACACACATACATACACCGCCTCTGGAACACGGAAAACAACAAACATACATACACCGCCTCTGGAACACGAAAAACAACACACATACATACACCACCTCTGGAACACGGAAAACAACACACATACATACACCGCCTCTGGAACACGGACAACAACACACATACATACACCGCCTCTGGAACACGGAAAACAACACACATACATACACCGCCTCTGGAACACGAAAAACAACAAACATACATACACCGCCTCTGGAACACGGAAAACAACACACACACACACACACACACACACACACACACACACCTACACCGCCTCTGGAACACGGAAAACAACACACCCACATACACCGCCTCTGGAACACGGAAAACAACACGCATACATACACCGCCTCTGGAACACGGAAAACAACACACACACACACACACACACACACACCTACACCGCCTCTGGAACACGGAAAACAACACACCCACATACACCGCCTCTGGAACACGGAAAACAACACGCATACATACACCGCCTCTGGAACACGGAAAACAACACATACATACACCGCCTCTGGAACACGGAAAACAACACACATACATACACCGCCTCTGGAACACGGAAAACAACAAACATGCATACACCGCCTCTGGAACACGAAAAACAACACACGTACAGGACAACTGACATACAGTCCGCGCAGAAAGCTTTGACCCACTGCCGCCTCATGACCCGGCGGTGTTACTCTTTGCTTGTTTTGGTGAAACTGCCTCCCGGTATTAACTTACTTGACTGGGTGACAGGGTGGGAGGGGTTAATCATGTTTCCAGTCACCCACAGTCATGAATACTCAGACTAAGAGCTTTAGCTTTGGTGACCTCTGGAGTAGGGCGGGTCGTCCGACAAAATTGCTTTCACAATAGCTGAATTCTGGTGCGCTAATGTGTGCTGAATCCGAAAATGATTTTTATTTTATTTGGAGATGTTTTGAAGTGCCGCCTTGTCAAAAACTGAAGGCATGTTTTCAATTTTTTGAAGAAAATTGGGTAAATTATTGTGAATTAATTTGCAGACATCCTTCATATGCTAATTTTCGAATTCCCCATATGCGATTTAGTTTAACTCTTCATTTTTGAGGTGTCAGGTCAAGAACACACTAAAACATTCAGCTATATGTGACCCCCCGGCTACCAACGTAACTAGCGCCATCTATTGAGTGGAATACTAACTACATGCTTAATTCGTGGTTCTCTCGTTTAAAAGAGCTGTATAAACAGACCCCAGGTGTGACGAACAACAAATAACGTGAGTTTGACATTAATTTTCCAAAAATATATAGTCAGTTCTCGTTTGCCTAGCGGTAAGACCGAATTATGCCGGATAATGGGAACCTGGAAGCAGCGGCAGAGGTCAGATGAAAGCTGTAACTGCACACAACTGCATAGTATTTAAATTTGGCAAAGGTATGACGTAGATTATTCTAGCCACAGAGACCGCCCCACCTTCTAAAGTGGGGCGAGGCGGCCAAGCTGAGCGGCCCAGCGGGCGAGCCAGCAGAGCACTCCGCGCTCGAACCGCCAGCAGCGCAGTCTAGGGGTCATTACGCTAAATAGCATCTTATTGTCCCGCCGCATTTCCAGCCTCGACGCGGGCGACGTCGGCCATTGGGTGAGAACGCTGCGTTGAACTATTCGTGTTGTCATGTATTGTGTTGTATGTACGGATACTGTTTTATCTCGTGTAATGCTTCTCTTGTCAGGGCCACTGAATTTTGAATGATGCTAATTTCACAACATAAGATGTTCTGAGTGTTTGTTAAGATGTTCTGAGTGAGAGTGTTTGTTATGATGCCTTGTTTCCGCCATTCCTATTGTATCAAACGATTGCGTGTCGAATGAGTTCATGGTTCGGGGCAAAGCGAACTACAGGGTGGATTGATCCACTCAGCACGGCTATTCAAGAATATTGATTGCACGATTGTTTCAGATAGGCTCCGAGGTTTGAAGTTATTCAGCTCAGTTTGAGCGATCTTGTCTTTGTTCTTCAATATATATATATAACTATAAAACCACCATATGACGCGGTTCATAAGTGTTGCAGTCTGCCCAACTCTCCCCTATTCCCCAACAGTGTTTTTTTAATGGAATATGTGCTCAAAATCCTTACCAAAGCGAGGTCCAGCTACTCAAAAACATTGCTGCTCTGTCCCTACCTCGATAAACTGACTCTTCGAAGCAATGCCTAAATGCTAAAATAGGTCTCGCGAGTTTGAACTCGAAGCTGATGAGCATTGAATCCAGGGGTGCCATAAATGCACGAGAACACCACTTTCAGAGAGTATTCAGTATGTACTTAGTCCTATTGTCATTCCCACTTTCTCTTTGCTCTCGTCATAGCTAATTTAATTGTTCTGACCAGTGACCACAACTTAAATCACGATTCTGATTCATTACAGATTTATTTTTAAATTCCTTCCTGATATAACCGTTTCACATGAAGGTACACCAACTCTTTAATCCAAACTAACCTAAATCTCTTTATCTTTCAGATTCAGAGCTGTTCTATAATTGAGTTAAATGTTATTTTCATTGGACAGCTACGGTTTAAAATGCCAAAAATACGTAAACCGAGACCGGCGACTCGTCAGAGTACCAAAGATGCCTTCGGTATGACCCCCGCTGACCTCCCACAATCTCAGCTGCCCACGAAGGGTGACGTTTACCGCCTTTTCTCGAAAATTAAGCAAAACAACACAAGCAAGTATGGAAAGCCACCATCAACTCGAGATATTGCAGTTCAAGTGAGCTATTGAAGGTTTGGCATAGGTCGTTCAGTGGTCCGGCTCATGCGACGAGACAGGATCTGTTGTGAAAGATGCCGAAACCGATCAACCAATTCTTCAAAGAACAAACACAATCAGCGATGAACGAATTATTCAAAAAATAGAAAAAATTTACCGCGACAGTCGACGAGTCGGTAAATGCCGTACACCTGCAGTAAAGGAGAAAATGACGCAAAATGTAGCACAGGGACATGAACAACTTTTTGACATAGTGATGTGCCACTGCGCGTCATACGAAGCATGCCATTGTCCACGTCACATGAAAATTCCGGTCCGGGAGTTTTCATTCATAGTGGATCAGCGAACCACCAGGAAGTTGCACATAGGTAGTAAAGACGTTACTGCGACAAAGGAACTCGCAGCTGCGAAAAAGAAGCGTGGTGGCAGTAATCGACTCTCCCGGCAGACATCCAAACGAGCCAAGCCGGGTTCATCAAAATGTGAAGAGAGCGCCACTGAAACTGGCGAGGAAGATGACCCCCAACACATTAGCGACTGGCAGGATGACGAGGGGAGCTCAAACAAGGATGATGTTGCGAAGAATATTCGCGACCTGCCCAATTTTGCGAAAACTTGTGATAGGTACGGCATCACAGACCGTGCGGCAGCTGCACTCCTGAACGCTGCACTTGTGGACTATGGGGTCGCCACTAAGGAAAATAAGCAAGACCTGGTGGACAAAAGCGAAATAAGACGGCAACGAGTAAAGTGGGGTGAATGTGCCGTATCCGAAAACACCATGAAAAACAAAGAAGAGAAGCTTTTGGGTTTTTACTATGATGGACGGGAAGATGAGACTTTAATTCAGGATAAAAACAAGGTGCGGTTGGGAAAAGAGGCTCATGAGGTCATTGTCTCAGAGCCGGGGAACCGCTATGTTGACCATGTAGCACCGAAAAGCGGTAAGGCTGCCGACATTACGAAAGAGTTTGTTGATTTGGTGCATCAGAATGACGCTCAGCCCATTGTCATTGGGTGTGATGGCACCGCGGTCAATACGGGCCATAAAGGTGGTATAAATAGGAGGATGGAGCTAGCACTTGGTCGACCTTTGCAGCATGCCGTGTGTGGGATCCATACAAATGAGCTACCTCTAAGACACGAGTTTAAAGATGCTGATGGAGACACGTCAGGCCCCAACACTTTCAAAGGCTCCATTGGAAAAGCCATCCAAAGAGATTTGGCTCGATGCCACTGGTACAATTTGAAGCCGTACCTGGAGTCCTTCCTGACATACCAGAATCCGTCGTCAGGGAAATGAGCAAGGATCAGCGATATCTGTACAAAATTTGTCAATCTGTTCAGCATGGCCCTTCCGCTGTTTCACCTGACCTTTTAGACACAGAACCAGGTGCTCTTCATCAAGCCCGGTGGCTCACGCTCGCGAATAGAGTGCTCCGTCTGTATGTAGCTACTGCAGAACCAACAGATGCACTGAAGCGTGTTGTGTTCTTCATCATGAACCAGTACGCACCTGGCTGGTTCCGCTTCAGGCAGCATTCAAACATCACAGATGGAGCCAATAACTTCTTCTTCTTGGTGCAGCTCTCCAAACGACTGCCGGAGAGGGACAGGATCATTGTAGAGAAGGTTCTGCAGCGAAACGGATTCTGGGCACATCGCGAAAGCATCCTCGTAGCCATGCTCGCCGATGAAAGCCAGGATGTTCGCGAGAGGGCAGTGGAGGAAATTATCGTCGCAAGAGCAGAGTTGACTAAAGCCAAGAAAGTAGACCATGAAGAGAATCTGGAGATACGCCAGTTCGTTGTTCCAAAGATCGACTTCGGTGCGAGCGAATACGTCACAATGATCGATTGGAATGAGGGTCCCAAGACCGAACCACCTCTCACAGCATGACTGCCAGAGGAGAAGCTGATAAAAGCTGCTGATCGTCCTCATACGTTCTCACCTTATCCATGTCACTCACAAGGTGTGGAGAGGTGGGTGAAAGAAGTAACCCAGGCGTCCAAAATCAAGGCAGGGCACGACCGTCGACACGCTCTTATATTGGGAAGAGCGAAGGCACGAGAGGAGCTGCCAACGGTTGAAACCAAGAGCGACTTCTTCAAGTGGTTGGCCATCCAGTGAATGTAAAACTAGCACTCTAATATGCAGCGCTAAGCAGGCATATTTTTGTTTGAATCTTCCAATGTGATTAACGAAGGTGCTCAGTGGATACTCTGAGGCAATTGGCACGAGGTTCATTGATAAATTGTCACTTCCAAATGATGGCGGCCAATACATGTTGCAGGTTCATTTGTTTTTTATGTCGTTCATTCGTTGACTGGATAGTGGATACTGACTGGATCAGGCACGTAGCCAAGGGGAGGGCGGCGGGGGTGGCCGCCCCCCCCCCCCCCCCCTAGAGGCCAGGAGGGCCCTTTTTGGCGCGCGAGGGCCCTTTTCGGCGCGCGCAGCGCGCCGAAAAGGGCCGACGAGACCGCGCGAAGCGCGGTATCATAGACTCTTTACTATACGAAGCGTGGTCTTTAGAGAGTTTAGCGGACTTCAGAGGCCCTTTAGGGCCACCAGGGCCCTCTCTGAAAGACCAGAGGGTCCATTGGACGTTCAAAAGAGCCCTGTGCATGTCAGAGGGGCACCTGAGCACGTCGAATGGGCCCCCTGAACACGTCGAATGGGCCCCCTGAACACGTCGAATGGGCCCATAGACAGCACAGAGGGGCCCCTGGGCAGGTTGAGAGGCCCCTGAGCATGTCGACAGGGCGACAAAGCGGCCAGTGCAGTCCTTTGCCAGGTCATAAGGGCCCCTGAGCAGGTTGGAGGGCCCCTGGACAGACCAGAGGGCCCCTGGGAAGTTAAGAGGGCACCTGTGCAGGTCAGAGGGGCCCTGACCAGACCGAAAGGGCCCCTAGGTGGGTCAGAAAGCAGCCAGAGCAGTCCCTTGCTAGGTCGGAAGGGCCCCTTAGAAGGTTAAAGGGCCCCTGGAGAGACCAGAGGGCCCCTGGAAAGTTAAAAGGGCCCCTGCGCAGATCGGAGGGGCCCCTGATCAGACCGAAAGGACCCCTGGGCGGGTAAGAAGAGACCCTGAACATGCCGAAGTGGCCCCTGGCCAGCACGGAGGGGCTCCAGGGCAGGTCGGAGGGCCCCTTGAGCATGTCGGCAAGGGCGACAAAGCAGCCAGCGCAGGCCGACCAGAAGAGTCGCTGGGCCGATCGGAGGGGCTCCTGGGCAAGTCAGAGGGGCCCCTGGCTAGACCGAAAGGGTCCCTGGGCCGGTCGGAAGGCCCCTTGAACATGCCGGATGAGTTCCTAGCCAGACTGGAAGGGCCCCTGGGCAGGTCGGAGGGGCCCCTGAGCAGGGGCGGCGGATTGCGGGGGCAGGGTACCCAAAATTCCCCCCAGTCGAAAATCCTGGGGGCAAAGGGTAGTTTTGCCCCCCCCCCCCCCCAGATTTTAGCCTGCTCAATCTGGGGCAACATGACCCTTCCCCTCCCCAGGATTTTAATTTGAGGAGGGGGGGGGGGGATTTTGGGTACCCTGCGCCCCGCAATCCGCCGCCCCTGCCCCTGAGCATGTCGGCAGGGCGACAAAGCAGCCAGTGCAGTCCCTGGCCAGGTCGGAAGGACCTCTGAACAGGCCGAATGGGTCCCTTGACACACAAGAGGGGCTTCTTGGAATGTCAGAGGAGTCTCTGGTGAGACCGGAAGCGTCAGAGCACGTAGAGATCGCAGATGAGGATTAAATACAAAGAGTACTTACTCCACAATACAAATATTAAAAGCGGAGCTTTCGCGTATATTGTAACACCCTTCCTTCGTCAGGGTGCTACAATATACCCGAAAGATCCGATTTTATTTTTTCCTGTAGAGTAAGCTCTCTTTGTATTATATATATATATATATATATATATATATATATATATATATATATATATATATATATAGATATATATATTTACAAATTCAATTATATGCGGGTTAGGAAAAAAAATCGGTCAGTTCCTCGGCGCATTTATGTGTTATGTTGTTACTTTCCTATATTATTCGGCAAAATAGTTCATTTTAGCACCTTTTCCCCGCACATTTAAATCACCCACATCATGTCTTTTCGCTTCGCGGATCCCAGATGAGTCCTTGAACAGGTCGGAAGGGCGTAGAAAAGGTCAGAGGGCCCATAGACGATCTGAAAGGACCTTGGGCCTTTCAACAGTAAGAATACAGTTGTACAGGGAATCAAACTCAAAATTTTCGCGCCGCTCCGCGGCGCAATTTAACTACAAATTCAATTATATGCGGGTTAGGAAAAAAATCGGTCAGTTTCTCGGCGCATTTATGTGTTATGTTGCTACTTTCCTATATTATTGGGCAAAATAGTTCATTTTAGCACCTTTTCCCCGCACATTTAAACGCACAATATAGTAATTTTAGAGGTCCGCACCATACGCAATGCTACGCATTAATGAGAAAGCAACCCAGGGCATAATACTCAAAATTTTCGCGCCGCTCCGCGGCGCAATTTGTTTAAGAGTTCAAGGTCTTGAGCTTAAAATAATATTGCAAGTTGGTATAGCTGATTCCAAATTCGTGTCGCTGATTCCAAAGTTGATGTGGCAGTTTGCTAACTCCAGCTCCTAAACGTTGGTATGGCCCATGCCATACCTGCCATACCGCATTTTCCAGCCTTGTAACGTGGTTTTTCATGCGTTTTTTTTTTTGGGGGGGGGGCCTTTCAACGCTTGGAAAGGGGCCCTTTCAACGCTCGGGAAGGGGCCCTTTCGAGGCGCCGCCCCCCCCCCCCCCCCTGGACGAAATCCTGGCTACGTGCCTGGACTGGATACTGCTAGATCGACCCTTTTAGTCAGGATGTCAGATTTACCTGCAATTGTCGGCACAAGCATTTCTGGCCTAAAGTAACTCCTGTAATTGAAGCATATGTAAATGTTGCATACTTTAACCATCTGAATTGCTTTTTCTGACCTTGACGCGTATTAGGGCCGGTTTGGACGGATTCCGTATCTGAGAAACGAAGATTGGGTTACTGTTTACAGTTTCACCCAATAGATGGCGCTAGTTACGTTGGCCATCAGGCTGTCCATATATTCCAGGATTTTAACGAAACTATCTCTCTTAGCACATCTAGAGCCCGCGATTAAGGCAAATCGCACACGGCGATTCTAACTATGAAGTTTTCAGCGTTGTCTGGGATGTTATTTACAATGTTTTTGTACATTTTCGTCCAAATTTCGTAAAAGTGACTGTAGTTTTTGCCTTGGCGGCACTTCAAAACGCCATCAAAATTTAAAACGGTTATGATTTTCTGAATCAGCACTTCTTAGCGCACCAGAATTCAACTATTGCGAAGCGATTATTTTAATTTGATGTTTTGACGACCCGCCCTACTCTGGAGCCTAACTATTTGCCTGATGTGGAAATAGAAGACATCAGGGAGATTAATTTTTGCAGGAGCTTTCTATTGCTTTTTGGTATGTTTTTAGTTCCCGAGATATTTGGAGGTTTCTTGGGTAAACTTGCAAATTTGACCTTCGATGACTTCTGGTGACCTCAATATTGACCTGATAGAAAAATGATCGAAATACTTTCGATAATAATTTTGCTGAGCTACCAAACGGTATTTTTTGTTTCCCCTACTTCCCCCATAGGAGCTGCATTCGAGAGGGCGTTCTGACGACCCCCCCCCCCCACACGGCACAGTGAAAGCGGAGCGGAGCACCGTACGGGGCGGGTTAATATTTGCGTAGGTCGGACATAGGATGGCTTTCCCTATAGCTCAGTTGGTTGGCTGGAAGCGTATATTTTTTGGTAGACTAAGAAGTAACACATTTATGCTTCGAAATTCGGTGTGGGCATCGTCCATACTTGGTTCTCCAATGTTTCTTCCGTATAACTAACCTAACCTAACCCCGCCATTAAGTCCGATCGGGACGAACCCTATGATTCGCTCGTCGCCATTAACCCTATTCCCTGTGGGCGGCCAGAATTACGTTAACCTGCGGGGGAGCAGATTCTGCCCTCCACAGAGATATCGTGAACCGCTCCGTCGATTTCGATGGGGAAAGCGCCATTCGATGCGTCATGACAAGATCTCTCCTTTGGACCCCGACATTTTTGTTTTGTTCAAAAATGGGGGGGGCCAGGGGGCAAAAAATCCGATAATTTTGGGTGTTTTTGAAAGGTCATTGCAGCCATATGGCTCGACCAATTTTCATGCCCCAAACTTATTTGAGCTTCAAATGTACTGATCTTTAATATATCAAAAGACAAAAAACAAAATAAATAATAGGCGTATTCAGGGAATGTAAAATGGGGGATTTTCTGAAGAAAAAAATATGTGCTGTTCGTGATTGTTTGGGACGTCATGAACGTCATATGTGGGCATTATATGCTGTAATTTGTTAAATTTGATATATTGCGGATAGGCGGATCCAGGAAAAAAACATGGGGGGCACCATGCGCGTAACGCTTCTATCATCTTACTAATTTGAAGTTGGACCTAATTTGAGGGTGGGTATCGCCTCCCATTTTGTATCCTGAGTGCGCCTCTGCCCCAAAAATATGTACAATCCCAGTATCTATGATGCATATTGCATTGGAATTATTTCTGGTGCATTTATTGCACTGCAAACCACGAAGGAAGTATGCGCCGCAAAACCGCATTCGTAACACCCTCCCCAAAACAGGAGCCTGGAACCGCCTCTGCTGGACCGATTTTTTTTCTTCAAAATTTTGACAACACGCGCCATTCAATTTTGGGAAAAGTCATAAAGTTTCAGGACGCTAGGCATAACGGTTTAGAAGCGGCAAGTGAAAAACTACCGGGGGGCAGAATCTGCCCCCCCCCCCCGCAGGGAATAGGGTTAAGTCCGATCGCGACGAAACCTAAGATTCGCTAGCCATTAAGTCCGATGGGGACGAAACCTAAGATTCGCTCGTAGCCATTAAGTCCGGTCGGGACGAACCCTAAGATTCGCTCGTAGCCATTAAGTCCGATCGGGACGAAACATAAGATTCGTTCGTAGCCATTAACCCGCGCCGTGCCGGGGGTGTTTAGACACCCCCCTCAGGTTTTTCGAGGATAGCGAAAACACGGCGGCGCGCAGCGCCGCCGTTTTTTGACACAGCTGTTCGGGCATCAATTGCGCACATTATTTTTAAAAAAATACATCGGGTCATCTCAGGTCAGGTCACCAGATCAGGTCACGTGACCCCACCTCCAAAAAAAAACTTGTGGTCGTACCACAGTCACAGTTTTTAGATGATCGGTTTTATACTTACAGGATTTTATAAGGTCATATGTATCTACAATTTGGTAATCTTGATTTTTTTTATATCAGCGACCTAAGGTCGGGTCAATTTCGTGACCTCCCCATTATAAGTCAATGGGGAAATATTCAAATGCTTCCTATTCCAAAGATACGCAAGATATCAGTCTAATTTCTTCTGGAACATATTATTATAGGCCATTCTTGATGACCTAGGTGCCATTTTTGTTCACTGACCCCTACAGGGTCAGCCGAGGTCATCCGAGGCCACCAACAGTTGTATGTCAATAACTCTCGACATAATGACAATAGAGAAGTGAAACCGACACCAATGTGTTTGTCTCGTCGAGGTACATCTTCCCATATGCAACATGACCTACTTGGGTTACCACATGACCTTGACCTGAGGTCAAACTTTTAAGTTGACCTAACCTGGTCAACATTAATATAAGTCGAAGCGCCTTGAGGGGACAAACACGATGGAATAAAAATGATTGTCCTGTCGTTATTAGGTAAAAAGCTATTCGTGAAAAACTGTTTTGTAAAAAATAGCCTTTTTGACATTCGATGAGCTCTGGAGCCTAAACTATTGCCTTATTTAAAATCTGAGGACACCTTGTCAATTGCATGTTCCAATAGCTTTCCATTGCTGTTTTCCGTTTGTTCCTAGCTATCATAGTTCCTGTGATATCTGGGGGTTTCTGGAGCGGAGTCCAAAAACTGGAAAATTTGACCTGTGATGACCTCTGGTGGCCTCAATATTGGCTTTAGGAATAAAAAAATATCTTAAGTACTTTCGAATGTGCTTCTCGAGAGCTTTCGAACGCGCTTTTCTGCGTTTTTCTAGCCCTTTTAGTTTTCGAGTTGGAGGGGGGGTGTCTAACCCCCCCCCCCCCCGGCACGGCGAAGTTGGCGCCGAGCACCGGCACGGCGCGGGTTAAGTCCGATCGGCACGAAACCTAAGATTTTCTCGTAGCCATTAAGGCCGATCGGGACGAACCTAAGATTCGCTCGTAGCCAAAAAGGAAAAAGCCTCCGCCGGGATTCGAACCGGCCACCCTCCGCACGTAAGCCGGGCATGTTAACCAACAAGCTACAGATTATTATCGGTGGAGAGGCACTGTGCCACATTTAACCCGGCTATGTAGCGGAAATATCGTCAGATTGCCAGATTGTTGCCAGTCACTGTAGTTATCGCTAGATGTGGCACTTCTTTGTCTACCAAAAAATATACGCTGGCGGGAATGGATGCCCGCCAACCCCTTCCCACCGTGGTAAAGCGTTATGCTCGACTCGAAAAGGAATTGCTTCGACTCTTGCTGTCTTTGATTGTGATGGCTTGCCCGTGTCGGAAATTTTTCCGGAGATCATCTCAGGTCACGACTCCAATTCATGTCAAACTCCAATCCACCTCCAACAAGCTCCAAGTCGAGTTACTCACAGAATAAGTGTACTAAGGTCGTATTGTATCAGAAAACCATGAGCAAACTGAGGCCTGGTCAACGTCGTTACCTCCCCATTATCAGCCAATTGGTAAATACATATACTGATGAATCTCATCCAGAGGTTATGCATTGGATCGGACGAATTTTCCTATATCCCAGCATTGACTGGTGTCTCAGCAGAACACCATTGACTGGGGGGAGGGGGGGGGGGGCGCTAAACATCCCCCCCCCTTCGGTTGTCTTCCGAACCAATGATCGCAGTGAGACGCGCAAGGCGGCAATCGAAAGCTCTCAATGAGACGAACATAACGCATGCTCAAAGTGAGGTCAGATGTCAGGTCACGGTCAGGTCGAAGCTCAAAATCGACGTATTTGAGTGAATGGGCCATACTTTCCATCCAAAGCCTTCGATTACGACCATCATCAACCAAAGTGCTGCCAAATGTATGATACACATCCCGCATAAGCTAAAGTGAGATTATTGGCAAAGGTCAAGGTCAAGGCCAGGTCACAAAAGCAGTGGCGGTGCCAGGGGTCAAACGTAGGTGATGCAGCCAGGAGGGGAGGGCACATTTTCGTGATTTTTTTTAGTAGTTTGGTACACATATGTAGATCACCACGGTTAATATTTCACCGCTACAAACAGCATGTTTACATGCCGTCATCAGCTTGCAATTGATTTGAAAATAGGCAAGAATTATCACGCAGAGTGTGCGGCACGTCAGGCTTTCGATTAGACTCTTCATTCTGCCGGTTGACAAAAATTGTGTGACTGCATGTTAACAATAGGACTCGGAGTCTACACATACAATCATTAGTTATATGCGAAAAACACGTTACACGGCTAAGACAAATTCATCGAAATGTAATGTACTGTTTGTATTCTAAGTCTGGACGGCCTGTCGATCTCCTTGCGGCAATATGTAACTATTACATAAGTTAATGATATTTACCATTAAAAGGAGATTACAAAAATATATATATATTAACCCTCGCCCTACGGGAGCTTTTTCACCTTCGCCCTACGGGGGTCCTAAAAAGACCCCCCTGTTAACTTCCAAACCAAGCAACATAGAGCAACGCGGTAAGAACCAACATGTTGCCTGTCACGTTTGGAATCTAACAGTATGCAATTTTGCGGTTTCGTGTCAACGAGTGACCTTCCAGGTCAGGTGAATGACCTCGATCGACCACGTCCAGAACAGCGATTTTGCTGTCAGAAAACTTCAAAATGAGAAATTGATAAATGTAAATAAAAAGTAAAGTTCCTAGATCAGTTTTGTCTCAGAAATACAGCAAAGTTAATTATTTATTCGTATCTGGTCAAAAAAGCCCCAAAAAGTTATTAGCAAAATGACGTCATGAATTTCTTACACTTAGGGAGCCATCACTCAGTGCAAAATGGAGATATTTCTTTGAAATTTGGTTTAAGTATTGTCCATACTCAGTTTTCTCACATATATTCCGGTTTTTTAACATCTTTGAATTTTTGATTTTGTGGTGATTTTCCCCCAAAAAATAGGTTTTTGTTCATTTTGGGGGTCAAAAACAAAAACAAATGAAAATTCGAGAGTGCCATTTTTAAGAAAATAACATTTCATATCTTTGCTTTACTGCGTTTGCAATTTGCTTAAAAGCTCTGTTTTCTACGATTTTTCAAACATTTATCGTTTTTCCACCAACATGACGTCATCGAAACATCATTATTTCCCACATTTCTCAACCAATTGTAATGCAATTTTTCCAACATACGTATAATTGTTGCATACTTAGCTACTGAAAATGTCAGCAAGATGTGCCGCATGTCTAAAACGTTATGCAAGAAAAACCTCAGGGGGTCGTTTAAGGACCCCCCCGTAGGGCGAGGGTTAAACCATTAAAAAACGATCCCACATTCAGAATATCCCGAAACAATTTAATCATGGCCAGTAAGCGTACCCAGGATTCACTCCAGCATGGGGCAATTTTTGCTCAGGGGGCATAAAGTAACCCCACCAAAAAAAAACTCACCGGATTTGGCCCACTATATTTTTAAAAGGGCATATTTTCACATTTTTCTCTTTATAAAATCAAATAAATCATTCATTTTTTTTCGACCAAAGGGGGCACGTACATACCTTCAGGGGGGAGGGGGGCGAGGAATTTCCCCTTTCCCCCACCCCTTGTGTACGCCTATGATCATGGCGCTTCACAAAGGTCCTTCGCTGCTGCCGCGTTGACGCAGCATTTATTTTCTCCCGAACGGAAGCGCCTGGCGAAAATCGCCAAAGATCTGGGCGAAACACACTTTTGGGCTGTGAACATAGGCGTACCCAAGGGGGGAGGGGAAATTTCCCTCTCCTGAAGGTCCGTACGTGCACCCTTGGCCGGATGTGCCCCTTTGGCAATAGGGCCCGAAGGGCCCTTTTTCGAGAGAGAAAAATGAATGATTGTATTTTCTTTAAGGAAAAAATGTTGAAAATATGCCCCTCTAAAAATATAGTGGGTCAAATCTGGATAATTTTTTTGTTGGGGGTACCCTTATGCCCCTCTGATCAAAAGTTTCCCCTCCTGGAGTGAATCCTGGGTACGCCACTGGCTGTGAGACAGTGCCTCACAGCCCAAATTTCCACAATGCCTAAATTTCAATAGCTAGGCTGATTTGGGCCAATCGATACCAGCAAACACCTTGTAATAGCATGAAAATGAGACGCGTTTTAACTGTTTCGAAAATTGTTTTGTCTATTAATTAGCTTGTTCCTTATGACCTTACTAAAATTATTGAATGTTTAGAGAAAAAATATTATCATACAGTATGACACTGTACATGTTTGGCTAATTTAGGTAAGGCACTGCCTGCGGAAGTCCTCAGTGGAAGAACTGCCAATGCACAAAAGGTCACTATGCGCAAAATATCTACGTAAGTCCTGCAACACATATGGTATGGGTTAATTGCCACGTAGAATTCGATAGTGATAGTCATTTTACCACCTGAGGCCAATTTCACAAGGCAAAAATGTTTGTAATTACAAAGAATTTCTTTGTTTTCACAAATGATTTTTACACATGTTTGTAGTTTGAATTTCACAAAACCCCAGGGCAGTAAATATCCATTTACTATTTACAAACTAGTTTACAAAGATATTGTTTGAAAAAATGTTTGCAATTCCACAAAGGTTTATTTCTCAATATTTGACGGAAGTGAGAAAATGTTTGCAATTACAAACTTGTAATTCCAGTGGACCGGGGGTTCTGAATTTCAGAAACTGCATTGATAGTTGACGCTGTTTGACTGTTCAGGTTATTTTCTTGGTGAGGTTGTTCCGTTGCCGATGTTGTTAGGGTAATGGTTTAGTTATAGGTAAATAGGTATAGCTGCCAAAAAAAAAATCCGAGAGATTCGAACAGGAACTCCAGCTTTGAAGTACAGTCACAGTGCGTGCACCTTACCGATTGCGCTATGATGCGAGGGGCGCCTCCGCGCGGAGAAACCGCATGGCGATAGAATTGTAGCGGTAAACGATGTCTTGTGCAATGTGCAGTGAACCTTCACCCTTTACGACGTAGGAAATCGACTAGGTTAGGTGAAAAAATGGTCTATTTATTTATTTATTTATTTATTTTATTGATCGCCAACAGAGCAAGACTCCAATAACAGGCGAAGTCGTGAGAGATAAAACACGATGGTAAACTACTAAATACATAGTAAAACATAAACACATCATAAATGTATAAATAAATACAAAAAAGCACCAGCAATCGTATAAGTTTAAAGCGACGCCACATACTTGAGGACACTGTTTTTAAAACGGTAAAAGTTGCCTCCGAACATATCTGCATCCACAATATCACTATTTAAGAAGGTGTTAACTATTTTCGGAATCCTGACAAACAGTCCACTTTGTACAGTGCTCACTCGTGCATGGGGCACCGCGAGCAGGGTTCGCGAGCGGGTCGATCGGGCAGGCACTCTCAAAGGCAAATTGAACAAGAGAGTTCCTGAGTCCAGTCTGTTGTCAAAGACGCTGCGAGCAAACAGAATATCATGCTGGATTCTCCGAGAAGCCAGAGAGGTGACTTTGAAATATTGCAAAAGATCTCGGTACGAAAGAGAAGAAAAGCCAGCATGATGGTGTGCTTGAAGCCACATGAGGAATTTGTGCTGTACCCGATCGACCCGCTCAGTGTGGGCCTTGGCCGCACCTGTCCAGATTACGCTGCCGTACTCTAAAACTGAGCGCACATTGGCATAGTAAGCAGCCATAAGGGCACTTTGCCTAAATTTATCTCGTCCCGCATGTTGGAACGACCGAATCAAGTGCTCGGTTGCCCTTGCGTACCGTACAGTTCACATGGGCCGCAAAGGTCAGCTTTGAATCTATCATGACTCCCAGATCACGGATCTGTGACACTCGCTCTAACTCTGTGTTATCAATGAAGTAATCTGTCTGGACAGGTGCGCGTCTGAGGGTCATCGTAAACGACTTGCATTTACTGGGATTTAGGGTGAGTCCCCAGCTGACAGACCAGGCAATCAGCCGGTCCAGGTCCTCCTGAAGCCGAAGTCCGTCAGCAGGGGACTCAATTGTGCGATAAAGTTTAACGTCGTCTGCGTAAAGCAGACAGCCGGAGTTGATAACGGATGGCAAATCGTTTATAAACAACGAGAAGACCAAAGGGGCCAGAATGGACCCTTCCGGAACACCTGAGAGGACCGGTTTCCACTCGGATGTCTTCCCATTGACGACGACCCTCTGACGCCTACCCGACAGGTACGAGACGAACCATTTTTGAGCATTTCCTTGCAAATTGTAAGAATTTATGAGTTTGTGAACAACAAGCGCATGATTGACACTTTGAAAGGCGGCCGAGTAGTCAGTATAAATAGCGTCCGTCTGGTACCCGCCAGATATGGCCCCCCACGCAGAGTGCAAGTACACCGCAAGATTCGAGATACATGAGCGTTTTGGAATGAAGCCATGCTGCTGCTCACATAAAACCGGTTTTACATGATTAGATAACTGGTCATATACGACGCGTTCGAGGATCTTTCCAAAGAGGGGGAGCAGGGACACTGACCGGTAATTACCCGGTACTTTTTTGTCACCCTTCTTGAACAACGGGATAATGTTCGCCTGCTTCCACCTCTCCGGAAATACACCACCTCTCACAGAAAGGTTACAAATTTTGGTCATCGGCACAACGAGCTCATCCGCACACTCAGAGATAATCCTTGCGCTGATGTTATCAGCGCCGCATGCCTTGTTGGGCGCTACAGACTTGAGGGCGCTTAGGACGGCACTATCAGTCACAGTAAATTCATCAAGGCTATCGAGTACATGATATTCTGGAGCGTCCGGAAATGTTCGCACTCTCGGATCGGTAAACTTTGAAGCGAAAGCTTCATTAAGTACAGTGGCTCGTTCGTAGTCACCGGTCACATGGCTGCCGTTCGAATCGATCAAAACAGGTGAGACGGACGCCTTCTTAGTAACACACTAAAAATGACCAGTATCGTTTGGGGTTAGTCTTAAAATCATCTGTAAGTTTCACTAAATATTCAGAATACTTCGCGTTAGCGATGTGCTTAAATTCCCTTCTACGGTCAGCGAAGTCCGTCTCACTCGCGTGCCCAGGATTGCGCTTCAGGCGTCGGAATGCCGCCTCTTTCAGTCGAAGTGCGGCGCGCACCGTCCGATCGAACCAAGGCGGTACTCTGCGTCGCAACACCACTGTCGGTATGTGATCTGCGATCGCGGAGTCCAACAAGTCATAGAACATGTCTACGGCCTCATCAACACTCACATCATCCAAAACCGACCACGGGATCAGGGCGAGACTACGGCGCATTCCCTCAAAATCTGCACGTTTATAATTGAAAGCAGTGCGGCGCGTGACGACTGGGGGGCGAGTCAATGGTAGGCGAAGGGTTCCTAACAGCTCTTTATGATCAGTGTTAAATGACTATCCTGAACTATCACATACATCGGGGCAATACGAGAAAATGCTAAATCTAAAATATTGAAACCTCTAGTCGGATCGCTCACCCACTGTTTCAGGCCAAGCACATCAACGGCGTCTAAAAACCGCACCGCTCGTCCAGACGTCTTAGTCAGGGTCGGCGTCGCCCCGCCGGGAGTCGCCGTCCATCCAACCTCTGGCAGGTTGAAGTCGCCGACGACAACCAGCCTGCCGTCTCCCGGCTGAAGAGCCGACAGGGCCGCCGCTATCCTCTCCAGGGCGGGGTCGTCATCAGGCAGTAGCAGACGGCGATCGTGATGGCAGCCCGCTGCAGCCGGACCAGTATCACCTCGGTGTCAGGCGGGTCCGGCAGTCGCAGCGGCAGCAGGGAGGAGCGGACGGCGCAGGCGACGCCGCCGCCCAGCCTAGCGCGGTCACGGCGAAACCATGGTCGAGAAATTCAACGATCTTTCTTTTGAGAGTAGTTCTGTTGTTATGCTCCGCCACCCGGTCAATGGCCAAATTCTGTTTACTCTAATTGCTTACCAAGTTGTATTTTTATGATCAGAGTTTGCATTCCGATGAAGTGTTAATTAAAAGATAATTCTCCCTATAGCTAATTTTATTTTGAATAACAAAAATAAACCACAATGTAAATATTTGCTAAATAAATTTGTTAACAATCAAATTATTTGTCATTAGCATCAAGTTTAATACAAACGTTCTTGATTTCAAGGTTTCTGCTGTACTAACATTTTAGTTTACAATTTGCTTTACAATCGGTAATTCAGAGGTGGTGAATGTTTGTGTAATGTCTTTTTGTGAGGTTTGCAATATTGTCTTGCGTTTGTAATCTCAAACATGTGTAAGTACTAACTTCTTTGTGAAATTGACATCAGACTTCATTTACGTGAAGTTATTGTCAAGCTCAGGTCAAGTTCAGGTCACTGAAGGTCAAAATTTGAAATTAATTAATCTAAATTAAAAAAGACACGTTTCTAGACCAGTTTTGTCTCAGAAATACAGTGCCGGCATTTATTTGTCTGTATCTGGTCAATACAAGAAACGCAATTTCAAAATATAACGTCATATGTTACCCAAACTTAAGATGCCATAAGTCAGTCAAAAATGAAGATATCAGTTTGACATTTGGTATGGTAATTGCCTACATATTGATCACTGAAATATCTTCCGGTTTTTGAATATTTTCGAAAATTTTAATTTTGTGATAGTTTTCCCCAAATAATAATTTTTGTTATAGTTTTGTTGGGTCATAAATTAACATTTTCGAGATAGCCATGTTGTAGTCCATGCCATGTTCTACATTTGTACGTTTTGGATTGCATTTTTATCAAGATATGGCATTTGTACGGTCTGTTAAATTTTAGCTGATTTTGGTGTAAAACTTGTGTGTAGTGACGTCACTAAATTCGCTATAACTTGATGTTTTCCGGCGAAATTGCTTTATTTTTGCACAGAAGACGTAACGTCGATGTCGAAGAAGGTATTTGAATTTTCACGTTGATAGCACTTTTGGTTTTTGAGCTATTACGAAAGTTAATCAGGAGGCGTTAAACGCCCCCCCCCCCCCCCCCCCAGTCAATGGCGGGATATTATGCTAATCTAGGACATTATTGATGGTCCAAGCACATATTGTATTGGGTTACCGCTATAAAGTTTCCTGAGGTCATGTGAGGTCACTTTGTCACCAATATCTTTTGACGGAGCACAAATAATGAAACGAGACTGACGCCATTGTATATATGAAATTCTCCCTACGCCCCTGTGAATAATAATAATAATAATTAAAACAATTATTTACATTAGTTATATATTATATATGATTATTAGATGCGAGTTATTTACATATACAACACCAAAGTGTTATATATGAAATTCCCGTGCACGAGCTGCTACAAAACATACGTGGGGGAGCCGGGAAGGGGCAACAAGGTTGAAAGAACACAGGATTGATGTGAGATTCCATCGTTCCTCAAATGCTATCGTTTTACATTTGTATAAATGTCAACATTTACAAAAATGGGAATACATATTAGAGAAGAAGATAACAAAACAAAATCGAACAATGTTTGAGGCTGCCCAGTGCCCACATCATATCCAGGAATACTTTCAATACAAGAAGTGATTGTATGACTTGGCCTAGTGCAGCGGGCAAAACTAACAGTGGGAGTGCCATAGGAAAAATGCGCATATTTGTATTGAATAAAAATAAGTATATGACCTGCGTGGGTTTCCGCTACTGTGTTTCGCTCACGTCAGTTTGCTTACTATACAGTGTGCAGTGGACAGGATGGTTGTTTCGCTCACGCCAGTTTGCTTACTATACAGTGTGCAGTGGACAGGATGGTTGTTTCGCTCACGTCAGTTTGCTTACTATACAGTGTGCAGTGGACAGGATGGTTGTTTCGCTCACGTCAGTTTGCTTACTATACAGTGTGCAGTGGACAGGATGGTTGTTTCGCTCACGTCAGTTTGCTTCCTATACAGTGTGCAGTGGACAGGATGGTTGTTTCGCTCACGTCAGTTTACTTACTATACAGTGTACAGTGGACAGGATGGTTGTTTCGCTCACGTCAGTTTACTTACTATACAGTGTGCAGTGGACAGGATGGTTGTTTCGCTCACGTCAGTTTGCTTACTATACAGTGTGCAGTGGACAGGATGGTTGTTTCGCTCACGTCAGTTTGCTTACTATACAGTGTGCAGTGGACAGGATGGTTGTTTCGCTCACGTCAGTTTACTTACTATACAGTGTGCAGTGGACAGGATGGTTGTTTCACTCACGTCAGTTTGCTTCCTATACAGTGTACAGTGGACAGGATGGTTGGTTCGCTCACGTCAGTTTACTTCCTATACAGTGTACAGTGGACAGGATGGTTGGTTCGCTCACGTCAGTTTGCTTACTATACAGTGTGCAGTGGACAGGATGGTTACGAACAGAAAATAGAAGATAGTCATTATAATTTGTTTGCGCGTGCAGTTTCGAGTGGATATCTTCCTGGCTGATTAACAGCGCGCATGAGGTTATATTGGATTCGAATCTGTGTTTCAAAACCAGTACCAACCGCGCCACAGCCCCACGTCCGAATGATTGGCATGGCCCTCTGACCCTTCCGACCCCAGCTGATGATGCAGACGGCCTTTGCTTTGTGTCATTGCAACACGGCGGCGGCGCGTCCGTTCAGCCAGTTCAGACACCGTCCCAGGGGTGGAAAAATTAGACTATGGTTCTCCGACCAAATCGAAAGTTGGAAAATGGTTCTCCAGCAACACTAATGCAATATCGCTCGTTGAAGCAATATTTATATTTATACTCTTGTGAAATATTGATCATACATGAAAAAATAAAGTTGCAGAAACTTTGATAAGCTACTCTGTAGCTGATGCAAGCTTAAAGACATTGTAAAGTTCTTGAGGCCCCTATAGAAGAAGAGAGTATACACAGGTCATAAGCAATATTTGTGATTTAATGTGAATATTTTTTTTATATTTATGCCAGACAGAATAGTGTACCAGTAATACCAAAGCTATGACGTCACCAAAAACGATACATGAAGAGACGTAAAAGAAAAGTGCAACAAGGAGCCTCTTGGGCCCATCCGAGCTTGCACCCCCCACCCACCAGTATCGTCCCTTCAAATCACCTTACTCTACCTGCATAAGAGAAGGCTAATCCCACGAGTATTTATGAACTCTGTAAAGTATTTATATAATCTAATTTTGAAAGAAGCAAGTGTCACTGCATCAGCGACATCCCCTGGTAGCATATTCCAATGTCCTACAACCCTTATACTGAAAAATTACTGGCATAGCCTAGTCCTACTTTGTTTCATAATGAGTTTATGCTGATGACCTCTAACTCGATTTTCCCTATTGAACTCAAACATTCCCTTTAAATATCCAGAATGCTGACCATTTACAAATTTGAAGGCTTCAATTAGATCTCCTCTTAGCGTTCTATATCTAAGTGAAAACATACCCAATTTCTTTAATCTAGCTTCATAAGGTAAACTACCAAGACAATTAACCATTTTTGTTGCCCTTTTTTAACTCTTTCTAACGACCAGCAATCTTTCTCATATGTTGGAGACCAGGCTTGTACACAATACTCCAAATATGGTATAACGTATGCACAATAAGTTTTGTTATCACCTTTTAATTGCTGTAAATGTACATAATCAATAATACATAGCCAATCATAACCATAACCATAACTAATAACCAATCATACGATACATAATCAAGCTTGACCTAACATTTACAGCAATTAAGGTCGCAGGGACCCATGTTTAGAACGTGCCGCTCACATTCGCTCGCTGCGCTGCAGAACCTACCAGGGGCTGTCGCGCCCCTGAACCCCCCCCCCCCCCCCAGACCATCTCATAGACAGCATGGGTGGAGCTTTTCAGAGCAAGTTGGTGGGGCAACATATCATATTGGATGGTTACTTTGCATGGCTGAGGTAAAAAATTGAACAGTTTAACACTAGGAAACCTTCAAATCTGAAAAACGTTGGTGGGGCAGAGCATACAAATGGTGGGGCCAAAATCAAAGTTGATGGGGCAGTAGCCGCACCAACTTGGGGGGGGGGGGGGGTGAATTACTGAACCGAACGTCATATACAAACAGTTTTTAATTTAATCAGACTTTTTACAGGTAGGGTAGACAACATTAAGACCAGACACATCCTAATGCCATACTTGTCATGCTATTGGTGATGAAGTTGATACTGACACACTACATCACCAATAACATGAAAGTATGTTGTTAGGGCGTGTCCGGAGTTACAGTTGTTTGCCTTGTTTCTCCCTTCAAACTGACAACCCTTTTCCTTGGATGACTTTCAGACACCAACTTTCAGACACCAACACACCACCAATAACATGAAATAACAGGGGGTGAATTACTGAACCAGTGGTCAAATACAAGCAGTTTTTAATTTAATCAGACTTTTTACAGGTAGGGTAGACAACATTAACACCGGACACACCCAAATACCATACTTTTCATGCTATTGGTGATGAAGGTCGATACCTACACAGTACATTACCAATAGCATGAGAAGTATGTTGTTAGGGCGAGTCCGGGGTTATAGTTGTTTGCCGTTGCCTCCATTCAAACTGACAACCCTTTGCCTGGGATGACTTGCAGACACCAACACACCACCAATAACATGCAAGTTTGAAGTCTTGAGATGTCCCAAATTACCACAACACCACCAGTAACGTGACAAGTCTGATATGTTGACAGGTTAAGTTTACCCTACTTTCTATGCGATTTATTTTATCCACTTTTTGAGCGAATATATTATTAATTATTTTAACTTAACCTTACTCTGAACTCTGAAGAAGGTGCTTCACAGAATTGCTAAAAAAAATAACATGCGTCGCTTCCGAAAGCGACGATCGCTCCAAATCGAGGTTTTAAAATGCTGCCATCATGCCTCCATAGTCATTGGTCAACAATCTAAAATATACTCTGGGTTTCTAAATGTGTTCCAAAATGTATACCATTTCTACTATGCTGCGAAGTTGACTGATA
>JAXIVJ010000646.1:0-57500 GCA_036785665.1 Chirona hameri
AAAATCGCGCTCTCGACAGAGCGAATTCGTCGGGCGCGAATTAGCCCGTTTGCAGATTCGTCGTGTTGCCGAACACAAACACTGAGCGAATATTTGGTGACCCGACGAATCACCGACGAATTCGTCGTGATTACGGCGAATTCGTCTTGCTGCCGATCGCACCCATTGATACAGTTTTAATTTAGCTGCATTCGTGCTTGTTTTCCGTATCAAAATCAAATCTGCCAAAGCGGCGAAAAACTTGGGCACTAAGGCACGCCTAAGAACAGCTTAACTCGCCATTGGCGGGGGCGTTTTTCGCGCGCCCTCCCCCCCTCTGGCGGACTTTCACAATAGCTCAGAAAACTTATAGCGCTATCGACGTGAAACTTCAGGTACCTTTCTCCTACGTCAATTATACGTCTTCTGTGCGAAAATAAAGACATTTTGGCGATTTTTTTTTCTCGTCGAAATATAGCGAATTTTAGTGACGTCACTACACACGAGTTTGACACAAAAATCAGCTAAACTTTGCCAGCACGTAGAAATGCCGTATTTAAAAGATAAATGCAATTAAAAATGTCAAAAGATAGAAAATTGCAAGGGCTGCCAATTAACTATCTCGGATTTGTAAAAATTTGTGGTTTTTGACCCCCAAAAATGAAAAAAAGAAGATTAAAAAAATACCCTCAAAATCTACATTTTAAAATATTTTCAAAAACCGGAAGATATGTTGAGAAACCACATGTAGACGATGCCCCAAACCAAATCTAAAGGTAATATCTTTATTTTTGACTGACTTATCGCTCCCTAAGTATGAGTAAATCATGACGTCATATTTTTTTATTGGCATTTTTTGGCTTTTAGTGACTAGATACAAACAATATACATGCCATCATTGTATTTCTGAGACAAAACTGGTATAGACACATGCCTTGTTTATATTTATCAGTTTCACATTTTGACCTTATTTGGCCTGACCTTGACAGATTGGTGTCAGATTGTGAAAATGACTGCTACTATCAAATTATACGTGTTACAATAACCCATACAACATGTGTCGCATGACTTTTGTAGACCTGTGACCTTGTGTGACCCGACATTGACCTTGACCGTTGCTTACAATTTCACCTTTGCTGATGCGGGATATGTATTATACCTTTGAGAACACTTTGTGCGATATTAGTCGCAATCTAAGGCTTTGGATGGAAAGTATGGCCCAAAAACTCAAATATCTCAACTTTATCTTTGACCTGATCGTGACCTGACATGTGACCTTATTTGGAAAATTTTGCGTATGCTTTGTATGTGTCTCTTTGAGAGCTTTCGATTGCCGCCTTGTGCGTCTCGCTGTGAATATTGGTTCGGAAGATAACCAGAGGGGGGGGGGGGGTCGAAAAAACGCCCCCCCCCCCAGCCAATGGTGTTTCGGCTGAGACCCCAGCCAATGCCGGGTTAAGCCAAAGTGTTTGGCTAAAAAGTCTTGGCTGGACCAGTGTATCGCCAATATTTTTTGTCAGAAATGGTAGGCCTCATGGTCAATGGTAGGCCCATTTGCGCTTAAAGAGGAAATAGTTCACCTTCGGAAATTTTTCCGAACACGATTTTATTATATTTTTAATGCAGTTTTTTTTTTAATGGTCCTACATCGCGCCAGTTCAGGACAGAAGGTCGTAAATTATTAATGTTATGGTGTGCGTTATTCGTCTGCGCATGCTCAGACCAGTGCTGGCACTCCCAGACGGTCAAAAAGTCAAATATCTTCGGCTGGAGAGTCTTTTCAGCCAATAAAAGTTGCAGATAAGGATTTCTCAACACGGGCTACAAAACTGCTATTTCAGTTAAAAAATCCCATGTTGAAGATTAACTATTTCCTTTAAAGCGGCGCAAGCAAATGCTCGTGTTCATCGGGTGCAGGGTAATTATGACTTGGAGACAATACGATCTGCGCATGCGCAGAGATGTGCCTGCGCTATTTGGCTCGGGGCGCCTCCGCACAGTCACTCCCGCCCCTCCGCCCCTCCGTCCCCCCGACCCCCCGACCCACCCCCCCGCCCCTTCCGCCCCTCCGTCCCCCCGACCCCTCCGACCCCCCTCTGGGGTCCCCCCCCGGTGCGCGACGTCGCACCTCCCCGGTCGGACCCACTCCCCGCTCCCCTCAGGGGCCTCCCAGGGGTCCGACCCGGAGCACGGCTCCCCCCCGACCCCACCCCCCCCGGACGGGCCCGCTTGCCTCCTTATGTGGCGAGCGGATGGCATTCCATTTAGGAATGTCAACCCGTTCCTGGTCCGGCGCTGGCTGGTCGCCATCTGTGGCGACGTAGCCAGGCGCCAAACCCATTCGATCGGGAGCACTCCTGATCGAGACACTGACGTCCCAACAGAACGGTCAGTGTCATGGGGACGTGACCACCCTTCATCGGGAGTGAAGGTCGCCGTGGAGGCCCCGGCGCACCTCAACTCCGTGGAGGGGTCTGCGCATGGGTGCCCCAGACGTGGCCCGAGCTCTCGGAGAACGATCTCCTCTGGGGAACTCGCACACCAAGGGGTGTGCGAGGTGACTCGCCTTGTCGCCATCGAAGCGGCGACCCGATCAGCCCAACCCGCTGATTCGGCTCCGCTTCCGAGGCAAGGAGCTGCCGACCCACATCCACTGTGGGTACGTGGCCTGCCCCCCGTCAGGGAGTGGGATCCCGCCCCCCGGCAGTGTCAGCAGTGCTGGCACTACGGCCCACCTCAAGTGGACCTGCCGGGTGCGCACCGCCACCTGTTGGTCGGTGCGCTGGCCGAGCACGGCACCGAAGGGTGCACGCGCGCAGCACGCTGCTGCGCCTCGTGCGACCAGAGGCCCACCCCGGCCTGGGGACCGCCGGTGTTTGGCCTGGGGTCTCGCTCGCGAGACAGAGCGCCTGAAGCGCGGCGGACAGTCGGCGCCCACCGGACGACGCCCCGCCCTCCACCTCCCTCAGCCCCAGGTCTCCGCCCCCGGCGCTTGGCCGCCACCTCCCACCTCCCGGAACCTCTCCCCCCCCCGACCACCACCGGCCTCCCGCCAGACCCCCCAACCGACAGACCCCCCCGACCACCACCACCAGCTCCCCGAGGCATCTCTGTCCGGACCTCGAAGGCGCCGTTGCCGCTGATCCCACCGGCACCGCGCTCCCCAGCCCAACCAGCCGAGTCGAACACCGACTCAGGCCCCGCCTCCCCGGCCTCCCCAGCACCAGCGGAGAGCCGATTCTCGGAGGGAACCTCCCCCTCGGACGACTCTCTCATGAGAGCCGTCTCCCGGAAAGTCGCCCGCAACCCCGCCCAGTCCCCGCCCTCTCCCGCCCCAGCTCCCCGCCCGCCCGCCCCAGCTCCCCGCCCGCACCCGCCTCTCCCCGCCATCCCCTCCCGCCCTCCCCCCACCCTCCTTCCCGGCTCCCTCGTAGCCCCCAGCCCCCCTGAAAGTAACCGCTACCGCGCCGCAATTTGAGACGGTTGAACAAGAAACAATAAATCACCTCTCCAACAAATACGTCATTAAGTTATTTCTGACAACTGTTAAGTCGTGCTGCTGCAGACGTGGGAGTTGAGTGTTGGCTGCCGGTGTCTAGTCGCGGGGGGCCCCCTGCTGGATTGGTAGCGCGGCGAATGGTTATGGCTTGGCTGTTCGTTGCGTGGCTGATTTGGCGGGGGATTCCTGCGATGGGACGCGCGATGGTTGATGTGCGGTTTTGCGTTGGCGGCGGCACGATTCCCTGCCCAAACCAGTCAGAAATAACTTCCTGACTAACTGTTAAATCAGGTTACTGCTGACGCGGGAGTTGCGGGTTGGCTGCCGGTGTCTTGTTGCGGGGGCCCTCTGCTGCGATCTCGGCCGCGCGGCGAATGGCCGGTGCTGTTCGTGACGTGGCTGATTTGGCGGGGGGATTTCTGCGATGGGACGCCGATGGCTGATGTGCGATTTTGCGTTGGCGGCGGCATGATTCCCTGCCAAATCAGATCACACTCGCCGATGCTGCGCCGCGGTGTGTGGTGGCTGCTGCGCTGCGGTGCAGTGTCCCGCTGCGCTGCGGTGCAGCATGTTAAATTATGTTAAAATCACGCTGCTGCCGACGTGGGGTTACGTGTTGGCTGCCGGTGTCTTGTTACGGGGGGCCCCCTGCTGGATCCCGGCCGCGCGGCGAAATTCGTTGCGTGGCTTGATTCGGCGGGGGGATTTCTGCGATGGGACGCCGATGGTAGATGTGCGGTCTTGCGTTGGCGGCGGCATGATTCCCTGCCGAATCAGTCGCGCAACGAAAGGTTCCATTGGAATTCGTTGTTCATCTCTCAACGTAATGCTCCTCCCAACCCTCCTCTCCCCTCTGCTCCGCTCTTGCCAAAGCCGAGTAGTTGAACACCCGCCCCTGATAACATATGCCGATGCTGCGCTGCGGTGTGGTGGCCGCTGCGCTGCGGTGCGGTGCTCACTCCACTGCGCTGCGGTGTGGTGTCCGCGCTGCGCTGCGGGTGCAGTATACTAAACCAAACCAGATTACACGCCGATGCTGCGCCGCGGTGCAGTGTCCACTGCGCTGCGGTGCAGTATCCACCCCTGTCAATCTCTTTTTTACACTGTTAGGTGATAGTTATCTTGTATTGATAGGTCCCCTCTTAGAGTATCTCTACCAAACACGTTTAGCTAAACAAATATAACAGGGGGTTTTTTGCCTTGCGCATTTTTGGCCCACCGCGCAGGTTTTTCCCCTTTGCTATAGACGCTGGGTTTTTTATTATTCAGGACTTTTCGCCCAGCTAAACACACCCCACAACCAGGTCTCGCCGAGGGCGCCGGAGCTAGGGAGACTGGCAACAGTCTCCCGCTGTTGCAATGACGGCACCCCACGGGCTCCACCAACACTGACACTGTTCAAGTGTATGTAATAAAAATATGTATGTATGTGTGTCTCGTGTTTTACTTATATTTGACCTTGAACGAAATACTTAACGTAATGTTAGATATTATATTTACTTTGAACAAATAATTTTTCCGGGTACAAATAAACCGGTTAACGTAACTAGTAAACGTAAAATAGCTGCCCTAGTCCCTAGCTTGTTCCGGGTCACATAAACCGGATAACGTAACTCTTTTCCTGGCAAATTGCCAGATGTCACTCCCCACCCGGAATATGGCTATAGGCCGGTCCGGGAATAAAAAAAAAAAAAAAACTACGGGGCATCGATCTCAACGACATCGGACCACGGACGCCTTCCAGACTTCTCTCCTCCAGCCCTCCACCGCTTCCGGGTGCGGGACCCTGTCCACGGTGCTTGTGGCAGGGGTCGTTAGACCCTTAGATAGGTAGCCTTTATATATTTTTAAGTAGGCCAGTTTCATTAGCACAATTTTTTTTATTGGCAATAGGCCTCCTCCACGGCGTAGGTCGGGCAGTTAACTTGCAGGTGCCAACACGTTCTGTCGTGTGTGGCATTTAAAGTAAATAGTTAGCCCCCCATCCTATCCTCCCTGAGCCCACGACGATGGGCTACCCCCCCGGAACCCCGCCCCCCCCCCCCCCCCCGACCCGCCCGACCCCCCTCCGGGGTTCTCCGGTGCGCGACCGCGTGCCCCCCCTGGACGGTCCCCCTCCCAGCCCCCTTCAGGGGCCCCCGCCCCGCGTCCCCCCCGACCCCCCTCAGGGGTCCCCCCTTCCAGCCCCCCTCAGGGGCCCCCGCCCGCCCCGTCCAGGGGGCCTGGCAGTCGCCGGACTCCCGTCCCCCCCGACCCACCCCGACCCCCCTCTGGGGTCCCCCCGGTGCGACGACCACGCACTTCCCCAGGCCCGGCTCCACTCCCCGCCCCCCCTCAGGGGCATCCCAGGAGCCGACCCGGAGCACAGCTCCCCCCGACCCCACCCCCCCCCCCCCCCCGAACGGGCCCCGCTCGCCCTCCTTATGTGGCGAACGGATGGACACCCGTTCGCAAACAATCAACCCGTTCCATGTCCGGCGCTGGGCTGGTCGCCATCTGTGGTGGGCGACGTTGCCAGCGCTAAGCCCATCCGATCAGGAGCCCTCCTGATCGAGACGCTGACGTCCGCACAGAACGTCCGTCTGATGGGTCTGACAAAATTCAACGGAGCGAAGGTCGCCGTGGAAGCCCCGGCGCACCTAAACTCAGTGGAGGGTCTGGTGTGGTGCCCAGACGTGGCCCGCCCTCTCGGAGGACCTCCTCCTCCGAGAGCTCGCACACCAAGGGGTGTGCGAGGTCACGCGCCTCTCGCCGCACCAAGAAGCGACCCGAGCAGCCCCAACCCGCTGATTCGGCTCCGCTTCAGAGGCAGGGAGCTGCCTACCCACACATCCATTGTGGGTACGTGGCCGCCCCAGTCAGGGAGTGGATCCCGCCCCCCCCCCCCCGCGCAGTGTCAGCAGTGCTGGCTCACTACGGCCACCCTCAAAGTGGACCTGCCGGGTGCGCACCGCCACCTGTGGACGGTGCGCAGGCTGAGCACGGGCACCGAAGGGTGCACGCGCGGCAGCACGCTGCGCCACGTGCGACCAGGCCCACACCCGGCCTGGGACCCGGCCGGTGTAGAGCCTGGGGCCCTCGCTCGCGAGGCGGAAGCGCCTGAAGCGCAACCGAAAGGCGCGACAGTCGGCGCCCACCCGGACGCCCCGCTCTCCCCAGGTCTCGCCCCTGGCGCTTGGCCGCCCCTCCCCCTCCCGGAAACCTCCCCCCCCCTCCAGCCCAACCCGGCCTCCCGCCAGACCCCCCCAACCGCCAGACCCCCCCGACCACCATGCCAGTCCCCAAAGGCATCTCTGGCTGACCTCGAGCGCGAGGCTGCCGCTGATCCACCGGCACCCGCGCTCCCCCTCCCCAGCCGAGTCGAACATCGACTCAGGCCCCCTGCCTCCCCGGCCTCCGCAGCACCAGCGGAGTGCCGACTCTCGAGAGGACTCCTCGGACGACTCTCTCATGAGAGGCCGTCCTCCCCAATCAATCGCCCGCAACCACGCCCCGCCCTCCCCGCTCCAACTCCCCGCCCGCCCGCCCCGCCCACTCCCCTCCCCCGCCCTCCCACTCCAACACCCCGCCCGCCCGCCCCGCCCACTTCCCCTTCCCGACTCTCGGAGAGTGACACCCAATCAGGTTCATCGCGCTCCCACTCCTCCTCGCCCTCCCGCCCGCCCGCCCGCCCCCGCAGGCATACTCGAGCGACCTCCAGGCAAGGCTTGGACAGTAAAAGTTAATCTAAATGAATAATCAACAGTCAGAATTTGTCCTTCAATGGAATGTTAGATCTTTAATATCCCATTGGGGGCAATTCAAACATTACGTCTTAAATAATAATCCGTTAGTAGCCGCTGTTCAGGAAACCCATTTTATTGACGCCGACTTTAATAATTATACCTTGAAAATCGCCGGTTATAGCCTTTACACAAATAACGTAAATGCATCACCTCGCCGAGGCGGCTCGGCTTTGCTTATTTCAAACCAACTTTTGCATCATCAAATCGACCTTCAAACAACCTTAGACGCAGTCGGCGTTAATATTAAAATCGCTCAGCTAGAACTAACTCTTATCTCAATTTATTTCCGTCCTACTGAGGACATAGACATTGATTCTTTTTCCCAGCTTATTACAAATATTAACACTCCATGTCTGATTATGGGCGACTTCAACGCGCATAGTCGGGCGTGGGGCTGCCTTCGGAACTCTCGTCGCGGCCAAATTATGCTGGACCTTCTGGACCGGCATAATTTGGTCTTCCTTAACGACCAATCACCCACACACGTACACCACTCAGGAGGTGAGGTGACTTACAGCGCCATTGATCTCGCCTTCGCCACACCACGCATCGCGACTCTCTTTACATTTAATGCACAATCTGACCCTCTTTTTAGCGATCATTATCCAATTCACTTAGAACTTCAAGTCCCTTCAGGACAGACAAATTTTTACTCTCTCCCTAGATGGAACCTTCGCAAAGCCGATTGGTCCTCCTTCCAAAAACACATTGACACTAGTCACCCCGCAGACTCCCAGACCGACATTAACACATTTTTAAACACTATTCTCGCATCAGCACATCAGCACATCCCACACACACGCACACACACACAACACCACCCGAGGCAGCGTACTGCCCCGTGGTGGAACACAGAATGTCAAAGAGCTGTTGCCCTCCGGAAAAGAGCATTTCGAAAATTTCAAGCTTGTATAACTGCAGAAAACGAACACGAAGTACGGAAAACTCGCTCTCTGGCTAAAACAATCATTGACAAAGCAAAAAAAGAGTCTTAGCAGGAATTCTCATCTACCTTTAATCGGTTTACCTCCCTCTCAAAAATTTGGACATTAATTAAATCATTTTCAAATAAAAGACCACCGGCATACAAAATCCCACACTTACAAATACACAACACATCTTACACGCTTCCCCTAGAGGTGGCAACACAATTTGCACAACACTACGCTAACATATCATCAACGCAACAATGTACACCAACTTTTGCTAACCAACTTAACGATCAATTTCAATCTATTAGCTTTGACTCTAATAACGTAGAAATATACAACTCCCTTTTTACCAACTCAGAGTTAACGTACGCTATAGGTAAATGTGGTAAAACTTCTGTAGGGCCAGATCAAATTGACTACTCCTTCTTTAAAAACTTGACAGAGACTGGTCTCACCAACTTACTAACAGCCTTCAATACCATGTGGTTTGACGGCACTTTCCCTGAATCTTGGCATAATAGTACGCTAATTCCTATACTTAAACCTCGCAAACCTAAATCTTCTCCCGCTAGCTATCGCCCTATTTCTCTAACTAGTTGTGCATGTAAACTATTTGAACGCATGGTTAACGGACGCATCAGGACATATATTGAATCAAATAATTTACTTACCCCACACCAAAGTGGTTTTCGACCAGGTCGCTCCACTGCGGACAATTTAGTTGGTCTTATCGACTCTGTCCAGCGCGGCTTTCGAGGGAGAGAGGTCACAATTGCCCTCTTTCTTGATTTGAGAGCTGCGTTTGACAGAGTCAACAAAACCGCACTTCTAGTAAAGGTCCATAAGGCCGGAATTCGAGGTCGACTCGCCAAATTTATCCAAAACTTTTTAGAAAATAGAACTTTTAATGTAAGGTGCGGCAACACATATTCTCCAAATCAAAATCAGGACCACGGTGTCCCACAGGGATCGGTCCTCTCCCCGACCCTATTTTCAATTATGATTAACGACATTTTCAGTAATATTAACAAGGTCGACCAAGGTCTCAAATTTTCAATGTACGCTGATGACCTGGCGGTGTGGTTCTCGCACCCGAGTGTCGATCAAGCCAGCAAAACGTTACAACTAGTACTCATTGATATAAAGGTTTGGTGCGACCAATGGGGTCTGGAAGTTTCTCCAAGTAAATCTGCATCTCTAATTTTTTCAAAGAAACCTGCATATGTGGAACCCTACATTCCATTAAAATATAACAATCAAATTATCCCTTTTGTCAAATCATTCAAGTATCTGGGAATAACGCTAGACACACGTCTCTCGTTCATCCCACACTTCAATGATTTAGTGCAGAGATGTACGCGACGAATTAATATAATGAGGTCATTGGCTGGTCGAGAGTGGGGCGCGGATCGTGCCACTCTCCTCCAACTATATACTTCCCTGATACGTCCAGTACTGGACTATAACGCATTCTTATTTGATGACATATGTTCCAAACAAATTAAAAAGTTGCAAACTGTCCAAAACACTGCCTTGCGCATCGTGACTGGAGCCTGCCGCACCACCAACACCACAAACTTACACATCGACACAAACATTCCCACACTCTGCCGCCGACGCAAATACACATTACTTAGATTCTACGCCAGAGCAAGTTCACACCCCACACGCCCAACATTCCACATCTTAAATCACCCCGCACCCACTAGACGACAAACACTACTACAAAAACGACACCCGCTTATCAGTCACAGAATCAGACAAACACTCACACTATTCAACATCGCTCACATCACCACAATGCCAACACCACCACTCACATCTCACTGGCTCGACACAACACCAGACACACACCGCCTCTTCACACACAACAAAAACACAGTCACCGCAGCAGAGACACTCACACTCTTCCACGAACACAAAGCACAACACAACACATACACATACATATACACAGACGGTTCACGGGGCGAAGGCCGAACCGGTGGTGCATTCTACACAAACACAGTTAGCAATAACTTTAGACTTCCCGACATAAATAGCGTATACACAGCGGAATTGTCATCCATTTTATTAGCATTAATATATGTCAGAAAAGAAAAACTTAAGGAAGTAGTCATTTGCACAGACTCGTCCGCCTCGCTCACGGCCATTTCCTCGATTAGTGACTGTAGAAACCCGATAGTATTTAAAATCAGACAACTAATCAAGTATTTAAACAGTAAAAACAATAGTATTAAATTCCTCTGGATCCCTGGACACGCCGGTATCCCGGGAAACGAAGAAGCCGACAGACTTGCGAAATTGAGCCTAGAATTACCTTCAGTAAACCAACTTCCAAGCCCAGTATCAGACGTTTTAAATTATATCAATTCTCAACTTAGCATACTGCGCCAAAGCGAGTGGGATGCCGCTCCGCATTTTCATCTTTATCCAATTAAGCCAAAAGTCCAACATTTTATATCTAGTCAACATAATTGTAGAGAGAAGGAGGTAATATTGGCACGACTCCGTCTCGGTCATACAAAAATTACTCATTATTATATTATGGAGAATCTCCCGCCACCAAATTGTCAACATTGCCCAGGTTATCCGCGCTACACAATCAAACACTTACTTATTACTTGCCCAGTACACAACGATAAACGACAGAACATTATTAATTACACACAACAAAACCGCATCACATTAAATCTTCAAACACTGTTAGGTGATAATTATCCTGAACTGATAGGTCTCCTCTTATATTATCTCTACCAAACACGTTTAGCTAAACAAATATAACAGGGGTTTTTGACCCTGCGCATTTCTGGCCCACCGCGCAGGTTCTTTCCCCTTTGCGATAGACGCTGGGTTTTTTATTATTCAGGACTTTCCGCCCAGCTAAATACACCCCACAACCAGGTCTCGCCGAGGCGCCGGAGCCAGGGAGACTGGCAACAGTCTCCCGTTGTTGCAATGACGGCACTCCCACGGCTCCATCAACACTGACACTGTTCCAAACTGCACAATAATACTCTGTATTATTCTATACCCAGGTCCAGGCAGGTGGTCGCAGGCATCACCTAACACTTGCTATGACACCCCCACACCTTCATTGCTTGGTCCCTGGTCAGTGCAGGGGCCGGTAGTGCGATTAGGCTCTCGCTCACTGCATCGCACTGACCAACAGACGCTATCACACACACACACACCCGAGGTGTTCAATACCTGAGATAGAGGCCAGCTCGTACAACATGACTCCGCGCACGCTTGAGGACCGTGTCGCGGCAGTTGTAGCATACTCGGAGCACCCACGCTACCACACTGGATCAGATTTGTCACACCAGATCTGATCTGGAGTGTGCTCCAGGCACTACGACATAGCTCGCTGCACACGGTTCCCGGGAGTGTATATTGTTTTGGGCAGGGAATTGCACCCCCGCGGGACCGGCCGCGGCGAGTTATGTTGAGCACACTCCGAGCACTCACACAACCAGACCAGACCGACCTAGGACCTGTCACCAGCTGGGTGTGTATGTAATACAAATATGTATGTATGTGTGTCTCGTGTTTTACTTATTTTTTACCTTGAACGAAATACTTAACGTAATGTTAGATATTATATTTACTTTGAACAAATAATTTTTCCGGGTACAAATAAACCGGTTAACGTAATTAGTAACGTAAAATAGCTGCCCTAGTCCCTAGTTTGCTCCGGGTCACATAAACCGGTTAACGTAGTTTTTTGCCTGGCAAATTGCCAGAGGTCATTGCCCCTCCCCGGAAAATGGCTCTAGGCCGTTCCGGAAAAAAAAAATCACTACGGGGTGGGCGAGAACCACTCCCTCCCCACCCCCCCCCCCCCCAAAAAAAAAAAGAAAAGAAAAAAGGAGTTGGACTCGGAGGGGGGCCGGGTGGCTCAGTTGGTAGAGCGTTGGACTCGGGACACTGCTTTTTCCAAGGGTTCCGGGCTCGAGTCTGGCTACTGGCGCAAGTCATTCGGTTCCCCGCCCCGGAGGGGGGTGGTTCCCCTCCCCACCCGCGGCGGCATATGGCTACAGGCCGGACTACGGGGTGGGCAAGAACCCCTCCCCTCCCCCTCCCTCCTTCTCCTCCCTCCTTCTCCTCCCTCCTTCTCCTCCCTCCTTCCCCTCCCTCCCCCAAAATGGACTCGGACACTGCTTTAACAACATCGAAAGGTTCTGTAAGAGTTCGGTGTTGTTGTCGCCAGCTCTTCACCGCCTCGGGTGCGGGACTTTGACCTCGTGCTTGACGCAAAATCATTAATCAATTAATCAAAATAATTAAATCACAGGTCGGCAGCGTGGCAGTTAAAACTGAACTCAGCGAAATGTAAAATCCTCTCACTAACTCTGCGAACGAAACCCATCACAGGCGTTTACACGATGGGAAGTGAGGGGATTCAAAGAGTGCACGAAATGCGAGATCTGGGAGTGATATTAGACGAAAAGTTGACTTTTAGTGCCCATGTAGACGCTGTGCTGAAGAAAGCCAACAGGACTCTCGGTCTTTTGATGAGATCGTTTCAAACCGGAAAAAATGGTCGCTCATTGCACGATGTCAATCCCAAGTCAATCATATCGACATACTGCACAAATGTTCGATCAGTACTAGAGTATAGCTGTGTTATATGGGGAGGAGCTGCCAACACGCACTTGAAAAGAACTGAAAAAGTTCAGCATAAGTTCCTGACTTGGCTCTGCGCTCGCTGTCGTGCTGCAGATGTCGCTTTGGATTAGGATAGTCTTCTACGTCATTTCGGACTAGCATATCTCGCTGCAAGAAGATTACAATGCGACATCATGCTCCTGAGAAACATTCACAACAACAAAATTGATTCGTCTTTCCTTGTAGTCATTCCCGTTGGCAGCTGCTCCCCGTGTACTCCGTAGCAGAGTGTTGTTCCACGTGCCGCATGCCAGAGTGAACACGGTCAAGTCCAGTATGTTTGTCAGAATCCCTCGTCACTGCAACACGTTCCTAAACTCTACAAGGACCGTAGATATCTGGCATACAGAGATTGGTAATTTTAGGAAACATGTCATCGTATACTCCACTACAATACTTTAGTCAGTTTAATCATAGTGTTTTACATCTCATAGGTCATGTCTTTTAGGTAGGCCGTAGGTATTTTTGAGTTGTCAGTCTAGTCATGTATACCTACTCATTTAATACCTCATGTCTTTGTCTTATATGGCATTTTATATCACATGTTGTATGGTGTCTTTTATAATTTTAGGAAACATGTCATCGTTTACTCCACTACAATACTCTTAGTCAGTGTAGCCATAGTGCTTTATATCTCATAGGTCATGCCTTTTAGGTAGGCTGAATGTATTTTTGTGTTGTCAGTCTAGTCATGTACCCATTTAATATCTCATGTCTTTGTCTTATATCGAATTTTATATCACATGTTGTATAGTGTCTTTTAGGTTGGTATGTTTGTGTTTTGGCGTGTTTCGCTACGTTTGTGTCTTCATCTATAAGTGGGTTTGATTGGCCCGTTGATGATGATTGACATAAACTAAACTAAACTAAATTAGACCCCTTAGTTAGGTAGCCATTAGCTTTTTCATTAGGTAGGTATGTTTACTTCACTAGGTTTCACAGGTAGTAGGTCCCCTCCATTTTTCTAGCTTAGTTTGTAGTTGGCAGCACGTTCTGACGTGCGGGCCAAAATCAAGTAACTTTTAGGTCCCGCTCCGCTCCCCTGGTCATGGCGACCCCACCCCCGCCCCTCCGTCCCCAGGACTCCCCGGACATCCTTCTGGGGTCCCGCCCATTGCTATTCCTGCCTAGATGGAACCTTCGCAAAGCAGACTGCTCCTCTTTTCAAAATCATATTGGCGCTAATCACCTCTTAAACTCCCAGCCCGACATTAACACTTTCTTAAACACTATCCTCGCATCAGCCCACCAACACATCCCCCCGCCCCCCCCCCCCCCCCCCCACCACACACACACACAACACCACCCGAGGCAGCGTACTGCCCCGTGGTGGAACACAGAATGTCAGAGAGCGGTTGCCCTCCGGAAAAGAGCATTTCGGAAATTCCAAGCGTGCATTACGGCAGAAAACGAACACGAAGTACGGAGGACCCGCTCTCTGGCTAAAACAATCATTAATAAAGCAAAAAAAGAATCTTGGCAGGAATTTTCATCAACATGTAATTCACCTTCCTTAAAAAATGGACATTAATTAGATCATTTGCAAATAAAAGACCACCGTCATACAAAATCTCACACTTACACATCGACAACATAACTTATACAATCCCTCTAGAGGTGGCAACATAATTTGCTAAACACTACGCCAACATATCATCAACACAACAATGTACACCAACTTTCATTAACCAACTAAACAATCAGTTTCAATCTCTTAGCTTTGACTCTAACAACGTAGAAATCTACAACTCACTCTTCACTAACCCATAACTAACATACGCTATTAGTTAATGTGGTAAAACTTCTGTCGGGCCAGATCGAATTGACTACCCCGTCTTTAAAAACCTAACTGAGACTGGTCTCAATAATTTACTAACAGCCTTCAACACCATGCGGTCTGAAGACACTTTCCCTGAATCTTGGCATAGTAGTACGCTAATTCCTATACTAAAACCTCGCAAACCTAAATCTTCTCCCACTAGCTATCGCCCTATTTCTCTCACTAGTTGCGCATGTTAACTATTCGAACGCATGGTTAATGGACGTATCAGGGCATACATAGAATCACATAACATTCTTTCCCCATTTCAAAGTGGTTTTCGACCAGGTCGATCCACTGCGGACAATTTGGTTAGTCTTATTGACTCTGTCCAGCGCGGCTTTCGAGGAAGACAGGTCACAGTCGCCCTCCTCCTTGATTTGAGAGCTGCATTTGACAGAGTTAATAAGACCGCACTTTTAGTAAAGGTCCATAAGCCCGGAATCCGAGGTAGACTCGCCAAATTTATTATAAACTTTGTAGACAATAGAACTTTTAATGTAAGGTGCGGCAACACATATTCTCCAAATCAAAATCAGGACCACGGGGTCCCACAGGGATCGGTTCTCTCCCCAACTCTATTTTAATCATGATTAACGACATTTTCAGTAATATTAACAAGATCGACAAAGGTCTTAAATTTTCAATGTACGCTGATGACCTGGTGGTGTGGTTCTCCCACTCCAGTGTCAATCGAGCCAGCACAATTGTACAACTTGTTCTCATAGATATAAAGGTATGGTGCGACCAATGGGGTCTGCAAATTTATCCCAGTAAATCTGTGTCCCTAATTTTCTCGAAAAACCTGCATATGTGGAACCCTACATTCCATTAAAATACAATAATCAAATTATCTCCTTCGTCAAATCATTTAAATATCTGGGAGTAACGCTGGACTCACGTCTAACGTTCATTCCACATTTCAATGATTTAGTGCAGAGATGCACGCGACGCATAAATATAATGCAATATTTAACTGGTCGAGAGTGGGGCGCAGACCGCTCCACTCTCCTCCAACTGTATACTTCCCTGATACGCTCAATCCTGGACTATAATGCATTCTTATTTGATGACATATGTTCCAAACAAATCAAAAAAAAATTGCTTACTGTCCAAAACGCCGCCTTGCGAATCGTGACCGGAGCCTGTCGAACCACCAGCACCACAAACCACATAGACATACACATAGACACAAACATTCCCACACTCTGCCGCCGACGCAAATGCATGCTACTACGCTTCTACGCCAGAGCAAGTTCTCACCCCCGCATTTCATATTTTAAATCAGCCCGTACCCACTAGACGACAAACACTACTTCAAAACGACACCCTCTGATCAGTCACAGAATCACACAGACACACACTATTCAACATCCCACACATCAACACAATGCCAACACCACCTCTCACACCGACTGACGACAACCCCACACACTTCAACACATCGCCTCTTCACTCACAACAAAAACAGTCTCGGCGGCAGAGACACAGCCACTCTTCCACGAATACAGATCGCAACACAGCACCTACACATTTATTTACACGGACGGCTCCCGGGATGACGAACGGACCGGTGGAGCATACACTTCAAACAACATAAACAATAATTTTCGCCTCCCTGACATAAACAGCGTTTTTACAGCCGAGCTCTCAGCCATATTATTATCACTAACATATATTATATCAGAAAAACTAAAGAAAGTGGTTATTTGCACAGATTCATCCGCCTCGCTCTCAGCCATTTCTTCAATTCGCGACTACAGAAATCCAATAATCTACAAAATACGACAACAACTTAAATACCTTCACAAGCAAATTGCAATCCAACTCCTTTGGATTCCGGGACATGCCGGAATCCAAGGAAACGAAAAAGCCGACAAATTAGCAAAATGAAGTATTGGGTCTCCTCCGAAAAATAACCTTCCAAGTTCGCTGCCAGACGTATTCAATTATATCCACAAACAATTCAACATATTGCGCCAAAACGAATGGGACGCCACTTCGCATTTCCACCTACACCCGATTAAGCCAAATGTTAAACATTTCAAATCTAGCCACCAGAATTGCAGAGAAAACGAAATTGTCTTAGCGCGCCTCCGCCTCGGTCACACCAAAATTACACATTATTACATTCTCGACAAGCTTCCGCCTCCAAATGGCCAACACTGCCCAGGTTACTCGCGGTACACAATCAAACATTTTCTTCTCAACTGTCCGGTCCATAATAGCAATCGTCAGCAGATTATCAACTACACACGGCACAACGATATTGCATTGCACCTTCAAACGCTGTTAGGTGACGACCATCCGGAATTAATTGGCCTCCTCTTCGATTTCCTTTACCAAACACGCTTAGTAAATCAAATATAACAGTTTTTTTTTGCCTAGTGCAATTTTGGCTCTATGAGGAGGTTTTTCCCCTTTGCGATAGACGCTGTCTTTTATTATTTAGGACCTTTCTCCCAGCTAAATACATCCCACAACAAGGTTTCGCCGGGGTGCCGGAGCCAGGGAGACTGGCAACAGTCTCCCGTTGCTGCAATGATGGGACCCGGCTCCGTCAACACTAACAGCTTTTCACAAGTGTATGTCCAAAGTATATGTTTGTCTGTATGTGTGTATGGAATAAAATATGCATGTATGTGTGTCTCGTGTTTTACTTAATTTTGACTTTGAACGAAATACTTAACGTAAGATAGACATTAGCTTTGACTTTGAACAATTCACTTAACGTAAAATAGATGCCCTATTCCCTTGCTTGCTCCGGATTCACATAAAACGGTTAACGTAATTCTTTGCCTGGCAAATTGCCAGAAGTAATTCCCCCCGCCCCCCGGAACATGGCTTTAGGCCGCTCCGAGGAACAAACAAATAATAATTGGACTCGGAATCCAAGGGTTCCGGGTACGAGTCTGGCTACTGGCGCAGGTCATTCGGTTCCCCATTTGGGAGGGGGGCGGGGGGCGGTTCCCTTCCCACCCAGGCTGCATATGGCTATAGGCCGGACTACTGTGTGAGAGAGAACCCCTCCCCCACCCCCTCCCCCCAAAAAACAACATTTTTTTTATTCTTCAAACGGGATGCGATCCGATCCGCTGATGCGGCCGGTGTCGCGTGCAATTAAATCTTCACCATGTACGCCGTAAAAATTTGGCTGGGTTACGTGAAAAAAGGGTATTGAATCGTCACACGATAATTGAACGCCCTGCCTTTTGAAAGTAGTTGCATCCAATTCGGTTGAATATAATCGGAAATAGACTTCCCGAAGATGGTTCATTTAACACGTGCATTCGGTATTGCCCGGAAGCGTTGCCCAGGGGCTCCGCCACCGGGGGGGGGGGGGGGGAGGTGACGTGTCCCCCCATTCTTGAGCCAGGGGGATAATCCTCCTCCCATTTTCCCTGACAAACAACTAGAAATCAGCGTTCAGTTGTACTCATAGGTGTCGATTTATATACTTTTGGGGTGGCCCTTGGCCCCCACAATGTTGAGTTCGGCCCCCCAAAGGTGCTCTCCCCCAATGTTTTTCTGGCCAGTACCCACTGGAGTATCCAAGGGGGACCGGAAGGGCCAAGCCCCCCAAACGCCTGAAGTCGACCAAAAAATGACGCATTTCCTAATTTAAGCGAAAATCTACGCAACTTTTACTAAGAAAGTTTTTTAAATCACCTACTAGATGGCCTGAAATTTATATGGCCATTTATTTATATAGCCATTTATTTATATAGCCAGATAATTTATATAGCCATCCATTACGTTCGATGCCCATTAACCGGTCCGATTTAGGTATTTATTTTAATAAAACCATTTATTTATATAGCCATTTATTCAAATAGCATTGATTTATATAACATTTATTTATATAGCAAGCTAATTTACATAGCCAGCCAATACGTTCAATGCCCATTAACCGGTCTTATTTAGGTATTTATTTTAATAATACACATTTATTTTTATAGCAAGCTAATTTAAATTTTAATATGACCTGTATCCCGTTTTATAAAAACTACGGACGCCTGCCGGACTTGAACCCGCTTCACTCACTTAGTAATCAGCAACGCTACCCACTGCACCAGCGACAGGTACTGCTGAGCGTCCATTCTTAAAGTGTTAATCAATATTTTACGTTTGTATTCCTCATAACTTAACTATTAGCCGGTGGCGGAATATTTTAGGCTGATAGCATAGGATACATTTATGTATATAGCCAGCAAATATATCCAGCCAATTCATTCGCTGCCCATTTCCCGGTCCGATTTATATGTTATGAAAGGCGCCCGCTATCGGCTGTGAGAACTCACGCTTGCCAGCCAAGGTCACTGTCCGTCAGCTAGCGCCACCGACGGCGGACGGCAAACTAATCCCGGCCGACGCCGTCGCCGCCTGGCGAGTCCCGGCGAGTCCGCGTCTTAGCATCAGGAATATTCACGTTTGTCTTCATCATAAGTAATTAGTTAGCTAGAAGCGAAATATTTTGGGTGGATCACTATCCAAAAGTCTATAACTATCCTAAAGTCAGTAAAGACGGCGCTATCCAGGTGTATATTTTTGTTGTTGTTGTGAAAACTCGTCTTGGTGTTATCCTTTACGGTGTTCGGAAGAATAGAATGGTCAACAAATATTGCAAAAAATATTGCAACGCCTGTCAGCCGGCCTAAATATTACTCAAACAGCTTTGTGTTACGAATATAATTTAAAGACGGTACCTTCGCCTGAAAAGTGGTAAAGTCTCAGCGTTCTATGTGCAACAGTTTCCGAGTACCGATTTAAATACTGAAAATGCCGCTTTTTTATGTAAGTTGTCATAACTTTCGACTTGAACTAAGCTTTGCTCTGAACGACATGTGACACGCCAGGCCAGTGTACTCTCTGTCCAATCGTGTTTATCGCATATCGCTGTGACCCTCGGTTTGCGAGTTATCGGCCCGGGATCGACGCGCGTTTGGTCGTTTTCGTCGATTTGTGAATTTGGCAGTTTCTTCCTATGTTAAACCAACGACACAGTTGTCGCCGACACAAAGGCCGACACGTGTGTCTGATTTTGTTGAAATTTTACTACGATGTTGCGCCTTTGACACCGGACCTGCGTGCCAAATTTGACGCACCTAGCTGCAACAGTTGTCGAGTTATTAGCCGATTTGTGTATGACCGTTACGTTATTTGATTTCCACGTACGTACCACGCACGCACGCACGCACGCACGCACGCACGCACGCACGCACGCACGCACGCACGCACGCACGCACGCACGCACGCACGGACATCTTATAATTAATAATATAAGATAAGATAAGATAAGATACGATTGGATTGGATCCAATTGATTGGATGGTTTGGATCCATGGATGGATTGGATTGGATTAAGATTGGATTGACGTATTGTTGGGATGCTGTGAGGTGCCGCCCTGCAGTGCGTGCCGCCTTACGGCGCGCTCACGCACTATGCGTGTCTGCGTGGTGCCGGGAGTCCGGCGGATTCGTCGGTCGTGGACAGACGTGTGTCTGAGTCAGCGTAGTGTCACGGTTGCGTACAATATAAGTCCAGAAGAGAAGCCTTTACAGTATGAAGAAGCGAAATTCGATGAGTTGTAGAATTGTGTGATTTTTTGGGGGAATTTGGCCCCCAAAAAGCTTTTTACCGTTTTGACATAACCATTATTCACGTCGAAGCGCAGTTTGTGAGATGTGATATTAAAGGAAATAGTTCACGTTTTATTATTTTTGTTCTCCAAATACGATTTGATTATATTTTGAAATACAATATATTTTTATATTGTCAAGAATGGCCATACATCGCGCCGATTCAGGACAGAAGGTTGTAAATTATTAATTTCATCCAAACTATATACATACCTACTCTCCGAGTCAGGGTCCTGACGTGACGCGAATGAAAACAATGGCTCAGCCAATCAGATTAGAAAGTAGACGCGTAAGGATATACTCGCATTAGAGAAGTGCTAACCGGCGGCTGGCGGTTCGCTTGCTAGCACAGTATGTATCTGATTGGCTGATTGTATAGCCTCTGCCCATCCTATCGTAAGCACCGCATTCCTTCGCCAAAAAATCAAATATATTCGGCTGGAGAGTCAAGAAGAGTCATGAAAACTTGGAGGAGAGTCAAGTAAACTTGCAGATAGGGGATTCCCAACACGGGCTACAAAACTGCTATCTCAGTTCAAAACCCCATGTTGAAGGTCAACTATTTCCTTTAACTGCGATATACGTTATAAGACGATATAGACGATAGATGGACGTTATTACCACTTTAGGTTTGTGTGACTCGTTTTTCATTTTAAGGGATGCGGTACTGGTCGGATCTTTACAGAGTAAAATGAAAAATAAATGATGAAACAAGGAGTGTACCGACTAAATTTGTTTATCTTCACCTAAATATATATATTTTAAGTCTGAAATGAATCGCCCCAAAACAGCGCTGAAACGACTAAGTAGAATGACACCTCTGGAGGTCAGAGTGTGCCATCAGGAGGCCAGAGTGGGCCCTCTGGAGGACAAGGTGGGCCCTCTGGAGGACAGGGTGGGCCCTACGGAAGTCACAGTAGGCCATCCGGAGATCAGAGTGGGCACTCTGGGTGCAGGCCAGAATGGGCCCTCTGCAGGTTGGCAAGGAGCAGAATGGGCTATTTGAATGCTTGAGTGGGCTCTATGGAGTCCGGGGTGGGCCCTATGGAGGCCAGAGTGGGTCCTATGGAGGCCAGGGTGGGCTCTCTGGAGGCCAGAGTGGGCTCTTTGGAGGCCAGAGTGGATCCTCTGTAAGCCAGAGAGTAGGCCCTCTGGATGCCAGGGTTGGCCCCTGGAGGCCAGCCAGAATGACCCTCTGAATGTCAGATTTGACCCTCTGGAGGCCAGAGTGGGCCCTCTGAAGGTCCAGAGTGAGCCCTCTGGAAGCCAGAATGGGCCCTCAAAAGGCCGGCCAGAGTGGGCCCTCCGGAGACCATGGTGACCCTCTGGAAACCAGATTGTGCCCTCTAGGGGGTGGTCAGAGTGGACCCTCTAGACGTCACTGAGAAAGCCCTAGTCGATCTGAGGAAGCACGTAGCTTGGCCTGAAAAGTCTAGCATTTTTTTGTTCGTTTAGACCGAGGTCGAAGTTTAGAGGCTAGCATTAGAGTTTTGGAAATTGCGATTGGAGCTTCAATCCACAACCAATAGCGTAGTCAAGGCTGTCTAGGGAGTTATGACCCCCTCCTGGAGGGCAGACGTGTGCTTGATTCCAGTGGAATCGAATCCGATTCCGGAATCGATTCCGTTTGTACTGCAATCGGAATCGGATTAGATTCCGTTGGCATCTGGGTGGAATCGGAATCAGGAAGAATCAATCATTTTAAGAAAATTATGGAATCGGAATTGGAATCGATGGCTATTTCAAGCGATTCCGTTTTATTTTCGAAAAAAATCACTCTGGCCATGAATGCAAGCTTCCTTGAAGGAAATTTGTTCCGTTGAGCATGCATAGCTGAAGCAAAGCTAGGCGATGATTTGTTACTTAATGAGAGTCAAAACATGCTCAGTAATTCTACTTTTAAGTGGAAACATAGACCGTACAATGATATTCATTTATGACAATGTTATGTTTATTGTACTGTACATGCCATGATATTATATCTTTCAAGGCATTGATTTTCCCATGTACCTATCATATTAAAAATAACAGCTTGCAATATGTCCATGCACCTTGGTTATAGGTAAGCCTAGATATTATATATCGTTTTTAACCTTCGTTAGACTTTGACATTTTTGAACTACCACGATTTTGCAGCACAGGCCAGTTTTTCAACAAACTTCATGACATTTTTTTTTAATATGTCGAAATAGCCATATGCAATATAGCTGTGTGATATATTGAATGTGTCGATTCGTGTCATTCGTACCATTCGTGTCATTTGTACAAAATGTAAGAATGATCGGACATTTTTGAGGCAGCCAGTGTAACAAAATTGGAATAAATGGAATCGGTTTCGGAATCAAGCTTTTTAAGTGCCCTGGAAGCAGATTCGTAATCGATTCCTCTAATAAAATATCTATTGGAATCGAAATCGGAATCAGAGCTGGCTTGGTATGGAATCGGACTCGATTCCGCTGAAGCGGAATCAAGCACAAGTTTGCTGGAGGGTAACCGAGGTCGGCTTGAGGGGGCCTTTGATCGGCATGAGAGGGCCCTCGGTCGGCCTGAGAGGGCTCTCAGTCGGCCTGAGAGGGTCCACTACAGATTTGACCCACCCTGGCAAGGTGGGTTCGAGACGCTTCGGTGTTCGCTAGCTATTTGCTCCTGGCGGGGATGACCTGCGGCCGGTGGCAGCGGCCGCGTTCAAGGTCAGATGAAGCGAGCCAGGCGGACCGTCCTCAGTCCTCAGTCCTCAGTCGTTAGGGGACATTCAACTTTCGCCTCTAAATTCTGCCTGTGACTGAAATTGCGCGATTGTATGGTGGGGTCAAGGCCCGCCCAACAAGCTTAGCTTAGCGTGCATGGGTCCTGCTCTCGGAAATCAATCCCATCAAAATATTTATAACACAAAACAAAACAAAAAATAAAAAAAAAATGGTCGGCCGTAGCCTCGGCCAAAAACTTTGGTTTGAGGCGCCGTACGGCGCAAGGCAAAACTCATGTGACTGTTTATTTTTGAGAATTGATTCAAAACAAACTACTTTGTACCTATTCGTGATATTTTCTCTAACAAACATTAAACGTGCCATTTTTTTGCCGATTTCAGTCGTTTGGGGAAGCCATGACGCTGATATTAACCCCCTTGGATCCGTCTTTGTTCGGCCTCCAAATCGTTTTGAAAAATCGACACCACGGTTGTACTTATGATTTGTTATCTCTTCCCTGTTCAACAAGCTTTCGCTGACGCTCTTCCCTCCCGCTCGACAGCTTTTCGCTGACGCTCCATCCTCCCGCTCAACAACTTTTCGCTGACATTCCATCCCCCGCTCAACAACTTTTTCGTTAACGATCAGCCCCCCCGGTCAACAACTATTCGCTAACGCTCCACCCCCCCCCCCCCCCCCGGTCAACAACTTCTCGCTGACGGCGACCACTCGGCTCGATCCCGTCCCCCAATTTTAAAGGCGTGGCGGAGCCCCTGGCGTTGCCCAACTAATCACGGAAGGCTGGCGCCGCCACTGGTCATCACTATAACTATAACCGAACACCACGTGACCACCATAGATTACGGGGACAACCCATGACTGTTGTCCTCGCTCCGCCATCGTCGTCGGCCGCGCGGCACATCAAAGGCTTGCAGCGGGCTCTGTAAACACCGGGCGCCGCGCTGCCGCCTCTGTCAACATCCTGTGACGTCACTAGGGCGCGTAATGACTTTCTGATCGGCCTGGAGACTCGTAAAATTGCCGCAAGGTCCCGTTTAACCCTCGCCAGTGCAGCGTCCGATACCTACGTGACTGTGCAGGGAGAGGAGGGGGGGGGGGGGGGGGAGGAGGAGGAGGAGACGACCCTCTGGCGTTTCGCCCCTAATTGAGCTAGAGCTTCCATTACAAAAAAACGAGCGTGTTGCTTGTGATGAGAAGAAGCCGTTGATACCCGATTTTAAGGTCTTGGGTTATTAGGTGACCTCTGAGCTCATGTCAATGACCCGGATGTCATGCAATCATGCATGTGCATATTTAATTATAATCGAGCTAGAATCGTGAATGAGCATATCATTATGCAAAATGGGGGCCAAATTTGAAATCAGCGTCACAAAATGTCCTAGAAACTGCCAGAGCCCAAACAAGTCATATCAGGTCATCGGAGGTCAGTTACCTCTGTTGACCTCTGAAAAGGTCAACCGAGGTCACGATCTCAATGGAAACCATAAATGTCACCTGTTAACACCTGTGTATATGCTCCTGAACAATAAACACTCGGAAACTGCACAAGTTACAAGCATCGATACTACGGGATGCCAGTTGCGCCTGACATGACCTTGAGAAACAGGTCATAGGATACGGGTCATGAGGAGTAGAAGTTTGACATTTTCAGAGTATGAGACAAATTTGTCAAAAGTAGGGTAGGTACTGAAAGTGTCATCACAATCGGTCGATAAATACGCAAGTTATTCCCGAGAGAAAAAAAACCGAGGTGTCACCCCCTGCACTGGCGAGGCTGAAGCTCAGGCGAGGGTGAAGCTCAGCTTCGCAATGGCTGTGAGGAGCGAGTAAAAAACGACTAAGTCAAACACTGACTATACTGAGACTTTCAATGATGCTAATTAATTGGGCTTTAGTCTGTTCCGACTTCTTTAGTCAAGCCGCTAAGGCTTGAAATATAAAATCCATCAATGTGTACAGACTGCAGACGAGTGGCACCAGTCTAATGATCATCTGGCAGAATGGTGGCTTCGACTTGTCAAATTAGTGGCAGGGAGTCCCTGGTGAACTTCAATGGAAAACGCCAACTACTTTCAATGCGAGCACGAGAAGTAACTAACAAGCTAAATTACAGAGGCAGGAAAATATCGGCCAAGTTCCAACACAGTAAATCTTCTGAGGCCAAGTAAATGCCGCGGGTTGAGTACCCCGAATCGATTAGACAATTAAATTACCACTCCGAGTGCTAAGAGCTCCTATACATTTTGATTGCAGTAATAGCCAAAAAGAATTACAAAAACGGAACTTTGGCATTATCAAACGAAATAACAACTTTGTATTTAATTTTGTCAAGCATTTTTGTTTGTTTGTTTGTTTGGGGGAGGGGATTTCCACAAGGTCCGTTGAGACGCCGACTTCAATATTGCCTAGCAAGGACTCCGACAGGTCTTACTATGCGTTGCCTGTCGGGAGACTTCGTCGTCCCTCCCAATAATGTCATGCAACATGTTTTTCTTCATTTTTTCTTCTTCTATTACTTATCTATTCCATGAATAATGTGTGCCGTGCCGCGCCCGACTGACCTGAGTGTCGGCTGTGGCGTCTCCGGTTCTGTGGAGCCCTCCTCTGCCAACTCAGCGCCTGTGACTGACCTGAGTGTCGGCTGTGGCGTCTCCGGTTCTGTGGAGCCCTCCTCTGCCTCCTCAGCGCCTCTGACTGACCTGAGTGTCGGCTGTGACGTCTCCGGCTCTGTGGAGCCCTCCTCTGTCCCCGGCTCTGTGGAGCCCTCCTCTGCCTCCTCAGCGCCTGTGACTGACCTGAGTGTCGGCTGTGGCGTCTCCGGTTCTGTGGAGCCCTCCTCTGCCTCCTCAGCGCCTCTGACTGACCTGAGTGTCGGCTGTGGCGTCTCCGGTTCTGTGGAGCCCTCCTCTGTCTCCGGCTCTGTGGAGCCCTCATCTGTCTCCGGCTCTGTGGAGCCCTCCTCTGTCTCCGGCTCTGTGGAGCCCTCATCTGTCTCCGGCTCTGTGGAGCCCTCATCTGTCTCCGGCTCTGTGGAGCCCTCCTCTGTCTCCGGCTCTGTGGAGCCCTCATCTGTCTCCGGCTCTGTGGAGCCCTCCTCTGTCTCCGGCTCTGTGGAGCCCTCCTCTGTCTCCGGCTCTGTGGAGCCCTCCTCTGCCTCCTCAGCGCCTGTGACTGACCTGAGTGTCGGCTGTGGCGTCTCCGGTTCTGTGGAGCCCTCCTCTGCCAACTCAGCGCCTGTGACTGACCTGAGTGTCGGCTGTGGCGTCTCCGGGGCTGTGAAGCCCTCCTCTGTCTCCGGCTCTGTGGAGCCCTCACCTGTCTCCGGCTCTGTGAAGCCCTCCTCATTCTCCGGTTCTGTGGAGCCCTCCTCTGCCTCCTCAGCGCCTGTGACTGACCTGAGTGTCGGCTGTGGCGTCTCCGGCTCTGTGGAGCCCTCCTCAGCCTCCTCAGCGATGGGCTCATGACTGCTGACGTCAGAGCGAGCAGGGGTTGATGGACAGGGGCTCAGGGGACAGTGGCTGGCCCCTGATAACCCTGAGCCATTCCTGCACTCTCCTCCCTGCAGAGAGAGCGTTAAAAACACAGTCATACAATTAATTACAATCAGGATAGTTCGGAAAGGCTAATCAGGTTCGGTTTTTGTTCGGATTCAGCGTCTTTTTCGAGTCAGTCATAATACCTGCTCGCGTAAGGTATTTCCCATGACGTCAGGATCTGATGCGAGGAGAAGCCGTGAACTCGGCAGTTGAGGCGCCCTAAAACGAAAATGAGCATCCGAAGAGCTATATGTCAACCAGGCCCCCACCTAAATGAAGGTAGCCAATCTTCTATCTGTGTGACGTCAGGCAGGGTCTCGCCTTTGTGACGTCACCCTCACCTGTACGACGTCGGCGAGGGAGGCGTGCCGGTAGGTGTACCGGTTCTCCAGCGTGGCGTGCGGGGAGGACTGGCCTGTATGACGTCACCCTCACCTGTACGACGTCGGCGAGGGAGGCGTGCCGGTAGGTGTGCCGGTTCTCCAGCGTGGCGTGCGGGGAGGACTGGGGCGTGGCCGCCGTGCGTGTGATGATGGGCATCATCACTTCGGGCGGCGCCGTCAGGTGCGACACGTCTGTTGGGACGGAGATCGGGTCATTAAGGTCAGGTCACCAAAGTCACCAAGGCAGCCAGGTGCAGCCAGCCATGTCTGGAGAGAAGGCCGGGTTACCAAGGCCTGGTTTATGCGACCAAAAATCACCGGATGTTCCAGAACGGCTACACAAGTTTGCTTTGGGGCAAAATCCCAGAAAACCTGACAAGATCAAAGATCCCAAGATCCCAGACGTCTGCCAAATTCGAGAGAAAAAAAAAATCGGGAACTCACCAAATATTGCTTCCTTGTGTACTATGGTTGCTTATTACAAACATACCTTAGTTGCTTGAAAGTTGCTAAGATTTTGTTTCAATTTAGTAAATATGTACATTTTTGGTCAATTTGAGTCATTTTCGGGGATTTGCCTCGATGCCTCCCAACTTGGATCGGGCCAGAGGCGGATCCAGCAAATCTTCATTGGGGGTCATCAATTGCAGTGGTGCCTCTACCTATACCCAAATCTGAAAACTCAACTGATTTGGTCCACTATACAGACCAAATCCGTATGACCCCCGTGACCCCCCCCCCCTGGATCCGCCACTGGCTCCGCCTGCCTGCGTGTACTGGCCTGTGAGCCGGCGGCGCTCCTGCCTGTAGTCGAGGGAGACGGAGCGGGCCAGGGTCGGGTCTCCGGGCTCGGCAGCCTGGTCGAAGTAGCTCATGTGGCTCAGATGACTCCGCCTCCTCCGTCGACCCTGTGATCAGAGGGGGAGTCGCCGCGACCGCCGGCAACAGTGGGGGGGGGGGGGGGGGTCAGAGGGGGAGGCGCCGCGCCCGCCGGCAACAGTGTGAGGTCAGAGGGGGAGGCGCCGCGCCCGCCGGCAACAGTGTGGGGTCAGAGGGAGAGGCGCCGCGCCCGCCGGTAACAGTGTGGGGTCAGAGGGGAGGCGCCGCGCCCGCCGGCAGCAGTGGGGGGTCAGAGGGAGAGGTGCCGCGTCCGCCGGCAGCAGTGGAGGGGGGGGGGGGGGAGTAGTGGGCTGATACCGAAATACGGGGAGACGGTTAGTGGTCAGAAGTCAGGGGTCAGTGGTTATAGGTCTCTGGTTAGTGGTCAGCGGTCAGTGGTTAGTGGTTATAGGTTTCTGGTTAGTGGTCTCTGGTTAGTGGTCAGCGGTTAGTAACTCTGGTCAGCGGTTAGTGACTCTGGTCCAAGATCACTGGTAATTTGTCTCTCTCGGGTAATTTGTCTATGGGCACTTGCTATTGGCCACTGATAATGTCACTAGTCACAGGTCACAGGTCACAGGTCACAGGTCACAGGTCACAGGTCACTGGTGAAAGGCCACTGGTCAGTGTTTTCAAGTCAAAAGTCATCACAAATCATCCGCTGCCATAACCAAGTCTGAGCTACTTTCGATGAAGCAGCGATCCTACAACATGCTTGCAGTGGATTATTTCGCATGAACTGAGATTAGACAACAGACAGACTGATGTTTACTACTTTTCCATTTATGTCATTAAAATGGCAAACATATTAAATACAATATATCGAAAATATCACCACAGAACGACTACACTCGCAAATAATGACATTCGTAGTGAATATTTTCAGTCAGTCATAAACACCAGTGATACGTACACAGATCACAATTACAACATACATGGCCTTAGTACCATTGTGAAGACCAGAGGGGAAAGCAAGGAAAAGCTTAGCCTGTGATATAGTTCAGAAGTCGCAGAAGGGTTTCCATCAATGCAATGACAATATCGAGAACGATCTACGAATTCCGCGGTTCTTAATCGGTTCGTGCATAGTTTTACAATGCAGCATGTAACATGTGGCTCTGAGTGGCGAAAACCAGAGGTGATAGAAGACCATCCAAATTGACAAAACAGGCATATATGACAGAAATCCGGGTAAAATAAATGTCTTTGACAAGACAAGGGCACAGGTATAATGCCATCCAAGTAAAAAAGCCATAGGAAGATGTACAAGATTAGAATGGTTAAAATAAACTTTAAATCATGGTATTAAAATGCGAAAATGTAGGTTGTTGGACGGTTTACATATAGGTACATTTAATTCTCTCGAACTTGCAATTAACTATTTTTAATACGCTATTTTATGGCAAGATTTCACAGGTGACTGAAATGTCATATGCAACTTGACGCAAATTCCTCTCAGATTACTTGACTGACCATATCCCAAAAAGGGTAAAAGCGGCAAGCTGCGAACATGATGTTGGAAAACAATATATGCGAACAGGTGGGTAACATTTATGCGCAATAGGTATATGCGAAACATTTGCGTTGAGTATACAACTGACTGACTTCAAAATTTCAAATGGCAGAGAACCATGCAATGCATATATGATAGCTGCATTCCAAAGCGATGAAAAATCGTTACATAGAAGAAAAAGCGAACATGACGTCAAATGTGGATGCATCGGCGTACCACGTGCCTCCCATTGGCTGGCTGGGAGTAAAAACGGCAAGCGTATTATAAGTCTCGGAGTCATGAATTGATGACGTCATGAATTTCCGTCTTCTCCGGCTGGCAAAGATCATTATGTGTTGCACTGTTAGTTGATTGAAATAAATGTGTTCTGTAGGAACCAGAGGTTAGTTGGGTTATCTGCTATATTTTGTGTAACGTCTTAAGCTACGTGCCGCTCAACGATTGTCGTATTGTGGAGCAGGAAATTAGACATGAAATCAGCCCCCGGCTAATGCAGTCCAAACTCAAAACAACACTCATGGTGTCCATTGAACAATCCTTAATGGCTCACTTATCAGGTGACAAAGTTTGACAAAGTGATAAACCGCACCAGGAATGATCCTGAAATGCATCATCTCGATCATTTGTGGGAAATATGCATCATTTGATAGATGATGCAACATCGATGGGGACATGAGAAATATGACTTTTTATGACAGTTATGGTGTCTTTCTATGAGAGTTACGGTGACTTTCTATCCCAGTAGTATGACAATTGGAATGTGGGTGGCTTATAGATGATGTCATGCCATTTATGCAGATGTATATTGATGATGTTTTGCCATTTATGCCAGATGTATATTGATGATGTCTTACAGTATTGCTGATGTCTTTCTGCGGACAAGAAAACAACCCCAATTTTGTGATAGATGAACGCTCCACTCATCCATTTGCTATTGTATGCTATTGAGCAACCTTATCGCAAATGCATATCAAACTTATCTGTGTGCAGTATCGTTTATGTTCATAATTACGAGTGTGTTTAGAAGTTCATTATTCATTTATATTTTGACCAAAACGCGTTTTTGGTATCATCGGTTTTTCTTGTTTGTTTTAATGTTATTTGCTGACCAACTGAATACATTGATACACGAAACGCGTTTTGGTTTTCACAAAGACCAACAATTACAGCCGGCTTAACTGTGCAGAACTGCCGGCCTGTATCAAGTGCAACATACAAACATCAGCGACACCAATGCGCCCAGCTACAACACGTTCACATCCAACAGGCATCACGAATCGTTCCAATCTACTCATCAATCCAATATCGATCAATCAATCAATCAATCAATCAACCTGCCAATAGTCCGGATACCGTGTCACATCCGCTGCAGTCCCTACTCAGGCACATTCAGTGACAACTGGGATGCAACCATATTCTGCTGTGTGACGTCATGCATAACATTTCAGTGACGTCATCCAGGCAGCCCCGTGACGATATCAGACGTCTTAATGTGCGCTGTATAGGACATACGTGTAATACAAACACAGACACCCCGATGATTCATAACAAACGATCCAGTGACGTCATGTCAGGCAGCCCAGAGACGTCATACAGACAACCTTATGACGTCATAAGTCATCCCAGTGGCACATGCGGGTGCCTTCATGGCGTCATGCCAGGTGCCTCTGTGACGTCACATGAAATGCTCGTGACACGTCAGACACCTTAATGATGTCATACACGCCACCCCGGCGCTGTCATGCGAGACGGGGAAGCCCCGGTGCTGGAGTCAGAGTCAGAGTCAGACCTGGGGCGACGGCTCCCGTTCCTGTGACTCGATGTCGCGCCGCTGCTGCCTCGCCCTCCGGCGAAGCGCGCGCTGCCGGCGCCGCTCATGTCTCTCGGCCCGCTCGTGACGCTTCGGGACGGGACGGGCAGGGTGGTTGGTTCACATAGCAGAGCTGCTACTAAGTGCCGGCTAACTAGTGCAGTACTAGGTAGCTAGTAGTGTTAGCAGCTATGTTAGTAACGCGGTAGTAGCTGCCGCTGTGTGCCGGCTGTGACTAACTACATAGTACAGTGCGGGCGGGAGTTGTCTGTAAGGTGTTCAGGTGTAATTTGGACAGGTGACAGGCTACAGAGATCCATATATTTATACATGTTGATGTGATATATACACATTCATCGATGGTTTAGCGATAATCTTGCCAGATCTTTCGTTTTTCAATCATACAATTTCAAATGATCATATCTGTTCATGCCGGCAATACAACTGTTGAAATCCAAGTGACAGAGGTGATTCTACAATATTTTACACCTAGTTGCTTTTGATCAACAAAGAACATCTCTCCAGGATATAATACAGCTCCACACCACTTAGTGACATGTTTCTAGTTATCCATGATATTTCTAGAAGCTACTTCACGCCGTAAATACATCAGCTTCGTGCGGTCGCGCAGAGCATCGCGATGTGTCTCATATCGGACCAGCATTGATTAACAGCGTTAAACTAAACTAACACCGTTAAACTAAACTAACACCGTTAAACTAAACTAGCTAACAGCGTTAAACTAAACTAACACCGTTAAACTAAACTAGCTAACAGCGTTAAATTAAACTAACAGCGTTAAACTAAACTAACACCGTTAAACTAAACTAACTAACAGCGTTAAACTAAACTAACACCGTTAAACTAAACTAACACCGTTAAACTAAACTAGCTAACAGCGTTAAATTAAACTAACACCGTTAAACTAAACTAGCTAACAGCGTTAAACTAAACTAAACTAGCTAACAGCGTTAAATTAAACTAACACCGTTAAACTAAACTAACACCGTTAAACTAAACTAACTAACAGCGTTAAATTAAACTAACACCGTTAAACTAAACTAACAGCGTTAAATTAAACTTTCAAACTAACTAACAGCGTTAAATTAAACTAAACTAACACCGTTAAACCAAACTAACAGCATTAAATTAAACTAACTAACAGCGTTAAATTAAACTAAACTAACACCGTTAAACTAAACTAACTAACAGCGTTAAATTAAACTAACACCGTTAAACTGAACTAACATCGTTAAATTAAACTAACTAACAGCGTTAAATTAAACTAAACTAACACCGTTAAACTAAACTAACTAACAGCGTTAAATTAAACTAACAGCGTTAAATTAAACTAACAACGTTAAATTAAACTAACAGCGTTAAATTAAACTAACAGCGTTAAATTAAACTAACAACGTTAAATTAAACTAACAGCGTTAAATTAAACCAACAGCGTTAAATTAAACTAACAGCGTTAAATTAAACTAACAGCGTTAAATTAAACTAAACTAACAGTGTTAAACAAGAGATGGCCTATCGCCACTTCAGGAGAGCGAGTTTTACAAAAGCTGAGAGAAAGCGCTGTGTGATCTATAGTGCGAGCATTGTCATATTAAGTTCGTGGTGCAGGCACGGGCGGAAGTGAAAATAAATCACTGAACACCCATGCCTATACTGCTTGCGGCTGAATAATGGTCCAAGCAGTGGAATAAAATTGCATGTGAATATGCATCATATAACTATCCAGGTGAATACAATTGATCATTGTCAATCAATTATATCTACAAACAAGATGATTGTAACGTAAAATCATGTTCGGTGAAATTCATGAGTACGATTTGCTCCCGTGTGCAACTTGTATACTGAACCAGGTGTCAGCTCGCGTCGTTGTACTCCTTTCGAGTTTGACTCGAAATCGCAAATATCAATAACACGGACCAGTCACAGACATAACTCGAAACCCATCTAATATTACAGTCTCGTCGCCGTCTATGAACCGCACTAAATGTTTCATCACACGTTTGTGTGCCCATTCTATTTCCATGCCTTCCTCCGATAAGTTTGATGACTCATCGATTTCCAATCCGGCTCCGTGTCCCGCGGCCTCTCCGGCGAGAATACATGTGCAGCCGGTCCTAACATTGGAGCCATTCAGATCAGACTCGATGGGAACGGGGTAATGAAGATGATGAAATTGAAAAGTCGGCTCTGGCAAAGTGGTTCGTTTTGTCTAGCCGCTACTCCCGAATTATTTGAAGATGTTCGCAATGTGATTGGTGAATGCGATTGGAAATGCAGTGCACCCAGTGAGGATATCTTGGTGACTATTTTACACGAAATCACCTTTCCTGTGTTTGTCCGTTGTATTTTACACTATGGAAATTGGTGATGTAATCATTGCTATTTGTCTATGAGGGATGTAGATTTAACTTCAAGTTGAAGACGTCCGACATTGCGGTGCTGGCTTATTCTGAGTGGTGACCGTAAATATCCCAAGAGCTTTTCCGCAACAGTACAGCGAAGTGACCATGCCGCAGCCGCTGCCTAACATTGCCTCTACGCACTGTCTACGCACTACGCACTGTCTACCATTCATGGGCAACTAAACAACACCACCTACCACCTATACTGCACATTTACAGCTGTACACTACACCGGTGGCAGTCACTGTCGCGTCACACGTTGGAGCCCATTGCAACACACACCCATCTTGGCAGGCGACTCACGCGCACGTCCACACACAAACGAGAATATATAGACTACGTGGCGAAAATGCCAAACAGCACGCACGGGATGGCCCCAAATTATAGTCTGGCGGTTCTTTTCACTTATGTGTTGGTGTGCTCTGACAAAGGAACGATCTTTCTAACAGCGATCCAGGGATGAAAAGATCAGAGGACAGAGGCCGGGAAGCGGCGCCTCCTTTTTAGCGTATCTCAATGAGCGACAGACTTATGTATGCTTGTGTGTGCGATATGCTTGTTGTGTATGCTGTGTGCTGTGTGTGCGTACGTGTGCATGTGTGTTTGTGAGTGTGGGGATTTGCCTCTGATTTATTTGCTCTGATCGTATTGTGTGCAATGTGCTGAGTGTCGTTTTTAACATGTCTTCACTTACTAATCATGACACGACACTCGGAATAGCCAGTGTAACATTGGAGAGTGTTTTAATTGTCAAATACAAATACAAATCAAGCTGGTGGTCTTGCTCTTTGTTTCGCTTCGAAGTGTAATGCGGTGTAAGCGTATTGAATTAGCCGCTATTTACTCCCACAAAAGTATTTACACCTTAGCGGAAACTGAAAACCCAACTTTCAGGGAATATACGGCAATAATTACACCAACTAAACATTTTCTTTGCACATTCTAAAGGTATACAATCATGAACTGCCTACCCAACATACATGTATGTAACACATACAAGTTATAAACACATTTTGAAATAATTTCAAAATGTGTTTACTGCAAATGTTTAGTTAACACAGTTGTCTCACACAGCTGCACACCTCTGCCACAAACTTACCCCTAAAAGGACCCCTCTGCCTGACCTGACCTAACCCGAAGTTCCCCCGTGCGGCCTTCCAGCAGACTTACCTCAGAGGAGAAGCCCTCCACCAGAATGGCCACCAGCAGGTTGAACAGCACGTAGTTGCCGAACGTCATCAGCGCTACAAAGTAGAGCGCCGCCCACGGCGAGGTCCGCTCCATGCCGTTAAATAATACCACGTTCCAGTCCTCCTGCGTCAGAATCTAACGACACCAGCGTCCGATCAGTACAGGGGGAAGTGTCAAGCAGCACCATTTCTGCGTCACAGCCTAAAGGCAGGGTCGCCTGTCCAGGCGCCGCAGGTCAGTACAGAGGAACCCAGTGAGGTTAAACGAGTACATTCTATAAATACAGAGTATGTACAACTTTGCACTCCTGAGATTGGCGATGAGGTGCAAATTTGCGTTCCTAGTTGTGGTGCTTGCTACTGATAGTGCAGATTTAACATTGCTTATATCAAAATAAATATAGGCATGGTAACCCACATTGCTTGTTTTTGACAACCGAAGCAACTCTGGAGTTATTTTCTACTGAACAGTTTTCTACAACGTAGCCCATGCAACACGAACACAGACAGACAGTCAGCACATAACATTGTCCATTCTTTAAGCACGAACGTACAGCCATGCGCTTTAACACAGCATCACATAACAAAGTCTGTTTCCCCATAACATTCAGTCGCTAACATTGTTAAATTCCAGACAGTCACATTTTTATAATCATTACCTTAAGTCGCGATAGGTGCATCTTTCTTTTCGATTCTCTACTGCGGTTACATGAAAGCTAAAGCCTGGATGCTAAAGCCTGGAAGCTAAAACCTGCTTGAAGGTCATACACAAGATGCCATCCATCTGCATGTGGACCATCGTAGACAGTGGTCATCGTTCTTAATTCGGTTCTGGACGAAGTGCGCCTCCGCACGTAAAACACATCCGCAATGAGGTAAAAAGCTCTTCTAAAAATAGCGGGTACGCTCAATACCTCTTCAAGTAGCACATTTACCTTTTAACCTCCGATGTCTATGTTGATGTCTTGTCCTTTAAATTTTAGCCATGCACGGCAGAGTGAAACATTTACCTGTTTATTCTTTTGAGAGTAAATAGCTAAATTCTCTTTGCTTATTTCACTCTTAGCGATTGAACTTCGCCGTAGCCTCGGATGGCCTCGCGATGACCTTCAATACCTCATCATAACAATACATATAACCACGAATGACCTCGTCATGACCTTCAATGACCTCATCATGACCTTGAATAACCTCGTCATGACCTTCAATTACCTTGCCATGACCTTCAATAACCTCATCATACCACCAAATGACCTCATCCTGACCTTGAACGACCTCGTCCCAGGTCACGGCGGCATAGTATACCTGGAACACGGTGACGGTGGACCAGAGGAAGTTGTCGAAGTTTTTCCGCTGACACGTGCAGGCCGGGTCGCGGTCGTGCAGCCGGCGACACTGGCACGGTCCGGAGCCGTCGCGGCGCACACAAAACTTGCCGCCGAACAGAATCATACCGAGTACGCTGTGAACAGACGCGGACCGACGCACCCACGGACGCTGTGAGGCGTGGAGTGGCGCCTGGCAGGCGTGGAGTGGCGCCTGGTAGGCATGGCTGGGTCGCACTCTAAGCGCCTGGGAGGCTTAGAGTGGCGCCTGTGAGGCGTGGAGTGGCGTCTGGGAGGCGTGGAGTGGCGCCTGTGAGGCGTGGAGTGGCGCCTGTGAGGCGTGGAGTGGCGCCTGGGAGGCGTGGAGTGGCGCCTGGGAGGCGTGGAGTGGCGCCTGTGAGGCATAGAGTGGCGCATGTGAGGCGTAAAGTGGCGCCTGTGAGGCGTAGAGTGGCGCCTGTGAGGCGTGGAGTGGCGCCTGTGAGGCGTGGAGTGGCGTGGAGTGGCGTGGAGTGGCGTGGAGTGGCGTGGAGTGGCGTGGAGTGGCGTGGAGTGGCATGGAGTGGTGCTGTGGCGTGGAGTGGCATGTGGCGTGGAGTGGCGCTGTGGGGTGGAGTTACGCTGTGGCATGGAGTGGCGCTGTGGCATGGAGTTACGCTGTGGCGTGGAGTGGCGATGTGAGGCGTGGAGTGGCCCTGTGGCATGGAGTGGACCTGTGGAGTGGAGTGGCGCTGTGGCGTGGAGTGCTGTTGTGGCGTGGAGTGGTGCTGTGGCGTGGAGTGGACCTGTGGCGTGGAGTGGCCCTGTGGCGTGGAGTGGCGCTGTGGCGTGGTGACGTGGAGTGCCGTGGAGTGGCGTGGAGTGGCGCTGTGGCGTGGAGTTACGCTGTGGCGTGGAGTAGCGTGGAGTGGCGTGGAGTGGCGTGGAGTGGCGCTGTGGCGTGGAGTGGCGCTGTGAGGCGTGGAGTGGTGCCTGTGAGGCGTAGAGTGGCGTGGAGTGGCCCTGTGGCGTGGAGTGGCGCTGTGGCGTGGGGTGGCGCTGTGAGGCGTGGAGTGGCCCTGTGGCATGGAGTGGTGCTGTGAGGCGTGGAGTGACGCTGTGGCGTGGAGTGGCGCTGTGGCGTGGAGTGGTGCTGTGTCGTGGAGTGACGCTGGGGCGTGGAGTGGCGCTGTGGCGTGGAGTGGACCTGTGGCGTGGAGTGGCCCTGTGGCATGGAGTGGTGCTGTGAGGCGAGGAGTGACGCTGTGGCGTGGAGTGGCGCTGTGGCGTGGGGTGGCCCTGTGGCATGGAGTGGTGCTGTGAGGCGAGGAGTGACGCTGTGGCGTGGAGTGGCGCTATGGCATGGAGTGGCCCTGTGGCGTGGAGTGACGTGGAGTGACGCTGTGGCGTGGAGTGACGCTGTGGCGTGGAGTGGCGTGGCGTGGCGTGGAGTGGCGTGGAGTGGCGCTGTGACGTGGAGTGGCGCTGTGGCGTGGAGTGGCGCGTGTACCTGGTGTGCGGTGTGCTGTGGCGTGGAGTGGCGCTGTGGCGTGGAGTGGCGTGGAGTGGCGCTGTGACGTGGAGTGGCGCTGTGGCGTGGAGTGGCGCGTGTACCTGGTGTGCGGTGTGCTGTGGCGTGGAGTGGCGCTGTGGCGTGGAGTGGCCATGTGGCGTGGGGGGCGCTGCGGCGTGGAGTGGCGCTGCGGCGTAGGGTGGCGCTGTAGCGTGGAGTGGCGTTGAGTGGCGCTGTGGCGTGGAGTGGCGCTGTGGCGTGGAGTGGCGTGGAGTGGCGCTGTGGCGTAGAGTGGTGCTGTGGCGTGGAGTGGCGCGTGTAACTGGTGTGCGGTGTGCTGTGGCGTAGTGTGGCGCTGTGACGTGGAGTGACGCGTGTACCTGGTGTGCGGTGTGTTGTGGCGTGGAGTGGCGCTGTGGCGTGGAGTGGCGCCTGCAACTGGTGTGCGGTGTGCTGTGGCGGATATGACTGTGCTGTGGCGTGGAGTGGCGCCTGTAACTGGTGTGCGGTGTGCTGTGGCGGATAGGACTGTGCTGTGGCGTGGAGTGGCGCCTGTAACTGGTGTGCGGTGTGCTGTGGCGGATAGGACTGTGCTGTGGTGTTGAGTGGCGCCTGTAACTGGTGTGCGGTGTGCTGTGGCGGATAGGACTGTGCTGTGGTGTGGAGTGGCGCCTGTAACTGGTGTGCGGTGTGCTGTGGCGGATAGGACTGTGCTGTGGTGTGGAGTGGCGCCTGTAACTGGTGTGCGGTGTGCTGTGGCGGATAGGACTGTGCTGTGGCGTGGAGTGGCGCCTGTAACTGGTGTGCGGTGTGCTGTGGCGGATAGGACTGTGCTGTGGCGTGGAGTGGCGCCTGTAACTGGTGTGCGGTGTGCTGTGGCGGATAGGACTGTGCTGTGGCGTGGAGTGGCGCCTGTAACTGGTGTGCGGTGTGCTGTGGCGGATAGGACTGTGCTGTGGCGTGGAGTGGCGCCTGTAACTGGTGTGCGGTGTGCTGTGGCGGATAGGACTGTGCTGTGGCGTGGAGTGGCGCCTGTAACTGGTGTGCGGTGTGCTGTGGCGGATAGGACTGTGCTGTGGTGTGGAGTGGCGCCTGTAACTGGTGTGCGGTGTGCTGTGGCGGATAGGACTGTGCTGTGGCGTGGAGTGGCGCCTGTAACTGGTGTGCGGTGTGCTGTGGCGGATAGGACTGTGCTGTGGTGTGGAGTGGCGCCTGTAACTGGTGTGCGGTGTGCTGTGGCGGATAGGACTGTGCTGTGGCGTGGAGTGGCGCCTGTAACTGGTGTGCGGTGTGCTGTGACGGATAGGACTGTGCTGTGGCGTGGAGTGGCGCCTGTAACTGGTGTGCGGTGTGCTGTGGCGGACAGGACTGTGCTGTGGCGTGGAGTGGCGCCTGTAACTGGTGTGCGGTGTGCTGTGGCGGATAGGACTGTGCTGTGGTGTGGAGTGGCGCCTGTAACTGGTGTGCGGTGTGCTGTGGCGGATAGGACTGTGCTGTGGCGTGGAGTGGCGCCTGTAACTGGTGTGCGGTGTGCTGTGGCGGATAGGACTGTGCTGTGGCGTGGAGTGGCGCCTGTAACTGGTGTGCGGTGTGCTGTGGCGGATAGGACTGTGCTGTGGCGTGGAGTGGCGCCTGTAACTGGTGTGCGGTGTGCTGTGGCGGATAGGACTGTGCTGTGCAGGGTAGTGACGTGTGGATGTGGTGATTGAGATGTGGATGTGGTGATTGAGATGTGGATGTGGTGATTGAGATGTGGATGTGGTGATTGGTTATGTGAGATTGAGAGTGGCATCTGAACGGTGATCTGTATGACAAGAGATGAAATCTGTATGTTAAGCATTTTCCGAAATAGAAATAGCACTAATTCAACACTGCGCCCCATTTCCAGAGAGCATACGTACAACTTTCATTAAACGTTTGACCTTTAAAAGCTGGGACACCAGTTGTCTGACCTTAGCCCTAACATGGGCTCCTATTGGCCGCTCTGCGTTAATTTGGTCGAGACGCCAACGTACCAGTTCATTATAATCAGCCTTACGGGAAAGCCAAGGTGGTCAGACTGTTGGAATCTAAGATGTCGGAGGATGCACGCAGCTAAATTGTGACAGCGCTTACTAGAGAGAGATATCGACCTGTGAAGCTCATTTGGTCTGGGCCCTCCCTGGACGTGAACAGTTGACGTAATGGATGGATCCGAACTAAGCGTATACTGGAAACTAGAGGTGGAAATTTCGAACTAAATTGTTTTCCAAAGTAAACCAATATAAACCTGCCTTGGTCCATGCCGACTCGAAATGCGTTTTTTGTATATTGACTTTCGAGCAAATTTGTCATGTGTGGAGAGTGACCACTGACAACTGACCAGCTCCTTTTCTAAGCCCAAATCACCGTTGTCACAATACTCTCGGCAAAATGATGATACTATATCAACTGTCATTTAGGCTGACGCAGGTCGTGGGCTGGATTCCTAGTCGTAACTGGGGATTATGGATCTTTTAAAACAACTGCTTACCCATGACAACAAACGTTTGCTTTCAATGTCTCCTACCCACCTCCTATCGACGTCTCCTAAGTTCCATCTTCCCGCTGCATCATTTTGTCGCGGTGGATACATGCACGAGCATGTGCTGGCTCATCGATTTCAGTTTGCAAGAGGCCGTTTCCTAACCCACGGACCATAAATTGTCTTAGGGATTTGTGAGCACATAATAATGTCATAAATCACGACCGTTGAACTTTAATGTTCCGGCTGTTGTGATGTTTCCATAGCAACAATTACCTCAAAAGTTCTTCAGACATTTATTTTATAAATTCATTTCATCCCACGTCGATATCTCTCTGTGCCATTGAATCACGTGCTAAAGCTATGTTTTAACCGACCGTCAGTTAACTCGGAATTTAATCACCATATGATGATTATCAATCTGATAATCCACGGCTGTGAAATCTTCGGGTGAGGCTTTAGTAAACTTTCGACCGATTCTTAGTAAATATGGGCAAATTTGTTTAAATTACACCAATATACTACTGGTAGTAACAAAGCTGAGCTAGGAATGGATAATATTGCCGAAATATATCATTGCTAGTGCTGATTTTTGTTTAGCGCAGCGGCGTGGGATAAAATTATTACACCACTCGCGAGTATAAAGATGCGTTAATCGACTGGGCTTCGCCTCGTCGATTAACTGCATATTTATACTCGCTCGTGGTGTGATATATATTATTCTAGAAACACGAGGTTGATCTTGAATATCATGGCCGTTGTGAAGTTTCAGAGCAACAACATCTGAAATGTCCTACAAACTGTTATTTTCGTATTAATTTATTCCAAACATGTTTTTCGACAGATCGGTTTCTAAAATGAAGATCCTCTGTTTAGCAGAATTATTGCGTTGACCCTGACCCTCGCCATCCGATCACGCTATTTGCGTTCATTGACATAATTCAGAGTGAAGAGGCGAAAGCTGAGCGTGTCGTTCAGTATCGACACGGTTATGTCCGCCCACTGACATCATCTGACCAAGACCGACAGGAGACAGCTGTCACCAACTGCAATAATTTCAGACAATGCGATAGATTAGTCTAAACCGGTCTGATTCAATCCAGATCCAGGAGTTAGCCTCAAAGCTGATCCTGCCATTGCAATCCATACTGGGCCTGGATAACTGATTTATAATGATCTCAAAGTAAACCGATCATGATTGGTTATGATATGAAAATTATGAGTACAGATATATCGTGTTTGAATTATTCACATTGATTTCAAAATAAAACAAATTGTATTTATTGTGGTGTATGCAATGCAGTTAAAACACTGTCAAGGATCCTCGCCACTGTCAGAGCGCAGACAACTCCGGGAAATCAGCATCACATAACTACTTCCAACATATCTCCATCATTTCTCTAGGTATTTCGCCATTTCTGCGGGTGTTTCTCGATTTCTGCGGCGGCGACTGGTAACCTGTTGAGCACGACCGACCCTCGGAGAAAGTCTCTCGAACGATATCCTGTCTGATCGAGTAGCGGCACCGCCCTCTTCGGCGGCTCTTTTGCCCTCGGCTCTTTTGGCAGACGTCACGGGATACTCGTCATTGAGTGAGATTTCAGCGACTGCCAAGTGAAGCGGCGGACTTTGCAGGGCTTCTTTGCAGGGCTGCGGGTTAAGCGGCGGTTAAGTGCAGGTTAAGTCCCGGCGAATGCCAAAGGGCGTCTGGACCATGGGAAAGGTTATCATGATGACATTTGTTGGAGTCGATGCGGGATCCCAACTCGCGCCATTTGCCCTTGACTTTGGGCCTTGCCCTCGATTTCCCTTGGGCCTGGGGCCCTGCGGTCGGTGGCACGCAAAGCCTTGATAAGGGGCGTCCCCGAAGCAATTGCCAGATCAGCGGAGACATTCAGTATGATCTGATTGTTACTGGATGTGTCCTTGACGTGCCGAGTATGCAAAACTGATCCTTTCGCATTTCAGCTGAGTCTTGACATTTTTAAAGCAAACCTCTTATTAGAGTGAAACGTAGTGAATTTCTGTCAATTTGGCACCTGAAGTCTATTTTCAGAATTTAGGATACGTGATATGTGCTCCAATACCAAGCCCTCCAAGGATAAGACATGGTATTATAGATCATTAAAAGTGATCTTGACGACCTGTCCTTGATCTGGATTCTGAGATGTCCTAAATCCTCCCCGTAGCGCAGTTGGTATGCGCCTGCGTACAGCCCCTTCCTGATCTGACAAAGCGGGATGTTGGAGTCGTTGTGGGATCACGCCTCAACTCGTGCTATTTGCCCTTGACTTTGGGCCTTGCCCTCGATTTCCCTTGGTATGCCCTGCGGTCGGTGGCACGCAAAGCCTTCCACCCAAATATATGTTGGTGAACCAGAATCAGGCATTGCGCGATTGGATTATAAGGGTCAGTGTTCAAGCACCAGACCCTGCTTAGCGAAGTGCTCTGATCCCAGCAATTCATCAACACGATAGGTTTAGACTAAAATGTTAAAAAAGTTACAACTTTGAAATACATTTTAGACGTTTCGTTGAGATTTCAAACGCCGCTTCTCGATGTATCCTTAGATGCATCCCGATGCAATGATTGATTCGGGAGATAACCAGGAGGCAAGACTCCTCCACGGGAGATAACCAGGAGGCAAGACTCCTCCATTCCATTGCGTTTCTCTGAGACGTCAGTCAATTGCTGGTTAAAAGCAATCTCTTCGCCACCACTCCGAACACCTCCTCAGCACTCCGAAGCGCCTCAGAACAAACGCCTCAAACGACTCGACCCAGCCCACCATCGACTTCTTGCCGTCTAACTGCGTTACCCAGCACAGGGCCGGCTAACCTGGTTTGGTCGGAGCTGTTTTTCCGCGGCGGTAACCGCTCCAAAGTCGGCTATTGGATTGACCCTGTTCCGCTGACCGGACAAACTCCGCTGTCGCCCCGCCCCCTCCGCCCCCTCCCCCCCCCCCCTCCGCCCCCCCGTTGCAGAAGTGAATGGACGGGATCCCCACCCGCCGTTCGCTGTACTCAGCAACTTCACTCTATTCGCCACGAAATAAGCGGCGACATTGAACGGCCATGTTTGATAAGAACACAAATGCTTGATTGCATGGGTTTGTGTCAGTTGTTTGCGTGGCTCGTGTAGACGAATTGCTGTTGGAGTTATTTGGGATATTTATGGGCCCTCAGCTCTGAATGGGTTCTACGTTTACTGAAAATAATAAAATGAGCAAAATATGTCTGCAATGGCTCTGATTGCTCTGCTGTTCCTCCATTGTGCTGAAGCATGGCTGCTATTCGAGCTCTGAATAGGCAATTCATAATTGCTCTCGTTCGTCTAACGACATCCATTTGGGGCGTTTTGCCGCTGCCACCCGCCGCCGGCTGCAGCGGAAGATTGGAAAAAGCAGCCGCTTTTCCCGACTGCTCATTTGTAAAATGGTGGCCCATTCTGACGGAGTAGTTCGCTTCGACTCGACTCCGGCGGCAAACGGAAGCCAGTTTAAAGCGCAAAACAGCGAGGCCGACGCCTTAATGATGACGATTTAGTTCCGGCGAGAATATATGTCTGCAATCCACTTGCTGATAAGTGGACTGATTTGCATGGTGATGGAATTTTCACAAGCGATGATGAAATTGAGCGTCATATTTCCAGCTTTGTGAGCGTCTCTCCAGCGTTGCGAAGGACAAAGCTGACGTCTAACATCATCGTGTTCGGATTTATGTCTGATTTATGTTTATTGCGCGCCGCGCAGGGTGACATGTCCGTTTAGAGGATGCCGATCAGTAAACAGAGCACATGCAGACACGGGAGAGGCGAGCATGCGACGAAGCGTGCGCGCCGGAGGCCACACAGAGGCACACATTGACAGAGATAGAGAGAGAGACCACCACTTACCGCCTCATTGAACATGTCAGTTGCCATGTCTTAGAGCAAAGTCGCGATTCTGGTGCATGATCCACATTTGCAGTCATGCAAAGAGTGCTGTACCGCATATGAACCTCCGTTCGCCAGCCAGTGCGGTTACCACAGAGACAGCGTGCCGCGCGGTTCGTATTCACAGAGACGGATGACGAAGGCCCCGCTCACGGAACAGTCTATTCTGATGCCAGCCGCTGCTGGGAAATGGACCTCCCCTTCTGGGGCGAAATGGACTCGTCCATTTGACGCAGAAAGAAATGGTCCACGGGGACTCTCCTGCCTGGGGAATGGAATGGTCTGAGGGGATTCCCTTTTTGGAAAATAGACTGGTCCGACCGAGGGGCCCTCCGCACCTTCTACTCGGATATACCTGAAAAACCGTGATGCACGCCCAGAGAAGAGAGTCGAAGTTTTTGCGGTCGCAGTTGGTTTTGCCATTGCTGTCCTTCCTACAGAACCTACACCCAAACAGGTTCATGCCCAATATACTGCAACAGAGATTGACACACAAGTTCGGTTGATTTGCCATTACACGCCAACTCAGTGTGATTAGATTACGCAATTACGCAGTTACGCAAATTACGCAGTGTCGCACATATACGGTATGCAGAAAGTCATCAGGCAAAATCATCATATGCAACATTACCCCATAACACCATCAAAATAACACATCGCAAGACCGCAAAAGTAAGAATTATCTTCACTTCAAAACATTAACGTTAATTTACACAGCTGTGAGATATGTTAAGTTTGTTTTATTACGAGGTTAACAAAATGATAAATCTTTGAACATTTATTCTGAATACTTCTCGGTCACCTTCCAATTTTTCATTTCATTTTCAATACAAAGCATACTGTTACATCACAAGTGAATATTTAATGAAGTATAGGTTTAGTGATACCTGTATGCTATTGACCAGGTATTATATTATACAAATTAGTATATATTATATATATATATTATACAAAATACAAATTAGACCAGAGTGTTATATTATGACCAATTACATTAATTTAATCCAGCAACAATAGTGTCGTTTATTTCCAGATTAAAGTGGCGATGTAATTTCATTTCATGTAAATTACGGGAGTCTACTCCTACTGATCGCGGTTGATTTATAGCTTATGTTTGATTTATGAGCGTTTTATCACCAGCTTTATTTGAGGAATAGTAAAAATTCAAAAGCACACAACTCATTCTCGCAGTTGTCTTTTACTTTATCATGATCCGGAGAATGTGACCACGCCAATCTTACTTTGGGCGCCACTTCGGCCGGTCTTATTATGCAGATGACAGTGGCGCAGAAAGTTAGTTATTGCCTCAGACTTTGATGGAACACTGATTGGCGGAAAGTTGGAACAAAATCGTCCCAATAAGCCCAAATTTACAATTCAAAGCAGCAATGGTGCTGAAGTCAAAAACACCTTTAAAAAGTAACATTGAGTAAAAATGTTTAAAGCAATGCTAGTTTAGCATGCAACAAAATTAATAAACAGGCATATGATCGGTGAAGATGAATGGGCATCGTTTGCGCACGCGAATATAAATTTTAGCTTGAAATTAGAACGAACGTGGTAGTGAAGTATCATCGCGTAAAATAGTTCGTGTACGAAAAAACAGCGACATATAGATATTGAGACAGACATTCGTGTGTTCGAAGATGTTTCGAACATCTGCTAATACAGGATACAAATATGGAAAATGAAATACTCCTCAGAATCTACCATTTAAATGCAGATAAAATGACATAAAGATCCGGTGGTTCAGCATTCATCTGGGTGCGTGCAGCCATTTTATAAGATGCTGCCAACTCGGGTAATGCTGTGTCAATGGGAAGAGGGAAGATTGGCACAGCACATGCCCGGATAATTGAACACACTCTATGCAAGAGAAATCCTTAACACGCGCAGTGGAGGGGGGGGGGGGGGGGACTTTTGTGCCCCCACATGTTTTTCGTGAATAGCTCAAAAACGAAGCGGAACAGGGCGGTATTTTTGCGAGACATTAACGCCAACTTTGACGCAAAAATCGAAATCGGGCGATGCATTTTTGAGTTATATGGATTTTCAGTCCAAGAAGGCGGCCAGAATCGCAGTCGGCAAAGCGATATCTTCGGAACCAACTGTCGGATCGGAATGATTCAGACGCCATTCGGTAGACAATGTCATTCGGTAGACGCCATTCGGTTCATCCCCGGAAATAACTTTAAACACATTGCTGGTGACCTGTGACGTCACATAGGTCAAATTCCTAAAATTGTGACATTTGGCCAGATTTGACCTTCGTGACCTCGTTTGACCTTTTGAAGATATTGACCGAAGGTCAAGAAAATTTCAGAAAATGTAGATCATCATAACACCTACTTTAAGCTTAATCATTCTAGCTCTCATACTTTCGAAGACCTGAGGGGGGGGGGGGGCACTAAAGTGCCGCCCTCCACTGCGTGTTAGTGGCATACCCCTCTCCACTGCGCGTGTTAAGCACTATCAAACTGCCGACGTCCATTTTTTTGCGGTTTTTGTTATTTTTCTCATTCTTACTTAAATGAACCGTATTTAGGCACAAAGTTGCATATATGCAATGGCTGAGAGCGAAAACGATTGTTTATACCTCAGATGTTGACGATTCACCCGTTTAGCATTTAAGCCGTTCGAAATTCGTACTCAGTCTGAGAAATTAACAACAATATCCTCTTGAGATCAATGGTAGTTTAATAGCTGACCCTAAACACATTGAATGGTGTGGAACTTTTACCGTGTCAAATGCGCATAAACTGTGAGAATATGAGAACACTTGGTGGCGCAGGATCATTGATTTTCGAAATATCTTAGGCCTCCTTTACTCTTTTTATACCCTACGCTTGTTAAACAGCTCTGGAATGATATTTTCTGGCTAATATTTTCACTGAATATTCCTCTACCAGATACTGAGAGAGCATTCGTTGTGAGGAGACGTCATTTTGTAATTTTTTCATCATTTTGTCATTACAGTTTGCTGCAATGGCGGCCAAGAAACCGATTCCGTTCTTGCAGCGTCAACGATGCAGTACAATTTCACGAGCAAAGGGCGCATTGAAGAGGGATGACGTCACGAAGTAAGTACCTGACGAGAAGGACGACATGCTGACGTGACAATAGTTAACAGGGAGAAACGCACTTGATGTCCGTGGTAGCAACCAACAGAACTAGTCTGCGAATTGTTTTACTCAACTCGTAGTATCAAATATAAGTTAAGTTCTGGTTCCAAACACATCGAGGATTTAGTTGGTTGGTGCAGTAAAAACAAAGTAGAAGTAAAAAGTTTGGTGCAGTAGTGGCAAACGGACCCGTCTCCAAACTGCAAGCGAGGGAGACTGAGAGCAGCTGCTTTTGCGAATTTCTGGATTTCGAAGCCCATATAAATCTTATTATTTTCAGAGGTTTCCAAAAGCTGCCGCCTTTTTAATTTCGGAAATTCAAAACATACGAAAATATTGTTGTTTCTATAGAGGCCTTGGCGAGCTGCAGTTAAAAAATCAAAGCTCTCCAAAGCCTTGTTCAAAAACCTACAACCACCCTTCGAGTACAATAACTCCGCATACATTTAAGGGTCTGATTACATCTCAAGTTTTGACCAAATCATTGCCCTTTGCACCAATTAATTGCATTTGCTGTACACAATCGATAATACGCAGCGAAGCTTGAAGATGTGCTCCTCAAAGCCCAAGCAGGAGTGCTGATTTGAAAAACCCACAACCTGCGGCTCGGTGGGTTCAGAAGTGGCAGCTGGCGCCTGCACTGACCCCCAGGGGTCACAGGTCACGTGGTTACCGTGGCTGCGGCTCGCCACTTGCGGTCCAGTGGGCTCAGAAGTGGCAGCTGGCGCCTGCACTGACCCCCAGGGGTCACGGGTCACGTGGTTACAGTGGGGCACGCGTGACCGCGCTATGGGGTAAGCTGTGAAGTCAGAGTCGATCATGCGTGGTTAGATGGACAAGGGGAGTGGCCCGCGAAGGCGTGGGGGACGGAGAGAAAGAAAGAGAGAAACGAGACCCAGGCACGTGGTGAGAGAGAGAGAGACAGAGGGGGAGACAGTGAGCGAGGGAGAGGAGAGAGCGAAAGCATGTCACCCCGAGCGGCCGGCAAAGTGCCAGGAGGGGTCCACCTATGTGTGGAGCTGTCCGCGTCTGGGAGCTGGAAGCCATAATGAGCCTCGCACTAGAAACCCACCCGAGACTCTAGCGTGGTTTCGTGGTTTTCTGGATTAACTTTTAACTTTCACATGAATATACTGCAAGGGCAATCACATTTATCTTTCGTGTGTTGTGGGCAAGAGTCAGTGTTCTCATTGACTGTTTTAGAAACTTGGAAGTTTCTTTTCACTTCAGACGTCCGAAACCATGTGTGATACTTCAACCAATACGTTGGAACTATAACTTGCCAGCGCATGTATCCAGTTCCGATAGAGGGTGCAGTGATTTTAAATTGTGCACGTGTGTAACACCCTGTCACAGAGCACATGAACACATGAACCTAACCAGAACTCTGCTCTACCCTTGAACACAGAGAGCGAGTTCTGCAATGTGCGGTCGCCTATTCGTCGTGTTAACATCCAACAGATCCAACACGTCAAAAGCTCTTCATCCAGCTACACTAAACACCCCACGGGAAATACTGAGATAGCTCCATTCGCAAGAGAGCGGCATCCGGTGGCAACGCACAGCCATCGCACGGCACAAGAGCGAGCTCCGTACCTGAAGATGAAGATGAAGAGGATGAGCAGGGAGAAGAAGATGGCCACGTTGTCCATCGTCTTCAACATCACCAGCAGCTGACGTCTGAGGTTCGGCAGGAAGCGAACCAGCTTCAGGATCCTCAGCAGTCGGAACGTCCTGAGCACGGAGAGGCTGGAGCCGCCCTCATCGTTCTCGCTGAACTGAGAGTTGTACAGATCCACCGCGCTGAAATGGAGAAATAGCTGATGAACACAGACACTGGGTAATGGGTGTACTCGCTGAACTGATATATGTATAAATCCATCGCGCTGAAATGTAGACATGGCTGCCGAGCTCGACCGATGGACGTCTTAACCGATTTAACTTAACAATATTTAAATCATAGCAAATTAGGGCGTTGCAGGGCATCGGGGGCAAATCAGGGCATCCAAATGCTTTACATTCCTGCTTACTCTTCCTCCGATTTCCACTTTAATGGTATGCCACCGTTAAAGTATACCGTTGGTGCAGTATGGATCTGTGTAGTTCAGAGTTCTCATTGCAGTACATTACGTATGAGCTGAATGATTGGGCACCTTGCGAAATCACTCCAGCGCTGCTCAGCCGCCGAACAGCGGTAATCATCTGTCTCTCGTGCTCCGGCCGTGCTAAATCTCACACTCCAGGACCCGCTGGCTGAAGAGGAGGAGAACGTGGAAGCCGGGGAGGGGAGAAGGGGGGGGGGGAGACTGCCGACCGTCGCCTCAGGCAGCCACTCCATCACGGTCCGGGTCTTCAGAGCCCGGCTTTGTGGCGCCGTCGACCCGTCCCGGCTCTCAGCCCGGCGCGCATATACGCGGTACGGCCGCAGATGTGCGGCGGGGTAGACTAACCGGCCAGGCGGAGGGAGGAAAAGGCGCGACGGGGTACTCTAACCGGCCAGGCGGAGGGAGGAAAAAGCGTGACGGGACAGACTAACCGTCAGGCGGAGGGAGAAAAGGCGTGACAGGACTGACTAACCGGCCAGGCGGAGGGAGGAAAAGGCGCGACGGGTACTCTAACCGGCCAGGCGGAGGGAGGAAAAAGCGTGACGGGACAGACTAACCGTCAGGCGAAGGGAGAAAAGGCGTGACAGGACTGACTGACCGGCCAGGCGGGGCGAGGGAACTGTGATTTATGGGAACATGGCCAGCGAATAGACTTACAATCGTGTTTTGCGGCGAGCATGTTACTCGCATCAAAATAACCTTTACACATAGGCCGATACTTAATTAAGCTACATGATTTAGTCCTGGCATGATGCTAAAAATATAACATAAAGAGGTGGTCTGCATGGGTGAGAACTAGTTAACCTAATAAGGCAGCCAATTTATCTTCCATCACTTCGTCTCATCTGTGTCATTCGTCACAATATTTAATTCATTCGTCACATTGCTTTCATTTAATTCCTATTATGACATCATGCTTACGCATTGTCCTCACATGATTGTGTAACACCATGGAGCCCATTCAGTACGTGTATCGGAAGTCTTTGTATGTTCGTGGACGGTTCGATAATCCGGCTTTGGTTTTCCAGCTAGTGTTGATCATACAGTCATGCTTGAGAGGCAATTAATCATCCATTTGCTAATTTACTATGGCAGAACTCCATTTAATTATGGTATTTTATCACCCGTGACCATTAATTACCACGAGGCAAGCCCAGAGCTTACTTCGTTCCCGAATACAAAACACGTTCAAAAACCCAGCGACAAATTATATAGTATGTCGTGATGTTATCGAACGGTTTGGTTTTAAGTCATGCTACAAATTTCACCACATAACTATACTTCACTGGAAACAACCAAACATTTACCGGAACCAATTGCATATCTGTTTCACCAGTACCAGACACAGCAGTTTGTAGGAACTGAGCAATGTGAAGACAACGATCGATCGATGATCGTACCCCCCCCCCCCCCCCTCTGCCGGCACGGTGAGTGGAGACTGAGGGTTACCTGATGATGACGATGAGGCCGTCGAACACGTTGAAGCCATTGCGGATGTATCCGAAGAACCCGTCCGCGATCAGCTTCAGCAGCATCTCCAGCGCGAACACCGCCGAGAAGATGATGTTACTCATCTCCACCAACGAAGACAACCACTGCGGCTGGTTGTGGTACTCCACGCCCATGCTCAGAGTGTTGATCATGATGGCTAGCAGAATCCCCTTCTGGGTGTACGAGTGTTCGATAAAGTCTTTCACGCGGGCGCGACACCACCGTATGGCGGCGCGGAGATGATGACAGCGCGGTGGGAGGGGTTCCTCCTCCTCGTACTCAGACCAATATTCCTCGTCGTCCTCCTCGTCGCACGAGTAGTCCTCCGAGGAGCAGGACGCCTCCGAGTCGCCGCTCCAGCTCGCGTCGCTGGCCGAGCGAGGCGAGTCGAGCGGGGGCGAGCCGGGCCCGAGCGGCAGGATGGGCTCGGAGTACTGCCGACCGGCTGTCCGACCCCCGGTTACCCCCACCACCCCCGCTACCTCCACCACCCCCGCTACCCCCGCCACCCCCGCTACCTCCGCCACCCCGGCTACTCCAGCCAGCGCTGGGGACAGCTGCTGACCTGGCGGCCGGAGCGGCACCTGCGCCAGCTGGGCCGGCAGCGCCGCGCTCAGCGCACCACTGATAGCCAGCAGCTCCGTGCAGCTCAAGGGCCCGCGATCAGCTGAGCGACACACGCGCGGGAACACGGAGCTCCGCAGCCGCCGCAGCTGCGACTCGGCGCGGCAGAGCTCCGCTCGCAGCTGCGGAGACACCGCCTCGACTGTCTCGCCGGCCGCCGCCGCCGCCGCGCCCAGCCGCTGGATGGGGATGATGACCGGCTTCTTGACGTCGTAGCTGACGCTCTTGGTGCGCCGCTCCGGCGGTCGGCCGGCATCTGGGGTCAGTCGACTGCACAGGATCCCCGGCGGCTGCAGTTGGCTGTCCATGCCGCGCTCACAGTCTGAGCCATCCGGCTCCGCCGTCGCAGAGGGCACTGCCATACCTAAAGCGGCCGGATCGGAGTCTGGACGTCGTGGAGTGGACAGCGCGTCCACGTCGGACACCTCAGGACTGGCGCGCGGCGCCCACTCGTCCGCCTTACTATCACAGCAGAAGTTATTGTTGTCTCGACCGCTCTCGGGGTCGTCCGCGCGAAAGTCTCGAGCGCCATCGCGAGCGCCCTCGCGGACGCCCCTGTGGGCGCGCTCGCGGGCGCCGTCGCGACAGCGGCGTCGGCGAAGGCTGAGGCGTGCCGGTGGTTTGTGTCGCATCTGCTGCCATCGCGATCGCAGCCGCCGCCGCAGCCGCCGCCAGAGGTGCGCCACGTAGCGCAGTATCTCGGCGTAACAACCGGCGTTCTCCAGGGAACTTCCCAGGGTGGAGGTGCTTTGGAAACGGGCGCGTTCCAGACGCATCCGCTCCGTCTCGCGCTTCTTGGTCTCGGAGAACTGGGTGGCGATGACGACCAGGCAGAGGTTGATCATGAAGAAGGCGCCGATCTGCGGAGAGAGGGCGGCTAGAAATTGCGGTGTTCGTAAGCGGCGTACTGGTTCTGGCATGAGGAGACACGCTGCTAATGTTACACACTCGACGCCCAGACGGCGGTTACATGCCCACATTGCAGTGACTCGTTCACGAACGGATGATTGGACACTCAATTGCTTAGCCGCTGACATTTCGGAGTGGTATCGTTTGGTAACTTCGTTATCAATAATATCGTCAATATCGTTCTGCCAGGTAATTTGGCGGGTAACATCGTGTCAGTATTTCGTCTCGTAACGTAATTTACAGAGTAGCGTCGTAATCTTGATATGGTCTGTCTACTAGTTTGATGGCGAGTGACGCACTATTTGCGGACTATCGATTGGAGTTGTGTGACAGCAGTGCCAGTAGGCCTCGCCAGCATTTGACGTTATGTAAGCTGAATATAATGACGTAGGAGTATGATGTCTCTGTCGCGCTCGCGACACCGCCCACAAGAAATACCAGCGCGTCTAAAACTGGCACTAAAGTTGGGACACAGCAGACGAAACATTACCACTAGGAGGCGGGTTGAGGGTGACGCAAAACACCGTCCCAAACAACCGACTAAGTACCGCTGTCAGTCGTCTCAAATGACGCAAAGTGAGAGCTGCTGTAGACCTGTCATGGTACATAATGACCAGCAATCAGACACATCAAGCCACAACGAGCGACGGCTTTGTCCGCAGCGGCTACGTGTCTGGGACTGTGACATGTTCACAATGGCATAGTTAATCATCGATATCAATCGATGAGGGACCATCTTAATCGATGCAGCAACTGGTATGCGCGATAAGTCGGACATGCGATTTGCAGACATCAATGGCACTTGATATTTGCATGACTATTTGCGATACCGACGTCGAGACGTTAAATGCGAGTTTTCACTCACGACAATGAGTAGCACGAAGTATATGAAGTCCCAGAAACTGTGGGCGTCTTGTATGTAGTACATGATATCAGTCCAGCCCTCTAAACTGATAACCTGCAAAAAGCACGATATCAGTTATTAGAAAGTAATATCGCACTCAGTATCACGTAGGAGGAAGCTGCAGAGGGATTTTATTGGGACATTGGAAGAAAACGAAATTGCGTTCTGTATCGAGAACATTCTGACATTGCATTCGGCTGAATTTGTGTCAACGGAAACGTGATATTCTGTGGTAAAATAAAACAGTAAAAATGTCAAGCGCTTTCGAGAAAACAGCGGCATGAAAGTTGAAACCTCTCTTTGTTTCAAAGCTATGTTAAAGGAAGATATATGTTCTCTGCACGGTAAAAATCGTGCCCACATTGGACGTCACCTGCGACTTAAGATAATGCTTGTTAGAGGATATTTGACTGCAACACGGAGAAGGAAGCAGGAAGCACATAAGGCATAAAACTGGAAGATAACGAGGCGGTCGAAAACAGTACAAGAGAGATAGCGAGTTACGCCAACTCAGCGGGAAGATGGCGACTTTTGCCCAAAACACACCAGGCAGTTGGCGAATTATGTCAATAAGTCACCAGGAATATGGCGACTTTAGACGCGAACTCACCATGAAGATGGCGATTTATGTCAATACATCACCAGGAATATGGCGACTTTTGCCGCGAACACACCAGGCAGTTGGCGACTTATGTCAATAAATCACCAGGAATATGACGACTTTTGCCGCGAACTCACCAGGAAGATGGCGACCCAGGCGAGGCCGATATTGTCGAACGACATGGCGCCCTGGAAGGGGTTTTTGTCGCCAGCCCGACACGCGGTGTAGTACTGGTTCCAGTTGACGCAGGAGGTGTTGGTGGGCAGGTTCGTGCTGTGCTGCCTCGCCGGCCCCGTGCACTCCATGTCTGCGGCAGGGGCGGGTTCGAATCCCGGTGAGCGCAAGTTTTTAGCGTAGTGATTATAAATCGAACGTTTGTTAAGTTCGTTTAGTGTGTCAATAGGAAAACGGAGTGGTGGCAGGTTGGATGCCAGTGAGTCGGTGGACTGCAGGATTTAAGCTAAATAAGTCCAAAAGTATTTCATGGAATATGATATATGAATATGATGGTCCATATGATTATTAAATAGTACGAAAATGGTGGTACGCAAATCGACATAGGTGTAGGAACAGGGGGGTCGGGGGGGGGGGGGGGCGTAGCCCCCTCACGTTTTGGCCATTTTTGGGCCAAAATCTTTATTTTTGCTTGGTGAGAAACGTTTTTGATGGCAAAAGGTTCGCCAAGACGAGAACAGCCCAAATTTGCAAGGAAATATTCCATAGGGGGTTGGGGTTCTCTGAAAACGAGATCACATTTTCACTGCCCCCCCCCCTTTTCGTGACGTTCCTACGTCCCTGAAAATCGAAATGGGTTAAACTCCACCCTCAACTACATTATCACAGTAGATACTTTCCCAGGACACTGAGTGATGAGCTATGAGTTCCAGCATCAGTGATTTATGAATGATAATCGGGACAGTGACGACGCAGAAGTCGTCCGAACTCATTGTGGTAGCCGCCCGAACTCTGGCGAAATCGAACATAATATCTGTGGCGTTGTACGGAAAGAGCCGCTCATCCCCAGCAACGCGAACATACCCGCGTCTTTACACTTTAACATTCTGGGATGTTATTTAATATATCAAAATTTAGGTTTATGGCCTTTTCAGGACAGGGGTCTTTCAGTGGGTGGTTGTTATCTATTACAATAAGATCGAGTGTCGGCGGAAAATCGGGGAATTAAGTGACGTTGGTCGCTCGTTTGCTGGCCGGAAATGACTCAGCTCTATCACCACCAAGCTCTGTTGTTTGTTATGTGACTGCCCAGCGAACCATGCCCATCAGACGTCTTGGTTTATCTGTCGTATAATTATCATTCAAGCATTCATAAAACTCGCCGTCCAGCGATTTCACGATTTCTCAAGAGCAGCTCATTCTCATCACACATGCTACCAGCATCGTCCGATTGTCATTTTGTCCGCATTCTTTGGCAATAGCGCCCTTCTTTGACTGCAGTATCTCTCACAGACGCCAACATTTAACGATTTCCGGGATTTTATGGCGACTATCAGGAGTTTTTCTCCAGTTCAGATTCCATCGCTGACTGCCGAAAACTCCGGCGGCGAGTGTTCGGCTGTCGTCTGAAGTTTTATTTCGGCATTCTGGCACCATCCTCGGCACGGAATTGAATAGCACGAGACTTTGGTCTGTCGAATTAAAAGCCGGTCTAATGACTTGCAGCAGAGTTACGAAACTCTGGGCCTGACGGGCGAATAACGAGGAGACTACGCCTGCTTTTATGTTTTTAGTCGTTAGTTTTTTAGTCGTTTAGCTGCTCTTGACCGACGATTGGTCTCGGAAAGCAGATCCGAAACTGGGATGCAGATGGGATCCAGCTAACAGCTATTTCGAACTAGCTCCAGCGGTATGGGAAGATACAATTAGCAAAAAAAAAAAATTACAACTGATGCCAACTCCAACGCGTGTTGAGACATCTCATCAGGCATAATTTCGAAGTGACCACGTTGTCGTGGCAAGGGGCATTGCCCTTGCCACGCGCGCGTGTGCAGTAGTTTATTCACAACATCACGTGCTTGTGGTGAGTGTGACTGGCACCATCAGGCGCGCCGGCACAGTTCTTTTCTTAATGCGAACATAGCGTGTCCCGAACACTTGGACGGAGGTCTTTTCGCTGGTGCTGTCAACGAGTGTAAACATACTTTCAACCATTACACATATATGTGATGCAAAAGTAAGCGAGTGCGCAGTTTGGTAATTAGTGTTATGTATTAACAAAAAATCATTTCTGAGTATGTATTTTGTTTGCTAAATAATTTATTTTTCGAAGACCAGCCGCCTGCACTACATTATCTAGATTGGACATAATTTTCATTTCCAGTCGTATCATCAGTCCACATTAGCAATATCCTGATTCCTGGCACCATAAAACACCAGCACATGCACACCACATGAGCCCTGAGGCGGCTTGGCATCCTCTCGTATTCAGACTTGTCAATGATTCATATTTGTCATGAGTCGATTCACAGTGATTCACGGACCATAATGAATGATTCAATCATGATTCAATCACTCAACATTACCATAATGAATGATTCAATCATGATTCAATCACTCAACATTAAAGGGAAGTGTCGACTCCTTTGTCTAACTCCTTTGATTTTGAATGTGCGACTCTAAGATTTTATGAGCGTGATAGGGGGGTCATGCTCTACCTGTGTGCCAATTTGCATGCACATCAGAATAGTCTGCTGTTTGACCTTAAACATATGACCTGCTCTAACTCCTTTTATTTTAAATGTGCGACTCTAAGATTTTACCAGAATGATCACTAGGTCGTGATCTATCTGTGTGCCAATTTTGAAGCCAATCCAAATAGTCCGCGAATGTATTTCCGAATGTGAATGTGAATGTGAGCCAATTGGACACGCGTGTTGTTTATTTTGATTATAAAATTATATTTATGATATTTATTATAATTGCAAATTCCAAGTTCCAAAAGCATTAATGACTTTACGTTTCACTTTTTTAAGCGAATAGAACATTTACTTTGATTTTGCATTAGGTATTATTTTGTATAAAGCATGATGTGGAATAAAGCGGCGCCGATGCGACAGTGATATTTGGGACATGCGGAGGTCATGCAAATGTTTGTTTATGATTTAGTTTTTGATATGGTATAGCCTAGAAATTAGGAAAAGGTGGGTACCTTTTGATAATTTTTCGTGTGAAAAAGGTGTGAGTGTACTGTGTGGTTTATGAACCAAAGTATGAGTTAGTTACCTTTTCTAAGTATTTAGGTATCTACCCCTAACCCTACCAGTTCCAAGGTATTCACCTAGTTAGGGCTGATTGAACAGTGGCTTTGTGCCCACTGGAGTTGGACACAAAGCCTCGCTTTCTTTACGCATATATGAATTACAGGCTACAGCCCAGGACACAGAGCTCATATAATTGGCCATTAAGTGTCTGGTTTGTCCACAGGGCACAGGTGAATGCCGGGCCGCTGGCATATTTTGTGGACAGTTTATGCTGTTCGACCAAAAAAAGAATGATTCTTTGAGCAATGAATGATTCAATCAGCCTATTTTCTCTGTATGAATGATTCAATCAGTGACTCACAACAGGTTTGCGCATGAGGTGAATCGATTCATGAGTCATTCATTTGAAATAAGAATGATTCAATCAAAAGTAGTCGATTCACATTGAATCATTGACAAGTCTGCTTGTATTACCGGTTGATTCAGAGGAACACGCTCGCGCTACG
>JAXIVJ010000646.1:62500-65000 GCA_036785665.1 Chirona hameri
GGCTATATTGCACCGCTCCAGGCCTATATTGCACCGCTCCAGGCCTATATTGCACCGCTCCATACCTATATTGCACCGCTCCAGGCCTATATTGCACCGCTCCAGGCCTATATTGCACCGCTCCCGATCTATATTGCACCGCTCCAGACCTATATTGCACCGCTCAGACCTATATGCACCGCTCCAGACCTATATTGCACCGCTCCAGGCCTATATTGCACCGCTCCAGGCCTATATTGCACCGCTCCAGACCTATATTGCACCGTTCCAGGCCTATATTGCACCGCTCCAGACCTATATTGCACCGCTCCATACCTATATTGCACCGCTCCAGGCCTATATTGCACCGCTCCAGACCTATATTGCACCGCTCCATACCTATATTGCACCGCTCCAGACCTATATTGCACCGCTCCATACCTATATTCTGCACCGCTCCAGACCTATATTGCACCGCTCCAGGCCTATATTGCACTGCTCCAGACTTATATTGCACCGCTCCAGACCTATATTGCACTGCTCCAGGCCTATATTGCACCAATCCAGACCTATATTGCACCGCTCCAGGCATATATTGCACCGCTCCAGGCCTATATTGCACCGATCCAGACCTATATTGCACCGCTCAAGGCCTATATTGCACCGCTCCAGACCTATATTGCACCGATCCAGACCTATATTGCACCGCTCCAGGCCTATATTGCGCCGCTTTCTTCAGTGTGAGGCAGCACTGTGCGCTGCGGTATACGACAGGTGTTTTCGGCCTCCGAAGGAGAGCAATTAGAAGAGGACCACCACTGTTAAATTAAGTTCGAACTTAAATAAGAAAGTTGAAATACTTTTTTAGTGAAAACATATTGTATTTATTTTCATAATTTCGTCACAAACGTTTCATGTTTAATTAATTTATATATATTTTTCTTCAAAGACGGCCACCTATCTGTCGATGGCATGCAATTGATCATGATCTCTGAAGTATGACACTGCTTTGCAAGATACTAGGCCATTCAAGGTGAAAGCCCCCAATCGATCGTCAAGGACCTGAAGATCAGTACTGGCTTCATGCTACCTTATATATTAGTTTTGTCCTTTCTGCATCACAAGGTCTGAATAATGATTTCTTCCAGGATTTCGCCGTAACCAACTTTGCTGTATTGAGCCTTCGATCTCTCGACGAAACTTGCCGACAAAGTTTGCTCGTTTGTGCGTTTGATTCTGGAGCGCTCAAATTGAAGGTGGCAAAATGAGATAACAGTGGCGTGTTACAAATAATTCTTGGTCTACCGGCGACAATCTCAGCACCAAGAAATCAAACGATGATTGGTTTCATGATATATTTTTTTATATCTCAAATGTAGCTTTTGTGGAAATGAAATCATTAACTATGCTTACAGAAATAAATATGAGTACTTGTAAGATATAGTATTAAATAAAGGTGTCCAATGAACATATTTGGAAATGTACGCATAGCAACTTTGTTTCTGGTTGTAATCGACCTTTTCTTGCCGAAAAAATCTACATTTGGTTCACATTTTACAAACATGATACCCGCCGTATTTTCGAGCTTTTAGATTAAAAGACATTGAACGGCCATGTGTTATACAATAAGATCACATTCCTGTCTGACAATATTTCAAATACGAACTTAGGTAGGTACACTGCGGGCTTGAATAACCTAAACCAAACCCTGTGGTCATTCCGTCAATTCTAAAATGTCTATTTTCTATTTAGTTCTATGTTCTACGCAGCATCCAGTCATTCACTTTATCACTAACCCATTCTTACATTTTCCAAACCAACTCTCTAGTTACCTGTCACTAACTATGTCACACCACATACACAAAATTACCAGATATTTCGCATGCCTTCCACGCATCCCCTATTTCCACGCACCGGAGGGATCTTCACGCTACGTATGGCAACATCAGCTACCTTGTCTTTAACCCCAACCATGCGTCACTTCTACGCACTGGATACCAGCGTTACCCCCTGCCGCTTCAGCTCCTCCTCCGCCGTTCGAGGGCGGCGAGGGCGGCGAGGGCGGCGAGGGCGGCGAGGGCGGCGCGGCCGGCACGGCTCAGGCAGGTTCGTTCAAGGCGCCTACGACTCACGGCTCATGCCACAGTGCGCGCGCGACGGGTACCTCGATTCCGCCACCGAACGCGTCTGGTAATAAATCGGCTTCACTTCCGGAAACGAGGGATGCCTGAAAAGCACAGACACGTCATCCATCACACAGGCCCTCAGCAGACGTAACACTTTAGTCCTGTTAAGCCCCGCTGAAGACTTCAGCAGAGTTAAGCTTCACTTAAGATGTAGAAGTGAACTTAAACTTCTGGCCGGGCTGGGTTAGTAGGAATGTAAATGAACGTCAGTTAGCGAGTTACAAACGTCAGTTACGAACAACATCAGTTAGCGAGTACAAACATCACATGCGCTCAGCTACCTTCAGAGGCTCAGCTGATGTGGCTGTTGTGGTGGTCAGTAAGCGAGTTACACT
>JAXIVJ010000646.1:70000-80000 GCA_036785665.1 Chirona hameri
GTTTGAGATCAATGCATAGCGTCAAACGTCTGCACCAGCACTGTTCAAGCACTTTTCAATACCATCCGATCAATAGGCTATTTCTGACTCTGCCTTTTCCCGTGCACGCTAGCACGACGTAGCCTTGCCTATAATTTAGCATTGGCCGAAGCCCTGTACAAACGGTTCTTATCTCGTGCTGTGTCGATTTACTGGTGTGATGCATGAATATGCTACGATAAATATTATCAAATTATTATGACAGGCTGTATGCTTGTCCAAAATAACCTTTAGTTGCTTCCAAGTGAACACACTGGAATTTATTTAATCGAAATTGCAGAAGGTCCTTAGCTAATTTAACCTATGATGGCTAATGTAATATGCTTAGCAATCTTCTCAATATATGCTAAATATAGCAGACATAAAGACCGTTCTTACTAACCCTCGTCCTACGGGGACCTTTCTCACCTTCGCCCTACGGGGGGGGGGGGGCTGACAAGCCCCCTTGATAACTTCCAAGCAATGCGGTAAGAACCAGCATGTTGTTTGTTATGAGAGGAACAGTGTGCGATTTTTAGGTTTTAAAGCCAACGGATGCCTTTCCAGGTCAAGTGAATGAACTAAGATCGACCACGTCCAAAAATAGCGATTGTACAGGGCGCTTAGTATAACTTCCGAACGGAGAGAGATAGAGAGACACCGTACAAATACACGTGTTGCTTGTCATGAGTAAAATCAAAAGGAATCCCATTTTGGGTATCTAGGTCAACTGGTGACCTTTGGGGTCAGGTCAATGGCCCTCTGGGGTCTGACATGACCTTGACGAAAAGATCATAGGTCACGATCGTATACACTTCAAATTTTGACATGATACGTATAATTGTTGTAAACGCAGCTACTGAACATTTCAGCAAGAAGCACCGCATGTGTAAAAAGTTATTCAAGACAAACCTCAGGGTGGGTGGGGGGGGGGGGGGGGCTGTCAGCCCCCCGTAGGTCGAGGGTTAATATATCATTCAGTGATTTATCGTGATGGACAGGACACACTTTTCTACAGCTATCGTTGTTTTCTCACACAAATTATATTTTCAACCATATTCCATTATCGGTAAGGTATACTGTAACTAATACTACTATACACTATACTGTAATTACACTAATACTGCAACACGGAGAAAGCACAAAGTGCTTTACAGAAGTACATATTCAAAATAGAAGGAAAAACATGTGGCATCGCCCTCTCAAACTTGATAACCTATCACCAGCCAGTTCCTGAATGGCACCAGCAAGAAAATATGAGTACAAATATAATTGAGAAAATGGAGGTCAATTCTTCCTTGGAAACAGAAAAAAAAATCAAGAGGTCACGCCTGGTCCGAATCCCTGTTCCTCCCACCCGTCGTATAGTTGACCCCATTAAGTCACGAGGTCATGGGGTCAGGTCGTCAGGTCACCGTGCGGGGTCACCGGGCGAGGTGACTGTGCGAGGTCGCGGGGTCAGGTCGCCAGGTCACCGTGCGGGGTCACCGGGCGAGGTCACCGTGCGAGGTCGCGAGGTCAGGTCACCAGGTCACCGTGCAGGGTCACCGGGCGAGGTCACCGAGCTAGGTCGCTGGGTCAGGTCACCAGGTCACCGTGCGGGGTCACCGGACGAGGTCGCGGGGTCACCGGACGAGGTCACCGTGCGAGTTCGCTGGGTCAATCAATCAATCAATCAATCAGTTTATTAAACCCCTCCATCAGATGGCTTTTCAGTGGTCATCGTCATGAACAAGAATGAGTTGAATGGAGAAATAAAATACATTGTAAAATACATCGTAAAATACATCGTAAAAACACACTATGATTAAAATCTAATTGCAACTAACTACAGCTTACATCAAAAACACAGTCACAGTCCTCGCTTGCAAAGAGCCATTTCTTAGCAGCGGTACGAATCGTAATGACAGACTCTGATGTTCTGACGTCGGCGGGCAATCTGTTCCAAGTCATGACTGATCTGTACGCAAATGCACGCTTAGCGGCCTCAGTTCGTACCCTGGGAGCGTGCAGTGCTCCTGCCTCTGAGGCGCGGGTCGCGCGCAGCGACACATCTGAGCGCTTCTGTATTCCTGCAGTCAGGGCGGGCGGCGTCGCAGTCGAACACAACAATCTAGACAGCATTGCCACGTCGCGCTCAGCGATCATACCGTCCACTTTCAGCCATCCAAGCTCTCTCAGGGCAGGTGAAATGTGCTGATTTCTTTTGAAACCAGTTATGATGCGGGCGGCAAAGTTAATAATCTTTTGGACTCTTTTCTTTTGCGTTACGTTACAGCTACCCCATACAGTGAGGCAGTACTGTATGTGGGGGAAAACGAGCGACTTGACCAGAAGTTGTTTTGCTTAACGGGGGATTTTATGCCTCAATTTTGAGAGTCCTACTAGAATGTTAAAGCAACGACGAGTTACTTGAGAAACTTGTTTTTCCCACGTCATGTTGGAGTCCAAAAATAAGCCAAGAATTTTTGCGTGGTCTGACGGCTTTATATCTACGTCCCCAAAGCGTGCGGAAAACTGGTGATGGAGGACACGGCGGGACGATCTTACCAAAAGTAAATCGGTTTTGTTTGGAATAATTTTGAGCCGGTTCTGTGTAAACCAGTCAAGTGCCACTGACATCGTCTGGTCGATGCGCTGCTTTAGAGCACTGAGGTTAGCAGGAGCGTCACAGTCCAAAAACTATACATCATCCGCATACATGACCTGCTTACCGTGTGGCAAATAGGACGGGAGGTCATTTGTAAAAATCAAAAATAATTTGGGGCCTAAAAGTGATCCTTGAACCACTCCGTGGGTTACTGGGAGGGTTGAGCTGCCTTGGATGGACTGAGAGCGACCCGACAGCCAGTCACGGAACCAGTGTTCACAAATGCCGTACCATCCCATCTTTTCCAAGAGCCGGCCATGATCGACGCTGTCAAATGCTTTCGATGTGTCCGCTGTTAGGATTGTAGTGATTAATCCCGTATCTAAATTATGAGTCACGTAATTAATCGCGTCGAGCATGGCCGTCTCTGTTGAGTGTCCGGGACGGAAGCCATGTTGTTGGGGACACAAAATATGGTTTTCGCCGAGATATGATGCGAGTTGTAAGCACACTATCTTTTCACACAGCTTCCTTACAACAGGTAAAATCGAGATCGGCCTATAGTTGCTCGGGTCAGTCTGGTCTCCTGCCTTAAACAACGGAACCACATTCGCCACCTTCCATGCCTCAGGCACTGTGGCGGTCGACAGGGAGCAGTTTATGATATTTAACAGGTGAGGCCCTATCACCGGAAATGTGATCCGCAGCATTTGTAGGGTGATTCCATCGTTTCCGCTCGCTCGCGAGGTTCCCATGCACTGCAGAGCGACAGAAAGCTCCGGCAGGGTCGCCGGGGTCAGAGCACCAGGCCACCGTGCGGGGTCACCGGGCGAGGTCACCGTGCGAGGTCACGGGGTCAGGGCACCAGGTCACCGTGCGAGGTCACCGGGCGAGGTCGCGGGGTCAGGGCACCAGGTCACCGTGCGGGGTCACCGGGCGAGGTCGCGGGGTCACCGCTGTGCCGTGCCGTGCCGCCATTGGTCTGGGCGGCGGCGGAGCCTGTCGGACAGCGGCTCGCTCGCTCTGCCTGCCTGTTCGTGACCGGCGGGAGTCGGCACCACCTGTTGAATTAGAGATCGGCCCGCCGGCCTTCCGGCAGGCGCGCTCGATACCAGTCGTGATCCGTGTGCTGTGTGCCGTAGGCGAGGCGAGGGCGAGGGCGAGGGCGAGAGCGAGGCGAGGGCGAGGGCGAGGGCGAGGGCGAGGGCGAGGGCGAGGGCGAGAGCGAGGCGAGCCCATGTGGCGGATGTGTGGGGTGTGTTCGGCACCAGCTGCCCTGTACAGGAGTCGTGTTTTGTGGGCTCTGCATGTTTTGCATGAACTGCATGTTCAACTAGGGTATGTTCCACTGGGGTATGTTCCGTTGGGTGTGAGGTATGTTCTTTGGGTGTGGGGACTACAGCGCCTGGCTGCCAGGCGATTATTTTTCTCTGAGGGTGTGTTCGGTACTGGTTGTCGCTCCACTCTGAGTGTTTTCGGCACTGGTGGAGCTTCAATGGGTGGGTGCCGGAATGGCTCCAGGATTCATTGGGGTCGTGTCCCCAGAGCCACTGAAATCAGTCGAAAATCGACACGTTTCCTGGTTTTAAAAACATCTTAGAACATTTTACGAGGGAAAGTTGGTTACAAGTTCATGTTTGTATAAGTCTAGTTCGCATGTTTTGATTAGATGGATCTCTGAGATCAAGACACACACTATGCAGAACTTGTTGCGCATGCCCTGAACCCTACCACCCGATCGCTTAATTCCAGGTCTTCGACAGAGCTTATTGGCGAAAGTTTGACGTACCCAACCCAATGACCAAGGACAGTCCGCCCGTCCCACTGGCCTCACCTGACCCCACTGACCTCACCTGACCCTGCACGCGGCAGCTGCCACCGGCCACGGGTCATTACCGCCAGCAACAAATAGCGAGCGCCGAACAAAGCGGCTCGAACCCACCTAGCCAGGGTGAGCTAGATTATAAACCCAGCTCTCCCGACTGAGCTACACGGGCGGACATTAATATGTATCTGTATCTAACATTGGTACCCAGCGAAATGAATCTCAGGAGTGTTTGTACAAGGAGCATATTTATTTATTTTTAAGTTATTATTTTTTAACTGACCTCTCCTTAAATATCTGAAAAAGAGTTTGTGAAATTGAATATATTTTTTTTTAAACCAAAGATGATTTTTCTATCACGGATTTCTATCACGGATCACGGACTGTGAGTTGATTAAAAAAAGGTCCGTGATCGAAAATTCATCTTCTTGGTTTTACAAAATATATTCAATTTCAACAACTATTTTTCATATATTCAAGCAGAGTTCACCCCAAAAGATAATAATTTAAAAAGAGCGAAATTAAATTTAATTGTGTTTATAATTATATCAGACTTTCTAGGATTTCCTCTCAATCAACGTGGCTGGCCGCTTTGTATCCGCCACTGAGTTTGTGTGTCCTGTACTGGAGTAAGGTCTTCACTGAGAGGGGAGAGCACGTTCTTCATTGGGGACACGTTCAAGACATCATTCTTCGAGCAGTATTCCCATGCTTTGTGCGTCCGCTCCTGCATTCCCTCGAGAAGAATGACTCCACAGATCCCAGAAATCCCCAACATTCGAGGGGACTGGCGACCACAACCTGAAGCGCAGCCAACGCTAAAGCTGCTGCTCCGTAACAGAAGACACAGTTCCACGAAGACCTCTGATTGCGGAGAGCTGGCCACGGCAGATAAACATCCCCCACCGGGCAGCCTCGGTCGTGGCGTGGCGTGGTGTGACGTGGCGTGGCGTGTGGCGTGGCGTGGCGTGGCGTGGCGTGGCGTGGCGTGGCGTGGCGTGGCGTGGCGTGGTGTGGCGTGGCGTGGCGTGGTGTGGCGTGGCGTGGCGTGGTGTGGCGTGGCTTGGCGTGGCGGACCGGGTCGGGTCGGCGAGGGGACGGGGCGGGAGAGGTCGGGGCAGCGCGGGGGACGGGGCGGGAGAGGTCGGGGCGGGTAGGTTGCGGGGCAAGGCGGGGCGGCGTGATAGAGAGGAGTGCAGTGAATGTGCTGCCGCCCAGATCTCGGACATCCGGTGGCCGGCTGACCGCACTAAGTATCCCGCGGCGCCGCACACGTCACCGGAAGCGGGTCGGGAGGTACCGGAAGCGGCGACGGACCTCCATTTCCGGTCTCCGGACCCGGTGTGGCGGCCGGGGTCTGTGTCAGAGCCGGCTACACACGGCGCCGCAGGTTCCGGGGCTTCTGGTGCGCCCATTGACCCGCCGATGTGGGGTCAACACTATCTATATCTGTCCGATTTTGGCAGCGTTGTTTGAAGACAGTAGCCAGCTCTGATTTGACTAAAATGGCGTTTCTCCTCATCATATTTTGTTGGAAGAGTTCATCAACATTTATACGATACCATGACTAAAAAGGCACGCGAGTCAGTTACAGCGAGCAGGCCATGCCTTATTGTGGCGAATATTTCCTACAACTTCATGACAGCTGAAAAATGCATCGGAAACACACGCATTTGGCCTATAACGACTTCCCAAGCGTTTACGCGCTGCATGGGGCTCAACGCTCAACCAACCGGATTCACTCAGAACGGCTTCACTTCCAATACTGGCAAACCAGCCAACGGTGTCTATCGCCGCTACTCTGCCGAACCGCCCCGTCTGGGGTCTCCTACTCCGCCGAACCGCCCCGTCTGGGTCTCCTAGTCTGCCAGAGCCGACTAGGAGCCGACCAGAGCCGACCAGAGCCGACCAGGGCCGACGACTAGGTCTGGGGTCTCCTACTCCGACGAACCGCCCCGTCTGGGGTCTCCTAGTCTGCCAGAGCCGCCCTGTCTGGGTGCTCCTACTCCGCCGAGCCGCCCCGTCTGGGTGATCCTACTCCGCCGAACCGCCCCCGTCTGGGGTCTCCTAGTCTGACAGAGCCGCCCCCGTCTGGAGTCTCCTAGTCTGCCAGAGTCGCCCCTGTCTACTCAGCCGAGCCGCCCCCGTCTGGGGTCTCCTACTCCGCCGAACCGCCCCGTCTGGGGTCTCCTAGTCTGACAGAGCCGCCCCTGTCTGGGGTCTCCTAGTCTGCCAGAGTCGCCCCTGTCTACTCAGCCGAGCCGCCCCCGTCTGGGGTCTCCTACTCCGCCGAACCGCCCCGTCTGGGGTCTCCTAGTCTGACAGAGCCGCCCCTGTCTGGGGTCTCCTAGTCTGCCAGAGCCGCCCTGTCTGGGGTCTCCTACTCCGCCGAACCGCCCCGTCTGGGGTCTCCTAGTCTGACAGAGCCGCCCCCGTCTGGGGTCTCCTAGTCTGCCAGAGTCGCCCCTGTCTACTCAGCCGAGCCGCCCCCGTCTGGGGTCTCCTACTCCGCCGAACCGCCCCGTCTGGGGTCTCCTAGTCTGCCGAACCACCCCTGTCTGGGGTCTCCTACTCTGCCGAACCGCCCCGTCTGGGTCTCCTAGTCTGACAGAGCCGCCCCCGTCTGGGGTCTCCTAGTCTGCCAGAGTCGCCCCTGTCTGGGGTCTCCTACTCAGCCGAACCGCCCCTGTCTACTCAGCCGAGCCGCTCCCGTCTGGGGTATCCTACTCCGCCGAACCGCCCCCGTCTGGGGTATCCTACTCCGCCGAACCGCCCCTGTCTGGGTCTCCTACACCGCCGAACCGCCCCTGTCTGGGGTCTCCTACTCAGCCGAACCGCCCCTGTCTACTCAGCCGAGCCGCCCCCGTCTGGGGTCTCCTACTCAGCCGAACCGCCCCATCTGGGGTATCCTACTCCGCCGAACCGCCCCGTCTGGGTCTCCTAGTCTGCCAGAGCCGCCCTGTCTGGGGTCTCCTACTCCGCCGAACCGCCCTGTCTGAGGTCTCCTACTCCGCCGAACCGCCCCGTCTGGGATCTCTTAGTCTGCCAGAGCTGCCCCTGTCTGGGTGCTCCTACTCAGCCGAACCGCCCTGTCTGGGTCTCCTAGTCTGCCAGAGCCGCCCTGTCTGGGGTCTCCTACTCCGCCGAACCGCCCCGTCTGGGGTCTCCTAGTCTGCCAGAGCCGCCCCTGTCAGGGGTCTCCTACTCAGCCGAACCACCCCGTCTGGGTCTCCTACTCCGCCGAACCGCTCCGTCTGGGGTCTCCTAGTCTGCCAGAGCCGCCCCTGTCTGGGGTCTCCTACTCAGCCGAACCGCCCCGTCTGGGTCTCCTACTCCGCCGAACCGCTCCGTCTGGGGTCTCCTAGTCTGCCAGAGCCGCCCTGTCTGGGGTCTCCTACTCCGCCGAACCGCCCCGTCTGGGTGATCCTACTCCGCCGAACCGCCCCGTCTGGGTCTCCTAGTCTGCCAGAGCCGCCCCTGTCTGAGGTCTCCTACTCCGCCGAACCTCCCCGTCTGGGGTCTCCTACTCCGCCGAACCCCCCCCCCCCCCCGTCTGGGGTCTCCTAATCTGCCAGAACCGCCCTGTCTGGGGTCTCCTAGTCTGCCAGAACCGCCCTGTCTGGGGTCTCCTAGTCTGCCAGAACCGCCCTGTCTGGGGTCTCCTACTCCGCCGAACCGCCCCGTCTGGGTCTCCTAGTCTACCAGAGCCGCCCCTGTCTGGGGTCTCCTAGTCTGCCAGAGCCGCCCCCGTCTGGGGTCTCCTACTCCGCCGAACCTCCCCGTCTGGGTGATCCTACTCCGCCGAACCGCCCCGTCTGGGTCTCCTAGTCTGCCAGAGCCGCCCCTGTCTGAGGTCTCCTACTCCGCCGAACCTCCCCGTCTGGGTGCTCCTACTCCGCCGAACCTCCCCGTCTGGGTGCTCCTACTCCGCCGAACCGCCCCGTCTGGGGTCTCCTAGTCTGCCAGAGCCGCCCCTGTCTGGGGTCTCCTACTCCGCCGAACCTCCCCGTCTGGGTGCTCCTACTCCGCCGAACCGCTCCGTCTGGGGTCTCCTAGTCTGCCAGAGCCGCCCCTGTCTGGGGTCTCCTACTCCGCCGAACCTCCCCGTCTGGGTGCTCCTACTCCGCCGAACCGCCCCGTCTGGGTCTCCTAGTCTGCCAGAGCCGCCCCTGTCTGAGGTCTCCTACTCCGCCGAACCGCCCCGTCTGGGTGCTCCTACTCCGCCGAACCGCTCCGTCTGGGGTCTCCTAGTCTGCCGAACCGCCCCGTCTGGGGTCTCCTTCTGCCAGAGCCGCCCCTGTCTGAGGTCTCCTACTCCGCCGAACCGCCCCGTCTGGGTGCTCCTACTCCGCCGAACCGCTCCATCTGGGGTCTCCTAGTCTGCCGAACCGCCCCTGTCTGGGGTCTCCTAGCCTGCCAGATCCGCCGCCGCCGCCAGCCACGAAACCGTTTGCGGTTCGGCCGACACAAGATTCCGGCGGGGGCCGGAGCGGTTGTTTGGGGAGCTTAACTTCGGGCTGTGCTATCCGACCAGAGCTCACCGAAGGACGTATTGGAACGGGCTCAGACGCAGTATGTGTACGGGAAATACTAATTATTTTTCTTGGCGTCGTCATGATAATCACTTATCTCGAAATAATCACAATGGTGGGCTCGTCTTATCACTATCACGAATAGCAGCGTTAATTTTTGTTGTTGTACACGAACAGCATCCATGCAAACTACATCGCTCCCATGTCCGAAGAAAGCACATCGTGCCAAGACTCATAAGTTCTTACAGACGAAGGAATCTGAGATATCCCTGAAACGGTCGCACCGCTCGCGTCACCGTTTTCCGTCAGTACAGCCGGCCTATACAGAGGGAGAGGACAGTGGGACAGTGGGGAGGAGATTGGGGAGGGCTCAGACCGATCGGCTGGCTGCGGCTGAGCGGCTGAGACCGGCTCCTAGCCGCAGCTCGGGAGATTGATTGGTTGTGGGACGCAGCAGAGCCGCCGGAGCCAGGTGCCGCCGGAGCTATCCGGGCCCAATCCGCTGATTACTGGGACAGTGGGACGGCCGCAGTCGCCGGAGCTGTCCGGGCCCAATCCGCTGATTACTGGGACAGTGGGACGGCCGCAGTCGCCGGAGCTGTCCGGGCCCAATCCGCTGATTACTGGGACAGTGGGACGGGCGCAGTCGCCGGAGCTGTCCGGGCCCAATCCGCTGATTACTGGGACAGTGGGACAGCCGCAGTGTGCCGCCGGAGCTGTCCGGGCCCAATCCGCTGATTACTGGGACAGTGGGACGGTCGCAGTCGCCGGAGATGTCCGGGCCCAATCCGCTAATTACTGGGACAGTGGGACGGGCGCAGTCGCCGTGCCAGCCGCCGAACTCCGACGGCGAGAACGGTGAACTGGGCGTAGTTACGGCATGGACAATGTACTTAACTGAAACGCTGGATGTTCTAACTGAAACGTGCGATCCCCCCAGCCTAAGTGCTCAGTGTTTGTAATGAAAACACAGACAGGTCTTACGGGGAAGACATAACATAGTAAATCCTGCTAACCAGCAACGGATTAATTATC
>JAXIVJ010000646.1:85000-197500 GCA_036785665.1 Chirona hameri
CACTTTTTCTTTACACATACGAAAAATGAAGGTCATATGAATTTATCCAAATTCAAACGTCTTATTAACTATTTTCCCCCAAAATGGCGAATTGTGGTGACTTTGACCACTGGCGGATCCAGGGGGGGGGGGGGGTATCAGGGGAAAATTCTCCCCCCTCCATACGCACAGGAATCTGGTAGTGGTGGGGAAATTAAATACAAGTATGGCCCCCGCGTTCCCTGCACTGAACGTGAAAAACAATGATCTTAGGATAAATTTTCATGAAAACGGATTTTTTTCTTCTCTCGAGTGATTGAATTTGAAGTTTTTATGTATCCCTTTCTTTCAAAGATAGACACAACAGCGCACCTGATGCAATTCAAGCAGCCCGGTGACACTTAACCCGCGCCCCGCTGGGGGGGGGGGGGGGGGTAGTATCTGCCCCTCTCTCGGATTTTCTCAATACCTTGAAAACTTTGATAGATATCAACGCTAAACTTTCAGTACCTTATGCTGCATCAAGTCTACGTCTATTTATGAAAGTTAAATGAAATTAATGTAGCATTTTTGGAGATAATGACGTTTTAATGACGTCATGTCATGCCATTTTTGGTGGAAAAACAATACATTTTTGAAAAATCGTAGAAAATAGAGTGTTGAAGCAAATTGCAAATAAAAACGTCACAAGAAAGGAAATCACATGCTCTTCAAAATAGCTATCTCGGATTTGCGAATTTTGGGGTTTTTGACCCCCAAAAATCCCCCAAACTTTTTCCCGGAAAATTTCCACATTTTTGTTGTTGTTGTGAATTTGAAAAGTGAATTTCTTAAGCTCAAATACCAAAATAAGGTGACCGGCCCAAATCCGCGGAGCAAAAATAATGGGGGTACCTTTTTTGCTACAAAAAAAAAAATGCTTCCCCCATGAGGAGAGGCTGGATCCGCCAGTGACCTTGACCGAGCCTGTTGTCAAGAGCCGGCCTGTGTGCGGTGTGCGGTGTCGCAAGTTTCACATCCATTACACAGGTTCTTTGGACATTACATTACATTACACACGTTCTTAGGACAACACACAACGTGCTACATGATAACATTCGTTATTAATCACGACATCCCTCATTGATCTTGACATCGGAGTTCAGCTAAATTAAGGCGCAGCATGAAATTATCAAACAGTTTCTTCGTAATATGAAACCCAGCTGGCGGTCACCAGGTCCACACCCCCACCCCCTAACCTAACCTAACCAGGTCCACACCCCCGCCTTCTTTCCAAAGATCGCCGGGGCCCCGTCTCGCTGCGTCAGAAGCCAGCCTTTCGAGACCCAGATTGGATCGGCGGCCGTCATCGGGAGATCAGCGCCGTACAGACACAGGACCAGAAATAGCCGAAACTGGAAATGGCAGCGAACTGAAGGGATGGCCGAGGCAGGTGGTGGGAGAGCCGGGTCGGCACAGACCGGCATGGCAAGTGTTGTCCATGTGAGCACCTGGTTCTGGTGCGCGCGGCCGAATAATCGAACAGATCGTGAGATGTTCTCATTGGCAGATCCGGAGATATCAAAGGCGAATCCCCATAAAACGATGAAATTGACTGAAAAGGACATTTCCTTTTTAAGGAAAATCGGAGCAGCTGTAACTTAGGAAAATATTTACATTAGTTTGTGCACAAGCGAGCGAAATTTGATGTTTTATTTTTATTTTGCCAGCCTTTCTGAGATTTTCCCCCAAACTGCTTGTTTTGGGTGTTCTGGATCCACCAGTGGATCCAGTGGAGGTACATACACCATCTGTGTGTCTGAATAAGGACGTCTGATAACCTCAATGCGCTGAAGCGCCCCCCGACAACAAAACAAAAACACAAAAACCAAGCTGTCTGAGTGACGCGGAAACTCACTGGGTATGCGGTTTATGGCTCGCAGTGGTCGCAGCACCCGAATGGTCCGGATCGCCGAGAGATCCATATTCTCCACATTCAAACAATACTCGATCAACCTGAAATGCAGAAAATAACACCTTCAAACGCATATCCCACATTCAAACACGCGTCGCAAAGCAACGCACACCTGCGAAGCGAAACACACGACGATGACAAATAGTTAAAACGGAATTCGCAGCAACAATACGGCAAAAACGGTGCCATTTTCTTCGAACAGGAACACCGGTGTATCAGGCTGACAGTGAGCGATGGAGGGTTATTTCAGAACAGGAGACGACACGGGCGAACACGATATTGCTCTCACGCTGTAACGGCTACTGGGCTCGCTTCAGAGGCAATGTATTGTCTGTCTCTGATGCCTCTGTCTTCCTCAATGTCTCAGAGGCAATGTATTGTCTGAGACCCAGATTGGTGTTTCCTTCGCCTTCCTAGATGACGGTGATGGTTAACAGCACTGCATCACGGTGTGGGTCACGGTGTGGGTCACGGTGGGGGTCACGGTGGGGGTCACGGTGGGGTCACGGTGGGGGTCACGGTCATCACGGTGTGGGTCACGGTGGGGGTCACGGTGTGGGTCGCGGTGTGGGTCACGGTGTGGGTCACGGTGTGGGTCACGGTCATCACGGTGTGGGTCATGGTGTGGGTCACGGTGGGGGTCACGGTGTGAGTCACGGTCATCACGGTGTGGGTCACGGTGGGGGTCACGGTGGGGGTCACGGTGGGGGTCACGGTGGGGGTCACGGTGTGGGTCACGGTGTGGGTCACGGTGTGTGTCACGGTCATCACGGTGTGGGTCACGGTGTGTGTCACGGTCATCACGGTGTGGGTCACGGTGTGAGTCACGGTCATCACGGTGGAGGTCACGGTGTGGGCCACGGTCATCATGGTGGGGGTCACGGTGTGGGTCACGGTCATCACGGTGTGGGTCAGGGTGTGGGTCACAGTTGCGGTCACGGTGTGGGTCACCGGTCATCACGGTGTGGGTCATGGTGTGGGTCACGTTGTGGGTCACGGTGTGGGTCACGGTGTGGGTCACGGTCATCACAGTGGAGGTCACGGTGTGGGTCACGGTGTGGGTCACGGTGTGGATCACGGTGTGGGTCACGGTGTGGGTCACGGTTATCACGGTGTGGGTCACGGTGTGGGTCACGGTCATCACGGTGTGGGTTACGGTGTGGGTCATGGTCATCACGGTGTGGGTCACGGTGTGGGTCACGGTCATCACGGTGTAGGTCACGGTGTGGGTCACGGCCATCACGGTGTGGGTCACGGTGTGGGTCACGGTGTGGGTCACGGTGTGTGTCACGGTGTGGGTCACGGTGTGGGTCACGGTCATCACGGTGTGGGTCACGGTGTGGGTCACGGTGTGGGTCACGGTGTGGGTCACGGTCATCACGGTGTGGGTCAGGGTCATCACGGTGGGGGGTCACGGTGTGGGTCACGGTCATCACGGTGTGGGTCACGGTGTGGGTCACGGTGGGGTCATGGTGTGGGTCACGGTCATCACGGTGTGGGTCACGGTGTGTGTCACGGTCATCACGGTGTGGGTCACGGTGTGTGTCACGGTCATCACGGTGTGGGTCACGGTGTGGGTCACGGTGTGGGTCACGGTGTGGGTCACGGTCATCACGGTGTGGGTCACGGTGGGTTCACGGTGTGGGTCACGGTGTGGGTCACGGTCATCACGGTGTGGGTCACGGTGTGGGTCACGGTCATCATGGTGTGGGTCACGGTCATCGCGGTGCGGGTCACGGTGTGGGTCACGGTGTGGGTCACGGTCATTACGGTGTGGGTCACGGTGTGGGTGATGGTCATCACCGTGTGGGTCACGGTCATCACGGTGGGGGTCACGGTGTGGGTCATGATCATCACGATGGGGGTCACAGTGTGGGTCACGGTCATCACGGTGGGGGTCACGGTGTGGGTCACGGTCATCACGGTGTGGGTCACGGTGTGGGTCACGGTGTGGGTCACGGTGTGGGTCACGGTGTGGGTCACAGAGTGGGTCACGGTGTGGGTCACGGTCATCACGGTGTGGGTCACGGAGTGGGTCACGGTGGGGGTCACGGTGTCGGTCACAGTCATCACGGTGTGGGTCACGGTGTGGGTCACGGTCATCACGGTGGGGGTCACGGTGTGGGTCACGGTCATCACGGTGTGGGTCACGGTGTGGGTCACGGTGTGGGTCACGGTGTGGGTCACGGTGTGGGTCACGGTGTGGGTCACGGTGGGTTCACGGTGTGGGTCAAGGTGTGGGTCACGGTCATCATGGTGTGGGTCACGGTGTGGGTCACGGTCATCACGGTGTGGGTCACGGTGTGGGTCACGGTCATCACGGTGTGGGTCGCGGTGTGGGTCACGGTGTGGGTCACGGTGTGGGTCACGGTCATCACGGTGTGGGTCACGGTGTGGGTCACGGTCATCACGGTGTGGGTCATGGTGTGAGTCACGGTCTACGGTGGGGGTCACGGTGTGGGTCACGGTCATCACGGTGTGGGTCACGGTGTGGGTCACGGTGGGTTCACGGTGTGTGTCACGGTGTGGGTCACGGTCATCACGGTGTGGGTCACGGTGTGAGTCACGGTCATCACGGTGGGGGTCACGGTGTGGGTCACGGTCATCACGGTGTGGGTCACGGTGTGGGTCACGGTCATCACGGTGTGGGTCACGGTGTGAGTCACGGTAATCACGGTGTGGGTCACGGTGTGGGTCACGGTCATCACGGTGTGGGTCACGGTGTGGGTCTGGGGGTTGACATACGGTATAAATGTCCTATGATGGCAATGTTGTGATGATCTTGAAATGCATTAAATGCAGTAGTATAATGTAACGCATGAGACGAATAGCAGCGTTTATGACATCCTGCACGCTTACTTTACAAAGCTTCACGTATAAAGTTAAATAATGCGGTGCCCATGCATTCCTCTCATTCCATGCAAATGTAACTAAATAAAAAATGTAATTAATTTATGTTTAATAAACTTGGTGATGATGATGATGATGATGAAATGTGTGTTATTAAAACCTTGTAACAGGCTGCCAAATCAAATCTTTTAACCCATGTCGCCATACTTAAAGTTAACCATACTTTCTTTTAAAAATAACTTCCATTTTCACTGATTCTCGCACCATACATGACATTCACAAATGGAATATTCCTATTCCGTGAATGGATCGTTTCATTACATGAATGCAAGATTAGACATTCAAAGTAAACTTCCGTCGTTTTTTCACAGGTGTCGGTCTGCCATCACCACCATCATCATCACCATCATCACCATCATCACCACCATCACCACCATCACCACCATCACCACCATCACCACCATCACCACCATCACCACCATCACCACCATCACCACCATCACCACCATCACCACCATCACCACCATCACCACCATCACCACCATCACCACCATCACCACCATCACCACCATCACCACCATCACCACCATCACCACCATCACCACCATCGCCACCATCACCACCATCACCACCACCACCATCACCACCATCACCATCATCACCATCATCACCATCATCACCATCATCACCATCATCACCATCATCACCATCATCACCATCATCACCATCATCACCATCACCACCATCACCACCATCACCACCATCACCACCATCACCACCATCACCACCATCACCACCATCACCACCATCACCACCATCACCACCATCACCACCATCACCACCATCACCACCATCACCACCATCACCACCATCACCACCATCACCACCATCACCACCATCACCACCATCACCACCATCACCACCATCACCACCATCACCACCATCACCACCATCACCACCATCACCACCATCACCAGCACCACCAGCACCATCACCATCACCATCACCATCACCATCACCATCACCATCACCATCACCATCACCATCACCATCACCATCACCATCATCATCATCATCATCATCATCATCATCATCATCATCATCATCATCATCATCATCATCATCATCATCATCATCATCATCATCATCATCATCATCATCATCATCATCATCATCATCATCATCATCATCATCATCATCATCATCATCATCATCATCATCATCATCATCATCATCATCATCATCATCATCATCATCGGCTACTCACCCGGCGGCCACTATGAAAAAGTCGAGCCGGTTCCAGCTCTCCGCCAGGTAGGTGCCCTCACCATACACGCCCATCGCCACCATCTTAATCAGCATCTCCACCAGAAAGTAGGCGTAGATGACGTCATCACCGACCTGGGACAGTCAATCACAGCCAGGAGTTAGAGACAATAGGTATGGGTGACGTCACCATGAACCTGGGATAACCAATCACAGCCAATGGGCAGCAACACAGCAGGTATAAATGATGTCATCATCGACTTGCGGAAACAATCTCGGTCAGTGCTCAGAGACGATAAATACAGATGACGTCATCACCGACTTCTGGCAACTGATCACAACAAAAGGTCGGGGTCGCCCGCCCGTCACTCACTCGGGGACATGGCCGATTGCGGTCAATTGGATGAACTCTACCAGCGTTAATACAAGGTTTTGTTAACAGCTAAGTTAAACAATCGGTTGAGCATGATCCCACATAATATTTTACCCCTTAGTAATATTTTTAGCCATACGTAACTAAAATTACGAAATAAATGTCGCTTCTTTATTTTCTGACCGTGACTCAGATTTTTCACTTCTGCAGCTCTCTTGCTGTGATTCAGTGCTTCCGGTGTAAATGCCGTTATTACATTCAATTTCCGGACAAAGGAAAGGTGAGCAAAAAACTGCCACGCCCCCTTTTAAATCACTCGCGCTTGCCGAATTATGCAGCGACCAGGACTTCTACCCCGGCGGCACACCATTTAAGCGTTTCCGTTTGGCGACACAGCCCACATTTTGCCTGTCGTAAAAAAAAATGCAAAACGGCTCCCTGTGCATTAATGCGGTGTCGTAATCTAGATTTCATCCCGGCGGGTTTATAAAGCGTTCGTCAGCGCCGATCCAGCTCCACTGCAGAATATACCGTCTGAATGCCCTAAATCTTAAGATTTACTCAGGATGACGCCTTTATAATCTCCTCCAGTTGAGATAGATTCGAGGCGCCGTAATTATTTCTACCCTCCACCTTTCTCGTACAAATATCGCGCCGTAAACGTGTTGTGACAATGGCCGTAATCATTCGGGACAGCTAATTAAAACGGGTGATTTTGACCACGAGGCGTGGCATCGGGAAGTCGCTCCTGTCTCGTTGACGATGCCATTAAGCTGTAGTTGACCGTAGTGTCGCAACTGCAACCCGCCGGGAAACGAGGCTGTTGATGGCTCTATACTAATGGGATGGATCCGAGCGTGGGCGTAGTGTTTAGTGCCAATTAAAAGATTTAGCTCAGCTCTGACAGTTAACGGTTGCTACATAATCACTCATATTTGCCACAATGGGATCTAGCTGATGCAGGAAATTACACGTCTAAAATAATGAAATAGCTATGCGGCCTGATAATATTCAAGCAAATATTCGTTTCTCCTTTTCTGCATTCCTCTGTCTGGCTGCCGTTCTTATTACGTTTTTCACTGAATTGATATGTATTTCAAGTACAGCGTCTCGAGCTTGTATGAGATCGTATCTAAATAGTTCTGGACGTTAACTACTCAGGAAATCGTCGACAACGATGACAGAGAAGCTGATGTGATCGTCAGACATGCATCTGTCAGTGATGTACTGATGTATCTTCTGATGTACTGATTGGATAATTACTTATTAATGCGTCTCATCACGGTCCTCTGGAGTATTAAGTCTGATACTGGTTTCTGTCGAGCTCCGATCGCCAGCAGCTACATTGGTTTCCGCGCTGCTAAATTGACAACTGCATGCTTCTGACAAGTGACTCGAGAGTCTGCCGTTTTAATGACGTAATTGCTGATGTTGACAGTAGACAGCAACGTACTGGCATGCATGCAGCGTTGTTTTTCAAAGCAATGCGGAAAACCCTTGTTTTGCGACATGAAAGAAACACTAAACTAAGCATTATCTCATTAAAGTTGTTATCTCATCTAAGGTATCATATATAGAAGAAAAACAGGTATGTTTCCAAAACCATATTTAACGGCGAGTTTTTATTTCGGGTTACGTAATTTAGACTCATTCACCTTTAACCCTATTCCCTGCGGGGACAGATTCTGCCCCCCCCCCCCCGGTGTTTTTCACTTGCTTCTTCCAAACCGTTAAACCTAGCGTCCTGAAGCTTTGTGACTTTTCCCAAAATTAAATGGCGCGTGTTGTGTCAAAATTTTGAAAAAAATCGGTTCAGCAGAGGCGGTTCCAGGTCCCTGTTTTGGGGAGGGTGTTACGAATGCGGTTTTGCGGCGCATACTTCCTTCGTGGTTTGCAGTGCAATAAATGCGTCAAAAACAATTTCAATGCAATATGCATCATAGATACTGGGATTGTATATATTTTTGGGGTAGAGACGCACTCAGGATACAAAATGGGAGGCGATACCCACCCTCAAATTAGGCCCAACTTCAAATTAGGAAGATGATAAAAGCGTTACGCGCATGGTGCCCAGCCCCCCATGTTTCTTCCTGTTTCCGCTTATGCGCAATATATCAAATTTAACCAATTACAGCATATGATGCCCACATGTGGCGTTCATGTCGTCCCAAACAATCACGAACAGCACATATTTTGTCCCCCAGAAAATATCCACATGGTATGGTATTCCCTGAATACGCCTATGATTTTGTATCATTGTTTTTTTTTGTGTTTTGATATATTAAAGACCAGTACATTTGAAGCTCAAAAACGTTTGGAGCATGAAAATCGGCCGAGCCACATGTCTGCAATGATATTTAAAGAAACACCCAACAATAGCAAATTTGTTGCTCCCTGGCCCCCTATTTTTAAACAAAACAAAAATTTCGGGGTCCAAAAAGAGAGATCTTGTCATGACGAATCGAATGGCGTATTCTTCATCGAAATCGACCGAGCGGTTCTCGATATCTCTGGGGGGGGGGGGGGGGAGAGAATCACCCCCGCAGGTTAGCGTAATTCTGGCCGCCAGCAGGGAATAGGGGTTGACCACTCTAAGGTTAAACATTGTCAGGTAAAGAAACGAAGCAATATATATGCAATGAGATACAATGGAGCCTTCTTAATGAATGAATGTGTCAAGAAAACCATTTATCACTTTGTATTCCATTGCGACGAATAAATGAAAACAAAGTTCCGTTCAACATCAGCTGACACATTTCATCTGAATAAGGTCTTAGCAGTCCGAGAAATCAGACCTTTTTACCCAGGAACTTCCCTCCTAAGTATGTGTTAATTAGCTTAACCTGGCATTGCCTGGGGTCTCAGCAGAACGCCATTGACTGGGGCGGGGGTAAACGCCCCATGGTTATCTTCCGAACCAATGATCACAGCGAGACGCGCAAGGCGGTAATCGGAAGCTATCAATGAGATGAATTTAAACCATACTGAAACATGTCGAAGTGAGGTCAAATGTCAGGTCACGGTCAGGTCAAAGGTCGAAATCGACATATTTGAGTTCATGGGCCATACTTTCCATCAAAAGCCTTAGATTACAACCATGATCATCCAAAGTGCTGCCAAAGGTATGATACACATCCCGCATGAGCTAAAGTGGGATTGTTGGCCAAGGTCAAGGTCAAGGTCAGGTCACAACAGGTCACTATGCTCAACATATCTACGAAAGTCATGCAACACATGTTTTATGAGTTATTTTACACGTAGAATTCGCTGGTGATAGTCATTTTATCACCTCGCTTCATTTACGTGAAGTTAATATCAAGCTAAGGTCAAGTTCGGGTCACTGAAGGTCAAAATGGTTAATTCATAAATTTAAATACAAAAGGCATGTTTCTAGACCATTTTTGTTTCATACATACAGTGGTGCCATTTATTTGTCTGTATCTGGTCAATAAAAGCCAAAAAACGACATTTTTTATTTGACGTCATGAGTTACCAATACTTTAAATGCCATAAATCAGTGAAAAATTGTGATATCAATCTGAAATTTGGTATGGTAGTTTCCCGTATGTGGTTCTCTGACATATATTCCGGCTCTTTGAATATCCTCGAAAAATTTGATGTTGTGAGCATTTCCCCCCCCCCCCAAAAAAAACTGTTTTGGATTTGTAAGGATCAAAAACAAAATTGTAAAATTCCGAGATAGCCATGTTGTAGCCCTTGTCATTTAATATCTTTTGACGTTTTTAGATCGAATTTGGCTCGACATATGGCATTTGTACAGTATGTTTCATTTGAACTGATTTTGGTGTAGTGACGTCACTAAATTCGATATAACTCGAAAATTGTTCAACAAAATAGTTTTTTCACAGAAGTCGTAAACGTGATTTATAAGAAGGTACCCGAAGTTTCACGTTGAAAGCGCTAATGGTTTTGGAGTTATTATGCGGCGTTTTTAGATCGAATTAAGTTATGACGGCGACATCTCGCTGCCGCTCCGCGGGCACCGGACTGACCGACGCAGCGATTCTCACCGTCATGCCGACTGGCTTTAGTGATTGTATGGGTGTGTGTGTGTATGTGTTGGCGTGTGTCAGTGTTTTTTATTCTTGTTTTTACTTGTGTGATTTTATTGTATGCTTTTTCTGACCATGTTTCCTGTGTTTTTAACTCATGACGAGAGGTTATAATAGTCACAGGCACATGTGGACGACCTTAATAAAAGTCTGTATCTGTATCTGTATATGCAAATTCATCAGGGGGGGGGGGGGCGTTAACCCCCCCCCCCCAGTCAATGGCGGGTTAAGAAGCACTCAAAAGGTGTATATTGTATGGGAAAATACAAAGGAAATTTGTCATGCATCCGTAAATCTTTGGATCCTCCAACAAAACGTTGAACTTCTTTCAGTGTCATTTCATTGCTTCTGTCAACATCATCGGCTAGATACTTTCTGATGCCCTTACTCTAAACCATGTATGGAGTTTTATCTTCAGTTGGTGAGACCATTGCTCCACCAACTTTTTGTTTACCCACCCAATTTTGTCAGATTTGAATACATTCTTAGGAGCATTTTCCCAGCTGTAGAAGCACCAATGTGACATTTTACCCCGCTAACTTTTTTAAATACCTCCATTTATGCTTCTAACTGCGTGCTTTCCACAAATGAATACACGACTGGTTTCCAATCTCTGCTCTTGTCTATGCTGCCGCACCATGGGCGCCAAATGTCACATTTCTCGCAAATGACCCGCCATTAAAGCGAGTTCGCTGTCGGCGGAGGGGTCTGTTATTCGCGGTCTGGGCGTGGCCATCCAGTGGTAGGCTCGTGTGGTTCCTATTGACGGCACACGTCGGCTGAGCCGGCGCAGAATGACTGAGTGTCGGCCTGACATGATCGAACGCGTGACGTGTGCCGCTCCCGACACCGGCAATAGGTTATTAGGTGTAGTCATGTCACGTACCAGACAGCGAGAATGGGTTACCAACTGTCCGCGACACTGCGAATAGGTTACCATCTGTACTCATGTCACGTACCAGACAGCGAGAATGGGTTACCAACCGTCCGCGACACTGCGAATAGGTTACCATCTGTACTCATGTCACGGCCAGACAGCGAGAATGGGTTACCAACCGTCCGCGACACTGCGAATAGGTTACCATCTGTACTCATGTCACGTACCAGACAGCGAGAATGGGTTACCAACCGTCCGCGACACTGCGAATAGGTTACCATCTGTACTCATGTCACGGCCAGACAGCGAGAATGGGTTACCAACCGTCCGCGACACTGCGAATAGGTTACCATCTGTACTTATGTCACGTCTCATACTATCATGCTCAGACAGCGATAATAGGTTACCAACCGTCTGCGAGACCCAACACAGGTTATCGGCCGTCTGAGAACGTGCTAACGGCCTGCGCTAGTCACTACCTGCAAATGATCAGACTCGGGACGGGTTTCAACGGTTATCGTACGTCGCAGAGCGTATAGGTCGTAGGTCGTAGGTCGTAGAGCCTATGCAAATTAAATCAATGCTTACGGATGTACTTGGAGACCAGCATTTCGTGATGCACAATTTTATGAGGTAAAATTGAGCTCGGGGACTCAGAATGCTGGACCGGTATTTTCGTATGCCGGCGATATTCGCAATGCATTAAAAGGCTCATTGTCTGAGGACAAAGCTTGGAAAGCCTTCAAGATGCAAGGTTCAAGATGCTTGCAGGATGCTTGGCTTGGGGCCTAGGGATAGTGTTTGCGGACGGTAAAGAGGAGGAATGGAATTGGGAGACGGACAGGGGTGACTACTAGAGCCCTTCATGGGACACCTTCTCAGCCCCCATCCCGTTCCAGCCCATTCAGCCAGACCCAAACCCGTTCCAATCCGAATTAATAATTGATGGGGCTCTCATTCCCACCCGTTTCAGCATATTTCACTTTTTGTGTTGCTAAAAATGATATGGTCTGTCCCAAACCCGTTCCAACCCGCTACATTTCCAAACAAACTAATTCCCACCCATTTCCATCCCATTCCCATTCCCATATGGGATTCCCATTCCACGAAGGGCTGCAGTGACTACTCACCTCGAGCAGCCGACAGCGGCTGGTGACGCACTGGGTGTCCTCACACGGCTGGTACATGCCCAACGTGACGCAGTTGATGAAGATGACCAGCATCGTGATCCTCTCGAACCACGTGTAGCAGATGGTTAAGGAATCAACTCATGACAGTCACACATCACAACATTAATACACATCAATCGCGTCACAATACACATCACATCAACATTAATACACATCAATCGCGTCACAATACACATCACATCAACATTAATACACATCAATCGCGTCACAATACACATCACATCAACATTAATACACATCAATCGCGTCACAATACACATCACATCAACATTAATACACATCAATCGCGTCACAATACACATCACATCAACATTAATACACATCAATCGCGTCACAATACACATCACATCAACATTAATACACATCAATCGCGTCACAATACACATCACATCAACATTAATACACATCAATCGCGTCACAATACACATCACATCAACATTAATACACTACATAACAAAGCCACTCACTATTCAGCACCATGGCTTAAGCGCGTCTTGCATGCGTGCCCTCAAGGTAACCATCCCAACATCCCAACGGCCGATTCACCGGTCCGTTGTCTGTGTGGCTTTCCTGTGGCATGTCTGCAATGACAGACCGTTAGTGATGGCGTCAGTGATGTCACGAAGGAGTGCTGCTGTGACCCAGCGAATGCCTCATCGGTGCCTGATCGGTGCCTGATCGGTGCCTGGTCGGTGCCTGGTCGGTGCCTGGTCGGTGCCTGGTCGGTGCCTGGTCGGTGCCTGATCGGTGCCTGATCGGTGCCTGATCGGTGCCTGGTCGGTGCCTGATCGGTGCCTGATCGGTGCCTGATCGGTGCCTGATCGGTGCCTGATCGGTGCCTGGTCGGTGCCTGGTCGGTGCCTGATCGGTGCCTGATCGGTGCCTGAGCGGGAGCGGCGCCACGGGCCGGATGTTGGCACGGTGCCAACCAGCGGCGTCGGCGTCGGCGCTCGCACCGCTCCTCACCGCTCCTGTTTGCTTCTTGATCGGTCGGTTTACATTTGCCGGTGGTGCCGGCGCGCCGGGAGGTGTTTATCGTCGTCGGGGAGTCACCGCGCCGTCACCGAGCACCCGCTGACAGGGTGCACTTCATAGCGACCCACACGGTACAGTGGCGCACTCAGGGCTGCTGGAGGCGCCTTCACTGACGGCGTGCACTTCAGACCGGTACACACGGTGCACTTCAGACCGGTACACACGGTACACGTCAGAGCGGTACACACGGTACACTTCAGAGCGGTACACACGGTACACTTCAGACCGGTACACACGGTGCACTTCAGACCGGTACACACGGTACACGTCAGAGCGGTGCACACGGTACACGTCAGAGCGGTACACACGGTACACTTCAGAGCGGTACACACGGTACACTTCAGACCGGTACACACGGTTCACTTCAGACAGGTGCGGCACACTCCCGGCGGCTGGGGGCGCCGGGAGCGCCAGCGAGAGTTGGGTACAGTATTAGTCGCAGTCAAAAGTAAAATAGACACACGCATACATATACACTCATATACACATATATACGAGTGTATATGTACACACACTCATACACACTCATACCCCAATACATACACTCATACCCCAATACACTCATACCCCAATGCATTCATTCGATGTGAACTCGTACCAATAGACATATAATTGTTTTATTTACAAATGTGTGCTTTCCTAGATGCTTAACTGGTATTAACTGGTATTAGCATGGTATTAAATATATTCATGCAAGCGACAGAACATTAATTTCTTCACAGAACTATAACTGTATAGATATGTGACACAATTCTTCCCTTTTCGGCCGAGATCTTCTCCACTCTAAGCTACATTTCCTTCCGCTCAACGGAAGCCAGAAGCTGCTCTTCCGGGCAGTATCGTTTACATGGCAACTAACCAATATTTTCTCCCAGAGTATCACATTTTTCTTAAATAGCATAACTATAGAAACGAACATCCATGCCCTGGCTCGCCCCATGCAACCTGCTCTGAGTTAGTCCCACCACGTGGTACCACAACCTCGCGCCGTTTCTCCCAGCATATAACTCCACAGCACCGACACATTGTAGCACCACCCGTGCCATCACTATCAGCACATGCAGTCTGCTGCAGCGCGGCATCGCCGGCTGTGGCCCACCTGTCGAGGCCACCGACAAGGGCGGCCAGCGCCCGCCCGAAGTGCACCCGTCTGGAATGTGTAAATATTTGACAGCAGCCGGCCTGGGAGGCTCCCGACGGCCGGGCGGCTGGCCGAGACGGCGTGCGGAGGGTCTCCCAGGGCCCGTGTGATGCGGGACAGCCGACTTACAGGGACAGTGAGGTCATGTGCAGCGGGATTGTCGCCTTACAGGGGCAGCGAGATCATGTGTTGCGGGATTGTCGCCTTTCAGGGACAGTGAGGTCATGTGCAGCGGGATTGTCGCCTTACAGGGGCAGCGAGGTCATGTGGAGCGAGATTGCCGCCTTACAGGGGCAGCGAGGTCATGTGGAGCGGGATTGCCGCCTTACAGGGGCAGCGAGATCATGTGTTGCGGGATTGTCGCCTTACAGGGGCAGTGAGGTCATGTATCGCGGGATTGCCGCCTTACAGGGGCAGCGAGGTCATGTGGAGCGGGATTGCCGCCTTACAGGGCAGCGAGGTCATGTGTTGCGGGATTGTCGCCTTACAGGGGCAGTGAGGTCATGTATCGCGGGATTGCCGCCTTACAGGGGCAGCGAGGTCATGTATCGCGGGATTGCCGCCTTACAGGGGCAGTGAGGTCATGTGTCGCGGGATTGTCACCTTACAGGGGCAGCGAGGGCGACAGTGTATGGTGGGTCTTGCGTCCCCCCCTCCCCCCTCGGCAGCGAGACAGGCAATGAGCGTCGCCGAGAGGAGGAGAGGGGGAGGACGCATGGAAGGGGATGCGTAGGAAATGACTCAAGAGATAGACGATGACAGATGGAAGAGGACATTCATGAAGACAGAGGCGATAGATGTATGAAGACAGCTGGAAGATGACATTTATGGAAGACGATACGAAGGCCGAGGAAGAAAGATGAGGACACATGTGAACACCATGAGAACATAGCGCTGAATTTCTGCATAGGTCATGAAATTGGCAGGTATGATTTTTAAAGGGTATCCCCTAGCAACATCTGACATAATATTGGAACAAGAAGTTCCCAAGCGCTCAGCATTCAGCTCATTTGTTGTAATGGGTTCCCTTGAGGTCTCCAGAGTTTGAAGCGGCAGCTTTCGGTTTCGTAAGTTTGGAAGAGCCTCGGGACGGGGCTGTGGACTCAAAATGAGATCAGACTTTGTCACGTAAAGAGCACTCTGCAGCTGAATATTCTGGGGCTCCTGCAGAAGTTCGACCACAGGCTTCGCTCACAGTCATGGAGAAGCATCGATGTGCCGAAATTACGTCATGAGCTGGGTGGTCTCTTTCTTTGTCACGTCCTAAACCAGGCAAACCTCTTTTGTTTTGGACACAGGGATCGCAAACCAATTCTATAATTGAACATTGGGCGCGAAGGCGACCGTCGGAGAGCCCTTTAAACCAGCAGTTCTTAGCTTCCTGACAATTGTCGCGTGATATTGTGAAATGTGTTAGATTTAGTGAGGTGTGTGTGTGTGTGGGGGGGGGGGGGGGGAGACACTTGCTCGCTCCCGAGAACTGTTGCTGATAGCACCCTCAGCATGATCCGACCTCCCAGCAACTCATGTGACGCCCTTCCTTTGCCCAACGTCTGAGACCGTCTTGACAAACAATTTGACGATGTATTTGTGGAAATAAAAACATAGATACATTTCAGTTCAATGACCGCAACGGATGACGAAGGCAGACGAAAGATGAGTTTCCGAAAGCATAGGTTGTTGGGCCCATGTGGTAATAATAAGTCGACAAAGTTTGCTTTTACGTTGCTTATACTTTGTTATGAACCATTGACGGAGCAAACTTTCGGGATTTTCAATATCAATTTAAATAATAAATGTGTACCGCTATTATCTGGCCTTCGACAAGCCATGCTTGCTAAATGTACCCATACCATTGGATAGCCTAATGTATGCACATCGGCATAATTCATTGGCGAAAGTTTGACATGCTAGAAAGCTTACTGAACACGGTTCACTAACTTGTGACGTCGTTCAGTTTGCCTTCAGACATTCCATCGACCAAATATCATTCTTATCAACCCTAAATAGCGAGCACCGCAGCACATCGATCCCCTCACCATGACGCCAAATGCCCAAAGCATCTACGAGCTACGAACACGCAACACGGGCGGTCTAATACACGCGTATAATGCTTTCTCTAGATTTCCCTAGACATTTCCCTATATTTTTGCTTTGTTCCGAGATGCATGCAACCATGCCTCACCACCACCCGCCCGCGCCGCCCAGTACAGGGGCTATTAATGTTCATCGCCTCGGCGCGCGATTGGTCAATATTGGCATGGCCGGGTAACGCGGACAGATCGGCGAACAAACAGTACCCGTCCGCCCCCCCCCCCCTCCCCGGCCGCGGGATCGGCCGTCTGACGTTGGAGAATGGTGATTGGTTCCGAGGCGAGCCAACACGCGATGGGTGATTCGTATACTTGGAACACACGGTAAAGGCGTGGGTTGATGTAAGCAAGACACCAACCATATTTCATTTATCTTGTTTATAATCGCGAGAACAGTTCAACCCACTAAATCCGTTGCATGCGTTTCATCTATCTGAATTATTCTTCATGAGGACATTTGATATCTCAGGAGTCTTCTCATTGGCGGATCCAGAACGGTTATTTTTTGGGGAGGGGGAATTCCAAAAAGTTTCACACAATTCTGAAAACTCATCAGATTTCGCTTAATTATGCATTGATAGGTGATTTAAAATAAACTTTCCTTAGTAAAAGTGTTGTAGATTGTCTTATATATCAGAAAATGTGTCAATTTGGGTCCGATTGCAGGCGTTTTTTTTTTTTGGGGGGGGGGGGGGGGGGGGGCTATGGCCTCCATGATGGCCACCATGGTCGCCATGCCCCCCCCCCCTGGATCCGCTAGTGAGTCTTCTGATATATGAAACCAGAGATCATATGCTCATTGTTATTTATAACGCTGTTTGTTTAAGTTTGTAGTGATGACGCTATGTCCATCGCTCAGTCACACGTGCTCAGTCACACATACTCAGTCACACGTGCTAAGTCACACGTGCTCAGTCACACGTGCTCAGTCACACGTACTCAGTAACACGTGCTCAGTCACACGTACTCAGTAACACGTGCTCAGTCACACGTACTCAGTAACACGTGCTCAGTCACGCGTGCTCAGTCACACGTGCTCAGTCACACGTACTCAGTAACACGTGCTCAGTCACGCGTGCTCAGTTACACGTGCTCAGTCACACGTGCTCAGTCACACGTACTCAGTCACACGTACTCAGTCACACGTGCTCAGTCACACGTGCTCAGTCACACGTGCTCAGTCACACGTGCTCAGTCACACGTATTCAGTCACACGTACTCAGTCACACGTGCTCAGTCACACGTGCTCAGTCACACGTGCTCAGTCACACGTACTCAGTCACACGTGCTCAGTCACACGTGCTCAGTCACACGTGCTCAGTCACACGTACTCAGTCACACGTGCTCAGTCACACGTGCTCAGTCACACGTACTCAGTCACACGTGCTCAGTCACACGTGCTCAGTCACACGTACTCAGTCACACGTGCTCAGTCACACGTGCTCAGTCACACGTGCTCAGTCACACGTGCTCAGTCACACGTGATCAGTCACACGTACTCAGTCACACGTGCTCAGTCACACGTGCTCAGTCACACGTGCTCAGTCACACGTGCTCAGTCACACGTATTCAGTCACACGTACTCAGTCACACGTGCTCAGTCACACGTGCTCAGTCACACTTACTCAGTCACACGTGCTCAGTCACACGTGCTCAGTCACACGTGCTCAGTTACACTTACTCAGTATGTAACACTCAGATAATCTACACACCGCGCGCCACACTCAGATAATCTACACACCGCGCCACACTCAGATAATCTACACACCGCGCGCCACACTCAGAGAATCTACACACCGCGCCACACTCAGAGAATCTACACACCGCGCCACACTCAGATAATCTACACACCGCGCGCCACACTCAGATAATCTACACACCGCGCCACACTCAGATAATCTACACACCGCGCCACACTCAGATAATCTACACACTGCGCGCCACACTCAGATAATCTACACACCGCGCCACACTCAGAGAATCTACACACCGCGCCACACTCAGAGAATCTACACACCGCGCCACACTCAGATAATCTACACACCGCGCCACACTCAGATAATCTACACACCGCGCCACACTCAGAGAATCTACACACCGCGCCACACTCAGATAATCTACACACCGCGCCACACTCAGATAATCTACACACCGCGCCACACTCAGATAATCTACACACCGCGCCACACTCAGATAATCTACACACCGCGCCACACTCAGATAATCTACACACTGCGCGCCACACTCAGATAATCTACACACCGCGCCACACTCAGATAATCTACACACCGCGCCACACTCAGATAATCTACACACCGCGCCACACTCAGATAATCTACACACCGCGCCAACTCAGATAATCTACACACCGCGCCACACTCAGATAATCTACACACCGCGCCACACTCAGATAATCTACACACCGCGCCACACTCAGATAATCTACACACCGCGCCACACTCAGATAATCTACACACCGCGCCACACTCAGATAATCTACACACCGCGCCAACTCAGATAATCTACACACTGCGCGCCACACTCAGATAATCTACACACCGCGCCACACTCAGATAATCTACACACCGCGCGCCACACTCAGAGAATCTACACACCGCGCGCCACACTCAGAGAATCTACACACCGCGCGCAACAATAACTTCAACTTTATAGTTTCATAACTTCATAGTTTCACTCATAGCCAGTAGCAATCAAATGTTGAAAACTTTCCACACAAGTTCAGAATTTGCTATTTTAGACCCTAACGAAAAGCAGACAACTTAAAATGACCCGCGGAAGGCAGGCCATAAGCATGATATTAAATTCATTCTTGCAACTTCAGTGACACATTTGTAATGGTAAAATTGTATCACATGTTTTATTTTTTCACCAATGGCCCATTAGATTCATCCATTTCATCACCGATAGCTGACTTTGAGTAATGTTACTGTAATGTTACTGTAATGATACTGTAATGTTACTGTAATGTTACTGTAATGTTACTGTAATGTTACTGTAATGTTACTGTAATGCTACTGTAATGTTACCGTATTGTTACTGTAATGTTACTGTAATGTTACTGTAATATTACTGCAATGTTACTGGATTAGACAGTACTGATGACCAGTAGTAATACTGCAGTGACGATCCTCGGGTGACTCAACTGGAGCCTGGTCAGTGGTCGGCACATTATTCGACTGCGCCCGCCCTGATGACAACTGCAACCCGCCTCTGACGGTTCCCAATGACGGCTGTAACCACCGGATCCGTAACCCAATGACGGTTGTAGCTTTCCCGGTTCTGTATCCTAATTCCTAATGATGATTGTAACCCGCCTCTGACGGTTCCTGATGACAGGTGTAATTCTGGATCCGTAACCTAATGACGGTTGTAGCTTTCCCGGTTCCGTATCCTATTGATGACTGTAACTAGCTTTTGACGGTTTATACGGTTCCTAATGACAGTGCTGTAAATCCCCCGGTTACATAACCTAATGTCGACTGTAACCCGCCTTTGACGGCTCCTACTGCTCCTAATGACAGTGTTGTAAATCCCCCGGTTCCATAACCTAATGACGACTGTAACCTTTGACGATTCCGGCCACCACCATTTGACCAGACCGTGTACTGACTTCACGCTGTATCACGCCAGTTCGAGTCTGACTTCACGCTGTATCACGCCAGTTCGAGTATGACTTCACGCCGAATCACGCCAGTTCGGGTCTGACTTCACGCCGTATCACGCCAGTTCGGGTCTGACTTCACGCTGTATCACGCCAGTTCGGGTCTGACTTCACGCCGTATCACGCCAGTTCGGGTCTGACTTCACGCCGTATCACGCCAGTTCGGGTCTGACTTCACGCCGTATCACGCCGCCAGTTCGGGTCTGACTTCACGCCGTATCACGCCAGTTCGGGTCTGACTTCACGCCGTATCACGCCGCCAGTTCGGGTCTGACTTCACGCCGTATCACGCCAGTTCGGGTCTGACTTCACGCCGTATCACGCCGCCAGTTCGGGTCTGACTTCACGCCGTATCGCGCCGCCAGTTCGGGTCTGACTTCACGCCGTATCACGCCGCCAGTTCGGGTCTGACTTCACGCCGTATCACGCCGCCAGTTCGGGTCTGACTTCACGCCGTATCACGCCGCCAGTTCGGGTCGACGTGACCACAACGACTCGGCACTGCAATCGATGCCAATGCCAGTACTCGCCCGTGGCGGACGAGGTGGGGTGGGGTGGGGTGGGTTGGGGTGGAGTGCAGTGCAGTGCAGGAGGCCATTTGCAGCATTTCAGAACACCCGTGCGAGTCGATGGACGGTTTAATTAGTCGATGTAATTGATCCTCTGAGGTGCCCCTCGGACATGGGCGTACAGGAATATATGTGGTGGTTACATTGCAGAGCGGACGTTTTCCAGTAAGTATGCAGCGCGGCGGTGACCTTTGTGCGATGAGAGCCTTGAGTAATGTTGTGGGGACACCTGTCGCCTGTCATACGTCGTTATCGATGGCTGCAACACTCCCAACTATGAAGTAATCCAATAAAGTACGGGCAATGTCCGCCATCGACTACACTGTTATAATTAATTGGGTAGCTTGAACATGCGACTAGGGTGGTGTAAATAATAAGTTTGTATGCTCCTATTTACAAAGATGAGTAAAGCCGAGCGTTATACCACACGCCCATGTTTACTTGTCAACGTTAACGCAAATAGCAATCTATAGACCGCATTGCTCATACCTGACGCTTAACTATATGATATGGGATTACACACTACACAGTAAGCTGGAACTCTGACATACGACATTCTTATGTTCCTGATCGTCACGTGTAACTATATGATATGGGATTACACACTACACAGTAAGCTGGAACTCTGACGGACGACATTCTTATGTTCCTGATCGTCACGTGTAACTATATGATATGGGATTACACACTACACAGTAAGATGGCACTCTGACGGACGACATTCTCATGTTCCTGATCGTCACGTGTAACTATATGATATGGGATTACACACTACACAGTAAGATGGCACTCTGACGGACGACATTCTCATGTTCCTGAGCGTCACGTGTAACTATATGATATGGGATTACACACTACACAGTAAGATGGCACTCTGACGGACGACATTCTCATGTTCCTGAGCGTCACGTGTAACTATATGATATGGGATTACACACTACACAGTAAGATGGCACTCTGACGGACGACATTCTCATGTTCCTGAGCGTCACGTGTAACTATATGATATGGGATTACACACTACACAGTAAGATGGCACTCTGACATACGACATTCTTATGTTCCTGATCGTCACGTGTAACTATATGATATGGGATTACACACTACACAGTAAGATGGCACTCTGACGGACGACATTCTTATGTTCCTGAGCGTCACGTGTTCTGTCCTAGTTGGCGATCAACTTGACGGCGACTTGTCGACTGTCGTGTATAACAAAGGTCATTCTGATACCTGCTCGAAAACAAATTAATGGACATATACCAGTTATAACACAAATAGAAACAACAGCCTTGAGTTGAAGGACATCTTTAGAAAATGTCAATGCATGGATGAATGTAACTTAGCATGTCTTGAGTCCTTCTATAATCAGTCAGTAGTAATATAAATACAACCTTTCAATTACAAGTGCTCTTTCTTGCGTAGTGTTTCAATCGCGCAAATGTGCCCCCCCCCCCCATTAATTTCGCCCGATCAATAAATTGTATTATCGAAAAAGAAACAATAAGCAAATCAACTATGTATTCAATCTATTATCTATTATCAACTATTACAATCTATCTATTATCAATCCTGTCCAATCCAGCAAACACTATATTATCAACTATTGGCAAGAACATAATACAAACTTCAGGAGCAAAATTCTGTATGCATCTTAGTATGGTGTTGTAATCTGTATTTACGATATGCCGTTTCAACAAGAAAACAACCTTTTTTATGTATGTGCTGTATTTTTTATAGTGCTAGAGGCCACGATAAGGACAAACAAGTCGCGAAGTTTATCGAGGCAGCCAGACCGGTGAAGACGAAACGCAAGACAGATTATTGGGTGAGCCGTCTCCGTCAACACAGCCACAAAACCGGTAAGCAAAAGGATATGTTATGCATCAACAAAACATAAATCAATGATGTTATTTGCTCAAAGCGTTAGAAGCCTAGATAACCATGCAGACGTGGAGATTGATGTGCAGCGGGCGATATACGTCGGCTGTAGATGTCTGTAGTCTGTAGGCTGTAGTCTCCTTGTGACAGTGCGACTAGTAGCATGCACCAAACGCGACATGTCTCCTTAACGTGAGCAACTGCAACATGCTTACCATTATCAATAGCAAGTAGTCTGAAAAGGGCAGCGTGGTCTGGTGTCCTATTATTTGTAATTTCTGATGTATTTGAATACAAATACAATGGTTATGTTGACTGCAATTATATGACGAAGTACTTGTATGAACAGCACAGCGATTAGAAAGATGCCAATGAATTTTCTTACTTCGTTATATGGTAATATATAGTACTAACTTCATGGTGTATCTTATCGCAGAATATTTCAGATGTTCAACAAGCAACATAAATCCCTTTGAAGATCCCTAAGTATATCCCATACTCACCATCCAACTCTCATCACGCGCCACGAACATCCATAAATCACCTACAACCGCTCATCCGCATCCCATTTCTCCTGGAACTCTCCCCTCGGACATTGCTTCGGTTATTTCTCTTCACATCCGGCAGGCACGTGGTAGCCGCGATTGCCACAACAAATGACTGTCGCCAGCGCGTGTCACTGTGCATCGTTCAGACCAACGATCACGCCTCCGCCGGGCTGCGGTTGGTTCCACCCTGACCTAGATGCGTCCACACCTCTCGCCCCCTTCCCCCTCCTGCCCCTTCCCTCAGGCTCAGATCGCGCCGCACTGCGACACCGATAGCCACGTGGTTTTTCCCACGGCTCCGGGACATTTTCCCACGCTCCCTGATGGATATTAACTGCCTATGTATGTCATGCCGCGTCTTCGATAGTTGAGGGAAGAAGCCGATTGTTTTTATTCGCAAGGCGTTGGTGGCCCGATAGTTTTTTTTCGTCTTAAACGTGAGTGTTGGCAGGCAGAAGTGCGATCTTTGTTGTCACTAGTCGCCATTCGGATAGCTGATTGGGCGAAAAATGACCTTAGCCGTCGGAGCGCCCGAAAACCCAAATCATCATCATCAGCATCATCATCGGATAGATGATTTGTTGCTTGGAATGCCCGCGTGCCGAGCGACTCCTGATGGAACGCATACCGGGTATTTGTCGTCGTTAAAGGTCATGCTGACTTAAGATCAGCATCAAGTTCAATTGCCAGGATGAAACATTCCAGCAATCGAGGCGCTGCCTCCTATCCCATTGACCTGGACTCGATTTTTCCGCGTGAAAATTCACGGACAGGCGCTCTGACTTTACCGAGCGGACACGTCGCCTTCTAAGGCCCTGGAAGGTAGACTGTGCTGCGGCACATATCTGTAATGCGGCACAGCTGTTTCCCAGGCGCTCCTACGCCTCGCTAGCCTGCATTGTGGCGTAGGGGAAAGTCGAATAAGAGTACGACGCACTTAGTGGCGTACCGAGCACACGGTCATTCAGGGCATGCCCTGGATCTTTGTACCCGAGGCGCCCATGCAAAGCTGGCGCCCCTCCGATCAGTGGCGGCGGCCCTCCGGCCAGTGACGGCGCCACACCGGTCAGTGACGGCACTCTTGCGACCAGTGACGGCGCCTACCAGCCAGTGACGGCGCCCCTGCCATAGACGGCACCCCTCTGGCTAGTGCCGGCCCCACTCCGGCTAGTAACGGCGCCCCCACCGGCAAATGACGGCGTTCCTCCGGCCAGTGACAGCACCCCGGCCAGTGAAGGCGCCCCTCCGACCAATGAGGGCACCCCTCCGGCCAGTGAGGGCGCTCTTGCGGCCAGTGATGGCGCCCCTCCGATCAATGACGGCGCCTCTCCGGCCCGTGACTGTGCTCCTCCGGCCAGTGACGTAGCCCTTCCGACCAGTGACGGCGCCCCTCCGGCCAGTGACCGCGCCCCTCAAAATCACAATTTTCGCCAATATTGGTGGCGCCCCCTTCGATCGGGTGGCGCCCCCCAAGGCAATGTTTTGGTCCTTTGTGAATTTCTGCGCACGCTACTGTTAACGTACTTATTGCATATTGCTAACTTACGCTGTCTGGTACTGACTGTCATCTGTGTTAAGCGTCGCCACATGAAGTGCAATCAATTATCTCTCATCGGCTATGATTAGAATGCACCGATATGTTAAAGTATGGCCACAGGTACTTTTCGAAAACCTTGCATTTGCGGTCTCTTACCCGACAGGGTGGGTAAGAGTACACACTCACTGTGGGCAAGAGTACACACTCACCGCGGGTAAGAGTACACACTCACTGTGGGTAAGAGCACGCACTCACCGCGGGTAAGAGTACGCACTCACCGCGGGTAAGAGTACACACTCACTGTGGGTAAGAGTACACACTCACTGTGGGTAAGAATACACACTCACTGCGGGTAAGAGTACACACTCACTGTGGGTAAGAGTACACACTCACTGTGGGTAAGAATACACACTCACTGCGGGTAAGAGTACACACTCACTGTGGGTAAGAGTACACACTCACTGCGGGTAAGAGTACACACTCACTGCGGGTAAGAGTACACACTCACCGCGGGTAAGAGTACACACTCACCGCGGGTAAGAGTACACACTCACCGCGGGTATGAGTACACACTCTTCGGGGGTAAGAGTACACACTCACCGCGGGTAAGAGTACACACTCACCGCGGGTAAGAGTACACACTCACCGCGGGTATGAGTACACACTCACAGCGGGTAAGAGTACACACTCACCGCGGGTAAGAGTACGCACTCACTGTGGGTAAGAGTACACACTCACCGCGGGTAAGAGTACACACTCACCGCGGGTAAGAGTACACACTCACCGCGGGTATGAGTACACACTCACAGCGGGTAAGAGTACACACTCACCGCGGGTAAGAGTACGCACTCTTCGGGGGTAAGAGTACACACTCACCGCGGGTAAGAGTACACACTCACCGCGGGTATGAGTACACACTCACAGCGGGTAAGAGTACACACTCACCGCGGGTAAGAGTACGCACTCTTCGGGGGTAAGAGTACACACTCACCGCGGGTAAGAGTACACACTCACCGCGGGTATGAGTACACACTCTTCGGGGGTAAGAGTACACACTCACCGCGGGTAAGAGTACACACTCACTGTGGGTAAGAGTACACACTCACCGCGGGTAAGAGTACACACTCACTGTGGGTAAGAATACACACTCACTGCGGGTAAGAGTACACACTCACTGTGGGTAAGAGTACACACTCACTGCGGGTAAGAGTACACACTCACTGCGGGTAAGAGTACACACTCACTGTGGGTAAGAGTACACACTCACTGCGGGTAAAAGTACACACTCACCGCGGGTAAGAGCACGCACTCCTTGGCACATCGAACTTTGCGTATAGAAGAGCACAACATAGCTTCCGTGCTTCCGTGTGACATGAACCTTTACAACGAACTGTAAATATAAACTCTCACTCTTACACGCTTATTCCCTCCAGGCATGAACACAGGGGAACACAGGGGAACACAGGGGGTATCGACATGACATTGTTCCAGTTGAATAATTCGATCTGAAAATTATCATTAATCAATCAATGATAAAATATTTGCCCTTCGTTACGTTACCAGTTCGGATCCTGAAAGTCTGCTTCATATTTTTGTAAGTGTCAAAAGGTTATTGAGTAATAATACGTAGTAAACGTATAGGTTTCTGTGCGACTCTTGCCCTCCAGAGCGGTGTGTACTCTTGGCCACCGGGTACTTCGCGCACATAACATGTTCATAAATGGAGCATTAAACCAAGCGAGAGAATAAGACTACCACATAATACGGACATTTTTCGTCTCTTTTCAAATAACCAACGATCATAAATCAAACGGTGCTTGCTAGGAAATTGTCTATTTTGCGTTACCTCAACTTTACATCAGCTTCACGAAAAATAAATTTATGTGTCTCAGAACGACAAATGAAGCCACAGCGCACTTCAATTTGGGATGCCTTATAAAGGCAATGGTGGCTCGCTTATGGCACTTAATGGCGTCGCTTCGATGTTGCTAAGCAGGTGAAACAGCTGGTGCGCACTCTTACCCGCTGTGTACTCTTACCCTACCCTACCCTACTTAACACGCGCCCTGGAGGGGGGGGGGGGCGAAATCCGCCCACCCCTCCGGTTTTTCGAGGATAGCGCAAAAACGGCGGCGCGCAGCGCCGCCGTTTTTTGTATGCCTGTTTAGAAATGAACTTCCCGTATTATGTAAAATTCTTGGCCTCAGGTCATCTCAGGTCAGGTCACCAGACCAGGTCACGTGATGACCTCAACTCCAAAACGTTTGCAGTAGTACCACAGCCACAGTTTTACGCCGATCGGTTTCAATCTTACAGGGCTTCATAAGGTCATAGATACCAACAATTTGTTTATCTCGGATTTCTAATATCGGTGACCTAAGGTCAGGTCAATTTTGTGACCGCCAACACGGTTGTATCGATAACTTCGACATAATGAAGATAGAGAAGAGAAAACGGTACCAATATGTTTGTCTCGTCGAGACACGTCTCCCAATATGCAACATGACCAACTTGGGTCACCAATTGACCTTGACCCGAGGTCAAATTTCACAGTTGACCTAACCCGGTCACCATGAATATGATTCGAAGCGCCTTGACAAGACACACGCGATAGCGTAAACATTATTGCTTTATCTTCATTAGGTAAAGGGTTATTTGGGGAAAACAGTTTTGAAAACAAAATCACCTTTTTGACATTCGATGACCTCTGGAGCCTAAACTATTGACCTGAGCTCAAATCTGAGGACACTTATGTCGATTGAATTTTTCAATGACTTTCGATTGCTTTTTTCCGTTTGCTGCTAACTATCATAGTTCCCGAGATATTTGGGTGTGTTCGAACCGAAGTCTTGAAAACTTGAAAAGCTGACCCTTGATGACCTCTGGTGACCTCAATATTGACCTGAAAAAATGAACGAAATACTTTCGAAAGAGCTTGTCTCGAGCTATCTAACGTCGTTTCCCGCTTGTCGCTACGTTGCGTGGTTTTCGAGATGATAGGGGGGGCGAAATCCGCCCCCCCCCCCTCCAGGGCGTGTAATTATCAGAGGCCCTCCAGGGCGCGTGTTAAAATGCCAGGGCGCGTGAGAGGGATCATCCATCAGCCGGTAAGTGCGTCTCGGTGCCGGGAAGATGGGAGAGACCGCTGACAGCCCGGGGGCCGGGGCGGGTGAGAACTGTCCGAGCTGGCAGACAGGACAGGGGGAGGGGGAGGAGGTGACAGGGGGAGGGGGGGTGGGGGAGGTGACAGGAAACCACGTGTGACAGCTGGCGGGATTAGTTTGGAGGGGGGAGGAATAGCGTATTTATTTTGAGGAAATTTATTTTGAGGAAAAGAAACAGTTAAACAGTTAGCTGATACCAGTTACGAGCAGAGCCAACTCCAACATTTAAGAACCATGGATTGACAGTTGGGGACAACATAAGACGTTGTGAACCAGTTAGGGCAGTTGGGTCGACTGTGCTAAACAAGACAACTTGGAAAAGTTTGAAGATGAGAACCTTCTTATGACAGACACCTGGAGGAAGGGACACTGCAGGATGCGACAGATAAACGTAGTCCGAATCAGAAGACCGAGCACAACGGCGAACAACTCCGTTAACGTCTGTTACTTCTACTAAACAGTCAGGGAATAAATCATCATCATTGCGCATAGTTATCGGACGCAGCATTACCACGAAATATACGTCCATCTCAACCCCTCCATGCACACGTCTAGGCAATGCTATTTCTTCACTTGTTAAAGAAATAATGAATATAATAGAAAATAAATGTTTTATTTCGTGGCCGGAAATGAACGGGGAAATTCTGAGTCGCCCGAGGCAAGGGATTTAAGTTTATCACTTAAGTCTCTTAAGCCCGCCAATATCAGTCATCTATCATGCTAGCCGTCGCCGCTACGAACTGCATGCCATCGCAGTCGGTGACTGAAGGGAGCTGCAACTGCTCTGAGCCACCCCGCAGGGCCAGTGGACCTGCAGGGAGACGCTCAGTCGGTAGCAGCATTCGCTCGCAGTTTTACACAGTGCATGGTAACACAAAATAATGTTTACTGTGTGTTGTACTGGCCAGTCACGTAATGCACTTCATGGCTAGTTATTTATTTACGGCTGCATCACGGAAGTTGTTTGGGCTTAGATTGCGATTCGATACATATAAATGCATAATTAAATTGATTGTGTTAATTATTGTTTGAAATTCCGCATCTAATTAAACGCCAACGGTTCGAAAATTTATTTTAAAATCCAAAGTATTTGAACTACATTCTGCGCAAACATCATGTTAGCAACGCCAACTTTTCCCACGCTGGTTATGAAAATGCTTATACCCTGGTACACTGCAGACCCTGATAGTACACTGAACAGTACCACCACGATGTGCTGGTGTTTTAATTTGTTAAGTTACTGCCTAGTTTCGTCTGCCCCAGCTGCGCTCCCCGTCGCTGATTGCGAACCGGACTGATTACAACTCTCATAACTCTCTAGGCCTGCCATTTCTGGTCGTATGGGCCAGTCTCCAGGCAGAGGCGCCGGCGGCTAGCACCGCTCGACACGTGACATCGGCAGCTCGACACGTGACATCGACAGCTCTTAACACCGCTCGACACGTGACATCGACAGCTTTTAACACCGCTTGACACGTGACATCGACAGCTCTTAGCACCGCTCGACACGTGACATCGGCAGCTCTTAACACCGCTCGACACGTGACATCGGCAGCTCTTAACACCGCTTGACACGTGACATCGGCAGCTCTTAACACCGCTCGACACGTGACATCGGCAGCTCTTAACACCGCTCGACACGTGACATCGACAGCTCTTAACACCGCTCGACACGTGACATCGACAGCTCTTAACACCGCTCGACACGTGACATCGGCAGCTCTTAACACCGCTCGACACGTGACATCGGCAGCTCTTAACACCGCTTGACACGTGACATCGACAGCTCTTAACACCGCTCGACACGTGACATCGACAGCTTTTAACACCGCTCGACACGTGACATCGACAGCTCTTAATACCGCTCGACACGTGACATCGGCAGCTCTTAACACCGCTCGACACGTGACATCGACAGCTCTTAACACCGCTCGACACGTGACATCGGCAGCTCTTAACACCGCTCGACACGTGACATCGGCAGCTCTTAACACCGCTCGACACGTGACATCGACAGCTCTTAACACCGCTCGACACGTGACATCGGCAGCTCTTAACACCGCTCGACACGTGACATCGACAGCTCTTAACACCGCTCGACACGTGACATCGACAGCTCTGGCGGTGGGAATTCACACTATGCCGTCCACACGCCGCTGGAGGCTAGTCCAGGGATAGACAACGCCCGGGGGCGCGTGCATGATTTATGCCACCGATGGCGAGTCGGTAAATGTAAATACATTGGAAAGTGTGATGTATGAAGTGTGACGTCATTACACAAATAATGCTGACATCACACTTAATTGACGTGTTATGTGCGCAATGTGTAGTGTACACATAGGTCTGTAGATCAAATGAGGTGCGCGCAAACGTTCCCGAGTTATTTGATATAGGACAGAATCAAACAAATGTCAAAAATCCTGCCTCAGTCGCAGGTGTGTCGCACACTTTTCTGCTGCACAGCTCTCAAAGTCCTCAATAATGCAGCATCCTCTGCCCCGTGGAGAACTTCGTGATTCTGTTTCTAGTTACTGTGTAACAGGCCCGTCAGACATCGATGTGAGTTGGATGACGTTACTCGGCAACGGACATCACGGATGTCGAAATATTTCATAGTTCAATGTGTACCTTCTCGAAGTTGAGAACTCCAATACTGGCAAGTCACCCTTGAGACGGAGGTTCAAGGGGTAACATGGAGGGAGATTGACATGGAAGCATATCACAGGTTCCATGATAAGATCGTCCAGGAAGAACTCGCCAATTGAATCGCAAATGTGATCGCAAGGGACGACACAGGCTATCATTATCAGTTATGATACCCCGACGCGGGTCTTATAATCAGTTTTGATCTCTGCAATGCGGTGCATTATCCGTTCTGATACCCACAATAAGAAGGATTAAAGATACCCACGGTGGATACCCACAATAAGGAAGATTAAATATATCCACGGTGCGGGACTTGAGTGCCACTTTCGCCAGTCCCCAGTGGACCAGTCTGGCGAAGTCTGCGGTGACCTGGTTTATGGTTAGATCTCGCCTCAGATACCGGCTGCAAGCAACAAACAGCCAGCTCCCCTCGCCGCCACCCTCCGCCAAACCGGAAGTGCCCGGCGCCAAACCGGAAACATGAAACGCCAAATCAGACGTATTCCCCGCCAAACCGGAATAGCGTGACACTGAACTGTGTTTAGCGCCACATCCGGTTGGCACGAACCAGGGCGACCGCCGACGTTTCAGAGAGGATCAGAGAGCAGAGAGCCGATGAATGATGAGTTTCAGAGAGCCGATGTTTCAGAGAGGACACCGCCTGCAGGCGGTATTGACCATTCTGACGCCTGCGAGGCTCCTCTCGAGCAGCGGGAGCAACTCAAGCGTGAGTCAGAGGCCTGGGCTGAGCGGGGGTGGGGGTTGAGTGATTCTGGAAGACTGAGGCCCGATCTCAGAGGAGCCGGGACGGTGAGTTTACTCTGCCCGCGCTGACTGACAGTCGGCGGCGGTCTTTCAAGTCGGAGTGACTAAGGATGATGCTGGGAAATCTGAGGAGTAACACCACGGGATAGCGCGACGGCCTAGTTTCCAGACGGTCGTCTCAGGCGGCGGTAGGTAAAGCCGACGGGATCTGTCAGCTTGACAGACCTTGATCTGTCAGCTTGACAGACTTGATCTGTCAGCTTGACAGTTACTCGGAGTGGTAAAGGAAAACTTTTGGAGTAGGCGAATGGTAACACCGGTGATATGGCGAATGGTAACACCGGTGATATGGCGAATGGTAACACCGGTGCCTCAAGCTGTTGCGTTTCAATTTAGCTTGCAGTATTTCATTTGTATATGTATTTGTATTTGCACTCGGAATATCGCCAACAGAGAATACTCTACTTACAGGCGAAGTCATTGCTTAACCCTCGCTCGGGTAGGGTAAAATCACTACGTGCTCGGGTAGGGGGGGGGGGGGGGGTACGACCCTCCCTTAGCGTTTCGCCCCTAATTGAGCTAGAGCTTCGATTAAACAACGAGTGTGTTGCTTGTGACGAGAGGAAGCCCTGATACCCGATGCTAAGGTCTTGGGTCATTAGGTGACCTCTGAGGTCATGTCAATGACCCAAAAGTCATCAAAATTGCAATGCGTATAAATTGAATTTTATCGAGCTAGAATCGTGAATGAGCATATCATAATGCTTAATGGGTGCCACATTTGAAATCAGCGTCACAAAACGTCTTAAAAACTGTCAAATTCCAAAAAGGTCATGTCAGGTCATCGGAGGCCAGTGACCTCGGTTGACCTGTGGAAGCGCATGACCCCAAAAGGTCCAAAAGGTCCAAAAGGCTCGATACCTCTGAAAAGGTCAATCGAGCTCATAATCTCAGTGGAAACTACAACTGTCACCTGGAAACACCTGTGCATATGCTCCTGAACAACAAACACTCGGAAACTGCACAAGTTACTAGCATCGATACTGCGGGACACCAGTTGCGCCTGACATGACCTTGAGAAACAGGCCATAGGTCGCGGGTCATGTGGGTTAGAAGTTAAACATTTCCAGAGTATGTGTCATCAAATTGTTAAAAAGTAGGGTACTGAAAGTTGCATCGTAATCGGTTGGAAGCTACGCGAGTTATTCCCGAAAAAACGAGGGGGGGGGGGGGGGGGCATCCACCCCCTACCCGGGCGAGGGTTAAAACACACATAACAGTACAGTGACATAAATTAACCAAATACATAAATAAGGTACACAAAACTACCAGATTAAGCGAGCACACTGACAGTAAAAGTAAAATATACTGATAGCAGTGCTACACTGTTAAAAGTAAATAGGTTAAAGGGAAATATTCACCCTTTGATCTGCTTTTCTGCATTATCTTATGCATCGTGTATGTTATCAAATTGATCGAGTCTCAATTTGGAAATGAAATCTCACAACCTTTCCTATTTCGAAAATTATTTTTTGGAAACTTAACAAACAAGTACATATACTTCTTTCGGAGTTCATGATCGGTGTTTTCCCTTCACTATTTGAGCGCGCGCGACATAATTACGACGCTTTTCTTTCTTTTGATAACGTCTCTGATTGGTCCCTGAAACAAATCACCGACACTAAATAGGTCGCCGTTGCGTGCCCAAGTGAACTTCCGATTTCATTGACAGTTTTTTCATTGTTTGTTGATTTATTTGTTGGTAAATTAATATTTTCCATGATAAGCTAAACCATGGTGTTGTATATAGCCAGAGACAAAACTATACAAAACGCTTAATCTTGAATATTTTTTAACACTGTTTTGAGAGACATTATAATAATCAGAATTTCTAACCTAACTCTCATATTGCCAAAAAGGATGTTTTAGTAAATAAAACACAAGATCGGAAGCTTTCGGCTTGCGCCTTCATCAGCCATTATTTGTATTTTTTGTCTCCAACATTTAGCAAAAAACATACGAATTCAAATATACAGTAACATGCATTTGGGCACACGCGTACTTCCGGTAAAATAGGTTACACATTCACATGCTATTACATGACAATGAATTGTATGTGATAGGGGAAAACAAGTATTCATTGTCATGTAATAGCATGTGAATGTGTAACCTATTTTACCGGAAGTACGCGTGTGCCCAAATGCATGTTACTGTATATTTGAATTCGTATGTTTTTTGCTAAATGTTGGAGACAAAAAATACAAATAATGGCTGATGAAGGCGCAAGCCGAAAGCTTCCGATCTTGTGTTTAATTTACTAAAACATCCTTTTTGGCAATATGAGAGTTAGGTTAGAAATTCTGATTAAAACGCTTAATGTTGAAAACAAATGAACCAATTTTCACAAATTGATGGTGGCAACCACTAATTAGACCGTCGTAGCGTGCTCAAGTTAACTGCTAATTTAGTTACCTTATTATTCAATGTTTGTTGATTGTTAAGGATATTAGGGCACATAATCACAATAGACAGAGTGCATGTGCAAGACATATTTTCTATTCAATTTTGTAAATTAAAAAAATACGAGACAAGCCCGGAATTCGAAATTCGTTACCAAGTATTTGCAAGTACTGGTCGTTATAAGCGTGGATCGCTTATCAACTGTGGCTTGAAATATCTCTCGGTAGGAATTGTTATATGCAAAATGTGATAAATTTACAATATATTTTGGTCTCGTCTATCGATTTCAAGTATTAACTCCATTTTTTGTTTGTGTGTGAAAAGGTGAATATTTCCCTTGAACGTATTGCATGGTTTCCCAGAGCATCAGTGATGAAGAGCCTCGCTTTGATTCGTGTTTGGTTTGAACCGGTTTGATCGGGTTTGATCTGATTTAACACGGTACAACCAAGCTTGAACGAATCTTTGTAGTTACGTCGCGATGTTATGAGCATTATGACAGTTACTTTATAAATCGTGTTTATATAGCCTTTGCTCATGGTAACCATGAGCACAGGCTATATAAACACGATTTATAAAGTTACGTCGCGATGTGGAAACTGCGATACTGACAACGACCGACGACGATAGTTCATTGAAGCACATACAGTATCATACAGTTTAATAACGTATCATACAGTTTAAATGATACGTTTTCTGCAGCCGATGCCCATGTGTTAAACAGCGCTTCGTAGTTAAAGATACTACGACAATAAATAAAGCGTTTGATGAATTGAAATCCGTTGACAAAATAGATGATTATTTGAGTTTTTAGGGCACATCGACTTGCAGAGATAATTAGTGTCGGTATAGCTTGGAATTAAATTAAACCCAACATATCGATATAGCTTAACCCGCCATTGACTGGGGGGGGGGGGGGCGTTTGACGCCCCCTGATGTATTTTCGTAATATCTCACAAACCAATAGCGCTATCAACGTGAAACTTCGAATACCTCTTCTAAATTACGTTTACGTCTTCTGTGGAAAAATAAAGCAATTTTGTCGAACAAATTTTGAGTTATAACGAATTTAGTGACGTCACTACACACGAGTTTTACACCAAAATCAGCTAAAATGTAACAGACTGCAACAATGCCATAGCTCGAGTAAAATGCTATCCAAAAACGTCAGAAGATAGAAAATAGCAAGGGCTACAACCAGGCTATCTTGGATGTTTGACAATTTTTTTTTTACCCCAAAACATTCAAAAAACTTGTTTTTGGGAAAAATGCCCACAAAATAAACGTTTTCAAAGATTTTCGAAAAGCCGGCCTACATGTCAGAACACCACATATGGTTAACTACCATAACAAATTTCAGAATGATATCACCATTTTTGACTGACTGATGACATCTCAAGTATGTGTAACTCATGACGTCATATTTAAAAATTGCGTTTTTGGCTTTTATGGACCAGATAAATACAAATAAATGGCACCACTATATTTCTGAGACAAAACTACTCTAGCAACATCACTTTCTTATTTATATTTATCAATGTAAAATGTTGACCTTCATTGACCTGAACTTGACCTGAACTTGACATTAACTTCACGTAAATGAAGTCAGGTGGTAAAATTACTATCACTATCGAATTCTACGTGGAAATAGCTCATCAAACATGTGCTGCATGACTTTCGTAGCTATTTTGAGCATAGTGACCTTTTGTGACCTGGCCTTGACCTTGACCTCGGCCAACAATCTTACTTTAGCTCATGCGGGATGTGTATATCTTTGGCAGCACTTTGGGTGATCATGGTCGTAAGCGAAGGCTTTAGATGCAAAGTATGGTCCATAAACTCAAATACGGCGATTTGGACTTTTTACCTGACCGTGACCTGGCATTTGACCTGACTTTAAATTTTTGAGTATGTTTTAAAATTTGTCTCATTGAGAGTTTTCGAATGCCGCCTTGGACGTCTCGCTGCGATAATTGGTTCATAAGATAACCTGGGGGAGGGGGAGGGGGTTAACGCACCCCCCCCCCCCCAGTCAAAGGCGTTCGGCTGAGACCCCAGTCAATGCCGGGTTAATAAAGCAACATAAAGCCAATCTAAATGATAATAATAAATCAAACCAAAGGAGCATAACCCAAATCAGTTCGGAAACACAGATCACTCCTCAGCTGAAATACAACTTGACAACATCAGCAATAAACCATCAATAAACCAATCAACAACATCTTGCTCCCCCATCTCTCGACTTTAACTGCATCGCCATCCCATCCAGTCTCGACTTCACTCCGCCAATCTGCCGTCTTCCCGGCCTGTTTATCCCAACGCTCCCATCGTCTCGACTTCACTCCGCCAATCTGCCGTCTTCCCAGCCTGTTTATCCCAACGCTCCCATCATCTGGCAGCTCCCCCATTTTCTATCGGGCGCTGCCAGATCGTGTGATCTGCTTCAATGGCTTCCCCTCCGTCGCTGCCCATCCTGGCGAGCACACACCACCTCGCCGCCTATCTCCAACGGCCGCATCTCATCCGTGCGCAGAAAACGCCCAAAATCGTGCATAAATTATTGGCACATTTGGCAGCCGACTGCTGGTCTGTCGTCGGCGTGCTGCTGCATTATCGTTAGTTAATGACCGGTTTGTCGTGCGTGGCGACGGTCGTCATATATCGCGTCGTCCCAGGTGGTGGGGAAGGGGAGGGACGGGGAGGGGGTGGGGGATTGTGATGGTGACCCGGAGACAATACTTGGCAGACGCTGGCACTAGGTTCCACCGACAGACCCCCCACCTCCCGCCCCGGCCGCGGATCCGGCCCAGCCGAACAGTGAATGACTCGCCCGGTAGGCGGCGGGGTTGGCGGGGGTCAGCGGGGGGTCAGCGGGGCGGCAGGGTCAGGGGGGGGGGGGGGGGGGGGGGGGGGGGGGAGGGGTCAGGTGGGAGGGGTTCACAAGGGTTGGTGTGGCGCCAGGGGGAAGCTAGGTTAGCAAGATCAAAGGGAGCAGTGGGGTTCCGGACGGGTCGGTGGGGCGCGAGGAAGGAGAGTGGGTGGATCAAGGGGAGGGGAGGGGGGGGGGGGGGGGCTCTACAAAGGTTGGTATGCAGTGCGCGGAAGGAGGATGAATCGACATAGCCAGGTGACTCCACAAGGGTCGCTGAGTGAGGTTCAAGGGTGGAAGTCAAGGGGCACGGATGTGTGCGATAGATAGTTCGCCGGGAAGTTCACTCAAGTCATGGGGATCCCTGGTCGGCGAGATGAGGTGTGATGAAGGGAGTGTGTCTTTGACAGCAGTCAGCACACAGTTGAAGGCTGAAACAGGACTTATGGTCTGCGCTCTGAGTGTCATCGACCCACGACTCGCATGACTCATGACTAATAACTCATGGTATACGACTCGCGACTCGCGACTCGCGACTGGCGACTGGCGAGCAGACACACAAGGTCCAGTGAGCTCCGAGGAAAGCGTTAGTAGTGCCCCAAACCTGCCACTGCTGCAAGCGCGAGCTCTTGTGTTAGTTTGCATGAGTTTATGTCCATAGCACATCTACTCCTAGCGAACCTCCTCGGAAATAATCTTCTCCCGGCAACTCTCAAGTCAAAATACAAACTAGTTTCAGGCTGGTCGGTTAGCAGTGACGGGTCAATGCCTCGTTGAACGGTCTTCAGCTGCGATCCAGATGGTGGTTCACATTCGACGTGCTCGCGGATTGATGACCCGTTCAGTCTGCTGTCTGCACGACTTCAACCAGCCGGAATCGCTCCACCGCACCCGGAAGGGACGCGCTTCCGGTCCGTGCGGCAGATAAATCCGCCGATGCAGGCATGTAATCGCCTGTGGATTCGAATCGCCGTGCGGGATAGGGCAAATTGCGCCAGCGATAGCGATTAAACGACTCGGGAACGACGCCTAAGTATTTCCGAATGCTCGGACGACCGCAGTTCCATTTGTCAGGATTCACCGATGCTGCTCGTATTTTGAACACGAGCAGCAGTTCGGAGACTGCAAATTATCCACGACCCTCCTGCTGATGATTATGAAATACGGCTCTGGTCGAGCGGCCGAAAGTCGGCGACCTTTCCAGTTGTGAGCCGGGTTTCTCGACGGCAGGACAAAGGTTCTCGGCAGCGGGACGAAGTGCCAACGAAGTGGTTGCTCAGTGTAAAGTGGAGCTAACGGTAATGTTAATGTTATGTAATGTTAATGTTATGTTAATGTTAATGCATGGTGGATAATGGCAGTGAGAGGCAGAGAGGCTGGCGCGCAGTTTGTTCTTGCGTTATAAGTGGATGAAAGATCCTGGGATGAACTGGAATGAATTATTACAAATAAATAGATGCGGGTACGAGTTAAACAAAAAGTAAATGTCTCGCAAGATTCCTTTACTTCATAAAGGAATCTTGCGAGTCTTGTGTCAGACGGGTGCATTACAAATACTTCATGTGTGAAGTTGCCGCAGATAAAAACATCCATTTTGCAACACGGCTTATTTTTTCACTGTGGAATTCTGTGAAAAATAGTGTTCCGTGCGCGGTGTGTCAAATAGAACGATAATACACTTGGGGAATGGTGCTGGCGCGACATGACACATGGTGGATAATATTTGCCCCATTATCATCGATGGATAACTTGTAAGAGGGACACACACACAACAAAAAGCTCCGAAAACCTCAAACTTTATTGATCCTTCATCCCCAGGAATAGCATAGTGGTCAGATCTGAGTTGATTCAGTGTCAAGTGGCGTCGGAAACGCCTCGAATGTATTGTGTCTTATCGGTTTTAAGCGGGCTTCGCGTCTGACGTGTTGGGGCAATGCCATGTCCTTTATGGCCAAACTTATAAGAGGTCCAGTTGAATAAACTATATATATGTGCATGTGGATCGCCGCAGTTGCCGCCGACCACGTTATGTTCATGGTGGCCTGTCTAGGCGATGTATTTCAGCTCAATGCACACAACTTTGGCTTCATTCTGTGAATTTTTAACCCGTTATTAACCATCACTAAACCCGACAATAGCCGAGATATCCATTCACTCGCCATCGAACGGGAGTTTTGCAGAAAGTGGCTTAGTGGCATGCAAAGTCCCGTGCTACTATCACATTTTGTGGTATTGATAAAATTCGTTCGAGGGTAAAGAAACAGCCGAAAAACAGTTGACAGCCGTTGGTAAAGGCTGAAACACAGTCTTCGCGCAGCTGCGCGAGTGGATGCAGGTACCTATTCAAATACATTGAACGGAGGTTGCAACAACTGAACGATGCGCACGATGCGGGAAGAAAAAAATAAACTGATGAAATGCATCCATGTATTTGAATAGGCGCCCGCATCCACTTCGCGCAGCTGCGTGAAGACTGTGTTTCAGCCTTAAAGCAGCCGTGGGCTGAAAAAAGAATAATTTAAAACGTTGAATCCGCATCGCCGTCGAAGATCATGGCATGAACACATATTTGGGAATACTGGATTCCTGTCAGTGTTGCCGTTTTTCCTATCATCATTGTTATACTTCAGTAAGAACTGCTGCTTGATGATGATGCTGGTGTGTGACATTGTTGCCATGCCCAAAGGAGAGGCTCCCAACCTCTCTTCATTGTCAGCACCGACGACAACATCGACTACATTATATTCATTGCTCCGCTCCTTGCACACTGATGCTCTTTTTTAGGGGGGGGAGGGGAGTTGTTCTCGCCCACCCCGTAGTCCAGCCTATAGCTATATGCCGCCGCGGGTGGGGAGGAGAACCACTCCCCTGCGGGGCGGGAAACCAAATGACTTGCGTCAGTAGCCAGACTCGAACCCGGAACCCTTGGATTCCGAGTCCGACGCTCTACCAACTGAGCCACCCGGTCCCCACTGCTCTTTTCCATTCGACAGCTCCACAGTCAATCTGCAGCGAACATTTCTGCCAGCCAGCAGATGCGAGACATCCATCCTGATATCGACACGCGCGAACAGAATACCCTGTTCAGCTCCGAACGCCCCACATTTCGACGCTGATTCCACTGGCACTTAGCCGTCGATAGATCAGCTACCTGTTCCTCCGCCGCGCTCCGCTGCATCAATTCACACACACACTCAGCTCGGCCGAGCGCCGCTATCTGAGAAATGCATTGTCTCCCCCGGGGTCTCGTCGGCTGGTTCGCCGCGAATCACGCGGCCGTAGCCGGTGCTGCGAGCCACTCTAGCCAGCCATTCCTCGCCTGGCTGGATTTGGAGAGCGAGAGATAGGACTGCCGCAGGGAGCTGGAGCGTTGACCCGCGGGCTGCCGCAGCCCCACCGCAGCCCCACCGCAGCCCCACCGCAGCCCCACCGCGGCCCCACCGCAGCTCCACCGCGCTGCCGGGAGGGCTGTGAGAGCTTCGAGAGCTGTGGACTATGACAGATGACTGAATCTCGAGCTGGGAAGATGATAGGTTGATTTATGGCTCTACTGATTGCGACCAAGTCGACGGTGGTGGATAATTAAATGTAGCTATCCAAGTGCAGTCGTAGAAATGCCAGTCGGCAAGCCAGTGTATTTGAAATCGATTCCTCTATTGATCTCGCAATACTGAGGTGTCATGAGAAATTATTTCAAACGGCTTGCGTTGCTGCGCAGGCATGCATTCTTTTTGCTCTGTAAATATTTTTGCTCTTCCGGCCAGCATTGTCACACCTTAATACTCTCGGTAAATGCCTCCTCAGGTGATGAATGAATGTTACTGAAAGTTGTATGACTTTATGATACTGAGAATGATGCTACTACAGCACCACCATGTAGCGAAGGGGTGAGCATTTGTCTTCTATGGAAGTTACATAAAGTTTTCTTATGCTTTTATGATACTGATAACGATGCTTCTAGACCACCATGCAGCATAGGTGTGAGTATTTGTCTTTAACCTTTTTCTCCCCACAACAGGACCGGGAAGACGAGGTAGGAACACAGCCACAATCGTTTTTCTGCCCATTCTTCAGAGCGTGTCGATATCAGAATGGATATCTCGTATATGCTGGCTGGCAGAAATGCTCGCTGCAGATTGACTGTGGAGCAATCGAATGCACAAGAGCAGCAGTGTGGAAGGAGCGGAGCAAAGCATACCATGTAGTCGATGTTGTCGTTAGTGCCGACAATGAGGAGAGGTTGGGTAGCAATTAGTGGTGCCAGTTTCAGAAAATATTCGTCCAATGTCCGACCGATGTCCAAGACCATGATCAGCTGTCCGTCCGAAACTGTCCGAAAATCATTGTTTATCCGAAATTTGTACGAAAGCTGAAACAGTGTTTGATATGGAAATGGCACACTTTCCTGTAGCACATTTTCTTTTTTAATAAAAAAAGTAACTAAGACATTTTCGCGACAAGCCATCCTTGGGCATTGTAAGTCCGAAAATGTCCAAAGAAATATGCTTACGTCCGTCCGAAAACCGAATCGGTCTTCGGACAAATTCGGAATTCCGAAAATGATTGTACTGATTGGCACCACTAGTAGCAATACAGCCTCTCCTTTGGGCATGGCAACAGTGGCACTCTACACAAATCATCATCAATCAGCAGATTGTACTGAACTATGATACTGATAAAAGGAAAAAACAACAATTTCTGAGAGGAATCGAGTATTGCCAGACATGTGTTGCCATGCTCTCAAACGGCGATACGAATTCAACTTTTTTGTTCGGTGCTTTACCTGCTCTTGCCAATGGTTACCTTGCCCTCTGACGAATTTGATCAATACCTCAACATGTGATAATGGCACGGGATTTTGTCGTGTCATTTTCTGCACAACCCTCACAAAATGCCCTTCTCCCGTGAAAACACTGGACAAGCGTAATCATTCAGTTGTCTTTCCCCAGCTAGACACTGGGAGCCCTGCAACCCGATCAATATGCAAATGAACTGCTGTATCAAACAAAACACCCTTTGCGATGAGTTCTTTTTACTGCAGCCAGCCGGCAGCACTTAAAATAAAGTAGATGCTGAAACAGAGATAAACACAATGACTGAAACAAACTGCTTGCTGGTTAAGCACAAAAGCTGTAATCTTGTATATTACAGTGGGGACATGCCCGCATTGACTATAACGTGAGCGGGGCTGCAATCTTGTATGCTTCGTTTACTCTTACGACTATACTAAGTGCAGTACGTTTGGTAGTTTACGCTACGCTTATTTGATAATGTAGACGATAATCTTGCGAACACGTGTACAGATAGACAGACACGACGACGCCCATCTCATTATCGATTATATGTTTTCAAACCCTACATCAAAAACAATTCGACATTGCACGCAGTGCAGTCATCCTTTACAGCCCCTACTGCACCCAATGCATCAATACTTTACAGCCCCCACTGCACCCAATGCAGCAATACTTTACAGCCCCCACTGCACCCAATGCAGCAATACTTTACAGCCCCTACTGCACCCAATGCAGCAATACTTTACAGCCCCAATGCACCCAATGCAGCAATACTTTACAGCCCCCACTGCACCCAATGCAGCAATACTTTACAGCCCCACTGCACCCAATGCAGCAATACTTTACAGCCCCCACTGCACCCAATACAGCAATACTTTACAGCCCCACTGCACCCAATGCAGCAATACTTTACAGCCCCTACTGCACACATTGCAGGAATCCTTTACTGCACACATTGCAGCAATACTTTACAGCACCCACTGCACCCAATGCAGCAATACTTTACAGCCCCCCTGCACCCAATACAGCAATACTTTACAGCCCCACTGCACCCAATGCAGCGATACTTTACAGCCCCCACTACACCCAATGCAGCAATACTTTACAGCCCCCCACTGCACACATTGCAGCAATCCTGTACAGCCCCCACTGCACCCAATGCAGCGATCATTTACAACCCCCACTGCATCCAATGCAGCGATCCTTTACAGCCCCACTGCACCGGATCTTACCCATTACAGCCCCCCCCCCCCCGCCCCCCGCTCGGGGAAAGGGGAGGCGATCAGGGTAACGGTATATCATAAACAGAGATTAGGTGCCGTCACTCCCAGGGTGGCACGAGCCGCTCAAAGGCGGCCACATCGCCCCGGACTGCAGTTGCACCCGGCATTCAGAGAGAGCGACTCGTCGTGGACAACAACACCGCGTTGTTGTCCACAACACCGCGTTGTTGTCCACAACACCGCGTTGTTGTTCACAGCACCGTGTTGTCGGCAGAACTGAGCTGCTAATCGGCTGCTGGTAGGGTGGGAGATGGACTGAGTAGCACAGACGGGGACAGACGACAGACGTGATAGATACGGACAGACAGGACAGACGTGATAGACGCGGACATACAGGACAGACGTGATAGATGCGGACAGACAGGACAGACATGATAGACGCGGACAGACAGGACAGACGTGATAGATGCGGACAGACAGGACAGACATGATAGACGCGGACAGACAGGACAGACGTGATAGATACGGACAGACAGGACAGACGTGATAGACGCGGACATACAGGACAGACGTGATAGATGCGGACAGACAGGACAGACGTGATAGACGCGGACATACAGGACAGACGTGATAGATGCGGACAGACAGGACAGACATGATAGACGCGGACAGACAGGACAGACGTGATAGATGCGGACAGACAGGACAGACGTGATAGACCCGGACAGACAGGACAGACGTGGTAGACGCGGACAGACAGACGGCAGACGTGATAGACGCGGGCAGACATGGCAGACGTGATAGACGTGGACAGACAGACGGCAGACGTGATAGACGCGGACAGACAGACGACAGACGTGATAGACGCGGACAGACAGACGACAGACGTGATAGACGCGGACAGACAGGGCAGACGTGATAGACGCGGACAGACAGGACATACGTGATAGACGCGGACAGACATGGGACAGAAGCGGGACATACAGGACAGACAGGACAGACATGGGACAGAAATGGGACATAAATGGACTGCACCGCGAGCAGAGATTATGCAGGCAGACAGGGCAGACAGGACAGGCAGGACAGGCAGGACAGGCAGGACAGGCAGGACAGGCAGGACAGGCAGGACAGGCAGGACAGGCAGGACAGGCAGGACAGGCAGGACAGGCAGGACAGGCAGGACAGGCAGGACAGGCAGGACAGGCAGGACAGGCAGGACAGGCAGGACAGGCAGGACAGGCAGGACAGGCAGGACAGGCAGGACAGGCAGGACAGGCAGGACAGGCAGGACAGGCAGGACAGGCAGGACAGGCAGGACAGGCAGGACAGGCAGGACAGGCAGGACAGGCAGGACAGGCAGGACAGGCAGGACAGGCAGGACAGGCAGGACAGGCAGGACAGGCAGGACAGGCAGGACAGGCAGGACAGGCAGGACAGGCAGGACAGGCAGGACAGGCAGGACAGGCAGGACAGGCAGGACAGGCAGGACAGGCAGGACAGGCAGGACAGGCAGGACAGGCAGGACAGGCAGGACAGGCAGGACAGGCAGGACAGGCAGGACAGGCAGGACAGGCAGGACAGGCAGGACAGGCAGGACAGGCAGGACAGGCAGGACAGGCAGGACAGGCAGGACAGGCAGGACAGGCAGGACAGGCAGGACAGGCAGGACAGGCAGGACAGGCAGGACAGGCAGGACAGGCAGGACAGGCAGGACAGGCAGGACAGGCAGGACAGGCAGGACTGGCAGGACAGGCAGGACAGGCAGGGCAGACAGGGCAGACAGGGCAGACAGGGCAGACAGGACAGACAGGACAGACATGACAGACATGACATACAGGACAGACAGGACAGACAGGACAGACAGGACAGACAGGACAGACAGGACAGACAGGACAGACAGGACAGACAGGACAGACAGGACAGCAGGCAAGATATATGGAACAGATTGGACGATGCGAGACAAAACAGACGGAGCTAACGGAACAGACGGTGGGACGGACAAGTCAGGACGGACAAGTCAGGACGGACAAGTCAGGACGGACAAGTCAGGACGGACAAGTCAGGACGGACAAGTCAGGGCAGACGGGGCAGACAGGACAGACGATGGGCTGGTAAGACTGAAAGACGGGACTGACGGGACAGACAGAAATTCAATTTTGGGATATTGAATTTACCCAGGAAAGCTCGAACGTTTCGCAACGTTTCGTAAGTATGCCAATTACAAGCGAGCAACACATGTAAAAGTTGAAGTATGTAATACGTACATACATACATACTTGATAAATTTTAACAGGTATTTCTTTAATATTTCGCCACAGGTTATTTACATATCACATACTGCGCTTACCGCAACTACCTCGAAATCTAACAACGAGCTCTTCTCTTCAGATTTCATGCTGACGCCTTTGTGAGACCCAGATACGGCGCGTTTCCTGTTATTATTTGTTGTTCGAGTGCACTGTGAGTGCACTTTTCCTGTTATTTGTTGTTCGAGTGCACTGTGTCGGAGCGCCAACCGCCGGCGGCTCAAAGCCTTCACAGCAAACAAGGCGACGCACATCATCTTTTCAGTGGTTTGTGCGGAACGGCATAGTTGTGTTTTCCAGAGTTTCCATTATGTTGTGACGTGGGGATAATATATCTGTGTTGGTCTGGTTTTGTAGAGGACCGAGTATTCGCTCGTCTCGTATCCCGGAGGACGATTCTACCATCCCTCCTCTCAGATCGTGTGGAGGACAACCTTTCAATGCTCCTGGATTGGAAACGCCCCCTTTCGTGGCCTCCAGGACAAGATCCTCCGCTGTTCGATCATCCGATTGGTTGTATCCACTCTCATGCAGTGGAGGCCTGGAGGGCACTGGCTGTTCCTCTCACGAAACCGAGTACACTGTCCCTTCATATGTGATACCACGGCAGGTAGAATTCTCATATGTGGAGCGGCGCTGGCCGGAGCCGCCGCAGCTCTCCGTATCATGCAGCAGCCACCGCTACACGGCTGGGTGCGTGCTGCCAGAAAAGCCGACACAAAGTCAAACTGCCAGCTGCGGCTGAGTGTATGGGCAGAACGAGCGGCTCAGGTACCGGGGGGAAGTGCTCTGCTGTGTTCTGTTCGAGATACGGTCATCAGCCAGTGCCCTACAGCCACGCGCCAAGTCACCATGAGCCATGGCATCATGTTGAGTTACCCACCGAGTCACCGCCGAGTCATACTCCGAGTCAAGCACGAGTTAGCCCCGATATGCCATTACGCCCCTCCCGATTCTCCCCAAGTCCGCTGCTAGTCACTCCGAATCAGTCACTGAGTCAATCCTGAGTCAAAAAACGAGTCGCTATCGAGACATTCCCTCACGAGTAGGCCCGACCACTCCATGCTCTCTCGAGTCACACTCCCGAGTCACTCCCGAGTCACTGCCAATTACTGCCAAGTCACTCCCGATTCACCCCAGAATCTCCCTGAGTCAGCCACTAAGTCACTCCGAGTCACCTGCCGGTAACGCACCGCGCCGGCGCCCCAGCTCGGGCCAGCTGGGGCCAGCTCGGGCCAGCTGGGGCCAGCTCGGGCCAGCTCGGGCCAGCTCGGGCCAGCTCGGGCCAGTCCCGGTGCCTCGCGTGGGTCTCGCCTGCATACACAATCAGTACACGCCGTATGCCGTGCCGTTACACTATCGATTATCGATCATCGATCATCGAGCATTGATCATCGATCAACGATCATCGAACATCAATCATCGAGCATTGATCATCGATCATCGATCATCGATCATCGATCATCGATCATCGATCATCGATCATCGATCATCGATCATCGATCATCGATCATCGATCATCGATCATCGATCATCGATCATCGATCATCGATCATCGATCATCGATCATCGATCATCGATCATCGAACATTGATCATCGATCATCGAGCATCGATCATCGATCATCGAGCATCGAACATCGATCATCGATCATCGATCATCGATCATCGAGCATTGATCATCGAGCATCGATCATTTATCCAGCACGCGTCCGCGCGGCGAAAAGTGGCGGCAAGTCTGGAGGGTACTGGTCAGAGTCCAACCCGGCTCAACCCGGTGTAGGGCATGGGCGAGTCTGGGGGGGGGGGGGGCATCGACGTCGGCGCCTTCGTCGCCATCGGTGTCATACTCCTAAATGACTGAACTCAGTCGAAATCAACATATCTCCTGATTTTGAATACCTTTTCGATAGTTCTTTTTTCCTGGAGAGGTTCATTTTTAAATCACTTCTTAATACATCAAGAAACCAAATCTGGTGGTTTTTGTCCCGAATTTTGTTTTTCTTTCTCGACTTTGTTCCAGTGTTTCTTGTTGTTCTGCATCCGCAGTGTTGCGGATGAGGTGTTTGTGGATGGTGGTGGGCTGGAGGGCGGGTGGGGCGCTCTGCTCGGAGAAAATGAGCTAATTATCGGGTTGGTTCGCCTGTCGAGCGATCCGACCCGGTGGAGGCAAAATAAGAATACCGACTTGAGAGTAACGGCATACTATCAAATAAGGTTAAGTTATATAATTTTGCAACAGCGCGGGCAGTTTCACCTGGATTTTGATCCATTCATACAGGCTCTATTTGAAGAAGACGAATTTGGAAACGCCGCTTGTGATTTTTTTTGCAGCACCACAGCCTAGAAAATTCAATCTTGAGATCCAAAGCATGAAATGCACAGAAATGCGCACTCACGCGCGTAAATACACACACACACACACACACACACACACACATATACATATATATATATATATATATATATATATATATATATATATATATATATATATATATATATATATATATATATATATATATATATATATATATATATATATATATATATATATATATATATATATATACATATATATATATATATATATATATATATATATATATATATATATATATATATATATATATATATATATATATATATATACGAATGAGCCCGGTTGTCCTGACAGGGCGACATCCCTGCTGCTTGCCCGCCACCAGTGCGACAGACAGCCCTCCTATATGAGGCAGACAGTCCTCCTATATGAGGCACGGTCCCGGCAGGCAGCGGTGCGGCACCTGTCTCCCTGACACACTCAATATTGGACAGGCTGACTCACGGCGGGGGACGACTGGCGGGACGACGCCGGCCGTCCTCTCGACGTCTCCTCCCCAGGGCCGGCATGAGGAGGGGTGAATCCAGGGCCGGTACGAGGAGGGATGAATCCAGGGCCGGTACGAGGAGGGATGAATCCAGGGCCGGCACGAGGAGGGGTGAATCCAGGCAGATATCAACACCATGGCCCAAAGACAATTATGAAATCGTCTGAAAGGTAACACATTTCTTGATTTTAAAGAAAATCTAAGGACTTTTGCAAAGGATGGTTTGCTTTAGTTCAGTTTTTAATCCACAAAGAGATGTCATCTGATTAGTTTTTGGAATTTGTTCGACCCCCTGGTATCTGCCACAAAAAAAACAGCGCTTTTGGCCATTCGATCGATCCGGTTGTGGATCAAACAGTGTTCCTAAGCGACCCAGGCCGGTCAGCCCGGAGACACTCGTGGCGCGGCACGGTCAGTCTGTCGACACTCGTGGCGCGGCACGGTCAGCCTGAAGACACTCGTGGCGCGGCACGGTCAGCCTGGAGACACTCGTGGCGCGGCACGGTCAGTCTGTCGACACTCACGACGCAGCACGATCGGCCCGGATACACTGGTGGCGCGGCACGGTCAGCCTGGAGACACTCGTGGCGCGGCACGGTCGGCCTGGAGACACTCGTGGCGCGGCACGGTCAGCCTGGAGACACTCGTGGCGCGGCACGATCGGCCCGGAGACACTGGTGGCGCGGCACGGTCGGCCTGGAGACACTCGTGGCGCGGCACGATCGGCCCGGAGACACTGGTGGCGCGGCACGGTCGGCCTGGAGACACTCGTGGCGCGGCACGGTCGGCCTGGAGACACTCGTGGCGCGGCACGTTCGGCCCGGAGACACTGGTGGCGCAGCACGGTTGGCCTGGAGACACTCGTGGCGCAGCACGTTCGGCCCGGAGACACTGGTGGCGCGGCACGGTCAGCCTGGAGACACTGGTGGCGCGACACGGTCGGCCTGGAGACACTCGTGGCGCGGCACGGTCGGCCTGGAGGCACTGGTGGCGCGACACGGTCGGCCTGGAGACACTCGTGGCGCGGCACGGTCGGCCTGGAGGCACTCACGACGCAGCAGTTTGCCGTCGGGGTTACGTCGCCTAGCCGTGGCAACAGCGGCCCTTCATATATCGCAATCAGCCATGGCTTATCCGATTAGACTCGGGAAAATGGAGTTTGATTTAATTGCCGACAGACGGCGGCCAAGTTCGCCGGCAAGTTTGGGACGGTGTTGCCGTAAGAAACACCGCTCATGATCGTGTTATGGATCGGGCTGATGTTGCTGATATGTTGGTGGTGACATGGCTAACCATTTCACCTTTCACCGAATCGGCATCTGTTCAACTGAACGTGGCATAGGGTAAGTCATATCGTCAGGCACACTCGAATTTAGACACTCTTTTAACACTTCGACACATTTAATTAAATCAGAATATCATCTGTTCATATTCGAACGGCGTCAATGGACATCGGCAGAGGCATTGAATATCGACATGGACAGTAAGTTGCGTTACATTGCATTTTGTTTTGCCAATTCTGAATTAATTTAGACAATGTAAAATTGATTTCGTTGGTGGTAAAAAATAGCATATTTATTTCAAACAGATACTTGTGAATTAACCCGAAAGTAAAAATGAACTACTTGTTGCTTTGGGTCATTCTGTAAAGACATTACATTGATCAGTGGCGTCTCATGGGCTGCAAATCATTCACTATCCTTGCCTGTTCCCGGGCACACAAAATCACCTCAAGTCAGGTCAACATTTCTACGCTATTCAGCGTCAAGATGCCGAGACGTCACCGTGCTGTTTGTACAGAGGACCGCGACCGGATCATTCAGGCTTACCGGGATGGAAACAACTACGTTGCCGTAGCCCGGCAGCTGAGTGTTCGGAGGTCGACGGCGTGGTCAGTTGTCGCGAAGTGGCTCCTGACTGGTGAAGCTGCTGTCAGACGGAAGGGAGGCAACCGACCGAGAAAGGTGGACAACGAGATGCTGGACTTTTACTCGAGGCTGATCGGCGATGGCCTGACGATCACGCTGAAGCGCATCAACGAAGACGTCCGGGCTGCCTGGCCGGAAAAGCCCCGCGTGTCGACGGCGACCATCAGCTGGGCTCTAACATGGAGCTCTCATCACAGTGAAGCAGACCAGGAACATCTCGATCAACAGGAACACGGCCTTAACGAAGCAGCGGAGAGAAACGTACGTTTGCTATTGCCCTTACTGCATGTTGTGTGTGTGTGGGGGGAGGGTTGTTTTATGTGTTTGGGCTGTCTGCAGCTTCGTGGTACAGTGTGTGGTACAGATTCGTGGTACGTGGTGCAGCTGAACAGGGGTGCATGAGCCAGGATGGGGGTAGATGGTTAATCAACCCTGGCCGCTTGCTTGTTATAATTTATTTTTACATCCAGCCGAATGGGGAAAATGGGCAATGCAGCCGGGTCCCGCCCCTCCCCCATGTGATTTGTGTTTTTAATTTCGTATATGCTGACATCTATTCTATTGTTGGCAGGTACGCAGCCTGGATGGTGAATACCGGAATGGCAATGCAACACGTCTAAGTCGACGAAACTAGGCTCAATCTCCACCTGTGGAGGAGTCGGGGACGGGCAGATGCCGGCCGCCGCGCGGCTCGCATTGTCTGCGGCCAGGGGGGGGGGGGGTCGCAACATGACCGTGATACTGGCCATCAGCGATCGTGTTGGTGCTGTGTACCATGAGATTGTGTGGGGCGGAGTGGACGCGGAGCGGGTCCGGCTGTATCTCGAAAATCTGTCGGCCATCCTGGGAGAAGAGCCGGCTGTAATTGTCAAGGACAGCGCTCCGGCCCACCGGCAGGCGAAGACGATGGCGACACACCAGGTGAAAAAGCTGGCACCCTACTCGCCCTTCCTGAACCCAATCGAAAACTGCTTTTCGTTTTACAAAGCCGACTTGAAGCAGCGCCTGGGACAGGTGCAAGGGCTGCTAGACAACCGTGACGCGGGACTGGCGGCAGGGCACCGCGGCGTTGAAACGTGGAGGAACGCCATCCTGGAGGACCTGGCGGAGCAGGCGATGGCTGTCATCACTCAGGAGAAGGTGGCTGCCGCCTATCAGCGCGCCAATAGCTTCGTCGGTGCCTGCCTGGCTAAGGAAAACATCTGGGCGGAGTGACCGGAGTGACCGGGTGATGGATGACCACTGACGCAGTAGCATGATGGCCGGCTCAATTGTATCTGCCAAATCTGACCAGTCTGAGAGTGCGATCAGCTCATGTGATCTGTGATATGATGCTGAGCTCATGTGACCAGTCTTCAGAGCATGCTGTAACAGTCTCTGTCGTGCGTGATTTGTTTTAAATTTGTCACGATTCTCTGACTTGATATCTGGTTCTTTTTGGAAGAAAATATAATGTTATGCGCATCAGTGTATTTTTCGGAGGTGATTTAAACGTCATTTCTGTGAACGAAGAGACTGCACAACTCTGGTCACTTTTTCCGCAACGTAGATCAAATAAGTATCTCGAAATGTCTGGTGCAAAACCGATTAAACTGAACGGTACCTGTTGCGGACACACACGGAATGAACAAAATATAATTACAACTTTATAAATTGCAATTTTTCCGTCAACGAAACTGAATGACGCTTGCCTATAAGACAACTAAAACTTGCCTATATTTAATGAACGCTGTCGGCTCCATTGCATTATGTCTGAATCCAGTGACCGGTGTTGACACGGTGCACTTTGTAGATTTCCAATGCCCTTTGCCGCGGGAGTGTGTTGCGCCGATGTGAGATGCACTATGTCAAACAGTATGTTAGTTTGACGGCATAAATGAGATCTGCCGAGTTGAGCTGAACAGACGCCGATTCGCATTAAGAAAAGGTGTAGTGCTAACCATGTCACCACCAACAATCAGCAACATCAGCTCGATCCAGAACACGATCATGATCAGTGTTTCTTACGGCATACGAGTTTCTTACGGCAAGTCATTTGCATTCGATACTAAGGGAGGATAATTACCACAAGTGTTGTCATAAGCAGTTCCAATATGTTTAGGTGCCCAAGACACCGCTAAACAATGCGTTTAGATGTGAAGAGTCAAAACAATGAATGCATTTGAATACTGAATTAAATATTGATTAAATACGTGCTTGATGAGTGAAAGTAAGGCAAATTGCTAGTCCTGTAACTTCACATGAATGAAGACGATGCAACGAGTCCTTTCTGTGGCAGTGTAGCAGCCATACTATGGTCGTCGTTTCTCATGACGTCAGACGTAATCCAACATTATGCATCCAGAATGGACACTGAAAATAACCTGGCTAAGAATAAGGAATGCTGTTTACCATCCCAAGTTCTGCTCAATAAAAGCAGTGCATTATTCAAAGAAATATGCATGGAACGAAAACATGATCACATTAACACCTCCGCGTCGGATTACTGATACCATGTTATTCATCCCCTAGGGCATTCAACCATAAGACAACGGTACAAAAAATACTTCGTGCTCCTGGCTTTTTCATCATGTCTGGCCTCCCCCGCTCCCTACATGTTCGTGATCTCCATCTGAATACGGACCCGACATATGTTCTCTTGACGGTCGCTGGCTTTGATATTACGTTTTTCGTCGACACCGGAAATGCCGCACGTGCGAGACTGAAAACACTTCCGGTCTGGCGTGTTCTGCTCATTTCCGGTGGCATTTTCCGGCGACTTCCGGCGCGAGGCCCTGATGCAAACGCAGAAACGTCGACAATTATCTAACATATATCAGATGCGGCACATGAGCGGACGTGTGCGGCACGGGGCACTGCATAATAGGGCACTTTATGAGTGCAGAAACAATTAACCAATGGCAGGAACAAAAACAATGGCAATGGCTTGCCTTACATAACAACAACAAAAACAATGGTTCGAGGAAACCCGGCCACTGGACACGACTCAGCAGGACAAATGAACACACATCCGCGAACGAATGATTAATGTTAGTGCCGCCAGCCACGATGGTTCTCGGTAAATTTGGCGGTGCTGTGGATTCTCTCTTACCACATAATCATTGCAGGGCACTAGGCCAGCCCTGGGGTAGCACAATACCTCGTATGGTGTCCTATGACCTTATATGGTGTCATGGCAACATATATGATGGCTTACGACTGGGGTGCGGCGTTCTAATCGCCGACTATCTCGACTTGCGATCTCTAATCTCGACTTGCGACCAATATCTGTGCAAAGCTTTCTAAAAGCATTCTATAAATAAATACTCTGTGGTTATTTATATTAGTTTGGCAAATATATTGCAAATAAATCGAAATTAAAACCATTGAATCAAAGATTTAGCTCTCGTGCACCAGTTTATCGGCATTGTTGTCTTCCACCAGCTCTCCCCACTAATCTTCGCTGGGTCCCCGCTGGTTCCCCGCTGGGTCCCCGCTGGGTCCCCGCTGGGTCCCCGCTGGGTCCCGCTGGGTCCCCGCTGGTTCCCCGCTGGGTCCCCGCTGGTTCCCCGCTGGGTCCCCGCTGGGTCCCCGCTGGTTCCCCGCTGGGTCCCGCTGGTTCCCCGCTGGGTCCCCGCTGACCCCGCTGTGTCCCTGCTGGGTCTCCGCTGGGTCCCCGCTGGGTCCCCACTGGGTCCCCGCTGGGTCCCCGCTGGGTCCCCGCTGGTTCCCCGCTGGGTCCCGCTGGTTCCCCGCTGGGTCCCCGCTGGGTCCCCGATGGGTCCCAGCTGAGTCCCCGCCGAGTCCCCGCCGGGTCCCCGCTTGGTCCCCGCTGGTTCCCCGCTGGTTCCCCGCTGGTTCCCCGCTGGGTCTCCGCTGACCCCGCTGGGTCCCCGCTGGGCCCCGCTGACCCCGCTGGGTCCCCCCTGGGTCCCTGCTGGGTCCATGCTGCCGACTAACTGCTGATGGTTCAGCTGGCGGCTCCATCTGGGGAGCCAACTGGCCGCCGGGGCCACCGGGCGATCTCCTCCAATAGGGCCATCCGTCGCCAGCTGATCTGGGGTCATCCGTCGCCAGCTGATCGGTCGCGGGAGGCGGTCATTCACACGCCCAGAGACCAGGTCATTTCAGGTTATTCGCGCTGAGAGCGCCCGGATGGAGGGCGAGATGAGATCGGATGTGGGCGATTTGGAGATTTAGGCATTTCAGTTATTTCATTCACATTTTCTCTCTCGGAGATTTGATGGTTCTCGTATGCAGTTATAATTATAGAACGTCGGGTTTTACTCATAGACTCCGGTGAGTAGGCTTTAGCCCTCACAATGCACCCAGTGCCCCATTGATTGAGCTGACTGAGGACCACTTAGTAACAACTGCAAGGAAGTCGCATGGTTTCAGGGCATGCATTGGGCTTAGAACACTTGCTGAAATCAATACTTTTGACTTCGTCCATCATTGAGGTATCCCGTGGACGATTTGCGCAAACAAACAAACAAATAAACAAACATGTGATCGACCTAATGTGGACCTAATGTGACCTAATGTCGCGATCGGATGACAACAGAACAAACTTCAACATAGCAAACTTCAGAGAAACAAATCATGCTTTTGTAAGAGCCGCGTATCTTACAATTAAGTTTTCACCTGAACGGGTGCCAAAGCCTTTGTACTTTGAGAAACACTAAACATAATCATAACTCATAAAAAAAATCCATCCAAAGGTAATCTTTCAAAATGGCGGCTAGCTTACTCCCCCGCTTATCAATTGTTCTAGTTTGACTGCCCCTATATCAGTTCACTCTATTAGCCCGCGCACTGCAGGGGGTTTGCGCCGAACACGAACTGCAGGGGGGGGGGGGGTGATTTCCGCCCCCGTGAGATCGCAAAAACTACGCTACGTAGCGACAATCGAAAAACGGCAGTTCATAGATTGATACAAGTTCTATCTAAAGTATTTCCGTATTTTTTTACGTCATGTCAAAATTGAGGTCACCAGAGGTCATGAAAGGTCAAATTTCCCAGTTTTTCCTCTTTTAGGACTTCGATCCAGAAATTCCCATATATCTCGGAAACTATTATAATTAGAAACAAACGGAAAAAAAAGCAAACACCAGCCAGTTAAATTTTCAATCGACAAAGTGTTCTCCAATTTGATCTTAAGACAATATTTGAGGCTCCAGAGGTCAACAAAGGAGATTTTTTTTCTTCCAAAATCGTTTTTCGCGACTAACTTTTTACTTAACTGAGATAACGGAAAACTGATTAAGCCATTGTGTTTATCTCGTCAAGGCATTTCGAATGATATTCATGGTGACCTTGTTAAGTCAACTTAAACAAAAATTGACCTCAGGTCAAGGTCAAGTGGTGACCCAAGTAGAGCATGTTGCTTATGGGAAGACGTGTCTCGACGAGGCAAACACATTGCTGGCTGTTTTACTTCTCTATCTTTATTCTGTCGGGAGTTATTGACAAAAAAGTGATGGTGATCTCGCATGACCTCAAATGACCCCATAGGGGTCACTGAACAAAACTTGCACTTATATCATCAAGAAAATCCTATAATAACATGATCCAGAAGTAATTGGACTAATATCATGCATATCCTCGAAATAGGAAGCATTTGTATATTTCCCCATTGACTTATTATGGGGAGGTTACGAAATTGACCTGACCTTAGATCACCGACATCAAAATTCCGAGATATCAGCATTGTAAGTACTTATGCCCCTGATGACATCCTGTAAGTTTTCAAACTGATCGGTGAGAAACTCTGGCTTTGGCACAACTGCAAACATTTTTTGGAGGTGGGGTCACTTGACATGGTCTGGTGACCTGACCTGAGATGACCCGATATTTTTTTCTCTTCAAAGTGTGCGCAATTGATGTCATAACAGTTGTGCCAAGGCAGCCGCCGTTTTTTCGCTATCTGCGAAAAACCTGAGGGGAGAGGGGGAGGGGGGAGGAAATCACCCCCCCCCCCCTGCAGTGCGCGGGCTAACAGAAGTGAAAATTGCCACTCCTGTCCCCTGGGCGGTCCCTTTTCAACTATAATCGATCAACTTCTAGTGGCGTCGCCGACCGCCACGTCATCGCAATATCGGACGGATTACAACTCCCAACAAACCCCTGGGCGGTCTCCGTGGAGACTGAGCTCCTTATCAGCGCTTTAATCGTTCTCGGCTCTGAGGCGGCCATTTCGATTCACTGTGTCGCCCGCGGCGGAGCCGAACAATGAACGCAATCTGGGATGGTAGGGGGAGGGTAGGGGAGGGGGAAGGAGGGAAGGAAGTGGGGGGGGGGGGGGGGGTAGGGAGGAGGGAAGGAAGGGGGGGGGGGGGGGGGGGTAGGGAGGAGGGAAGGAAGGGGGGGGGGGGGTAGGGAGGAGGGAAGGAAGGGGGATATGACGGAGATGTGTGAAGGGGGTTGGGATGAGGAGGGTATGTGGGTAAGATATGGAGGGGAGGGTGTAAAATGGAGGGCATGGCAAGGGAGGGGGGAGGGGGGGGGGGGGCGGAGAGGAGGTACTGAGGAAAGGGCTGGGTCTGTGTGGCGTTCAGTGTTCAGTAGTGGGTGTGGCCTTTTGGGGTGCGAGGGCGGTAACAGAGGGCCGACAGGACAAGACAAAACTAGGAAACAGCGCAAAGGGTAAGCGATAAACCATGACAACAAGGAACCAAAAGACCAATAGCCCTCAACAGCAAGTAAGCAATGCAGTGTATGTCAAAACAGAACACAACTAGACAGCAAGAAACTGAAAACATGAGAGCGAACTAAACGACAGGAAATCAAGGAAGTAGAAGAGCGAGAGGCAAAGACACGCCGACAGCCAGGCGCCATGAGATCGTGCGAGCCAGAAGCGAGCTCAAGACATACTGAGATCGCGCCAGAGGCGGGGAGCGGAACCTGGCTGCACCGCGCGCGAATTAGCCCTGTCTCATCCCCCTGGCCTGGCCAGGACCACAGCCGACCACTGCCAGCCGGGGTGCGGACACAATGCGCAGCTTCGTTAGCGGTGTGCGCCAGATGAATCAGCGGGGCCATTAGTGAATCCTGCCGCCCCGTCGATCGCCACAGGACCAGATTGGATCGGAGGCGGGGCACAGGCGACAGAGGAGGGGGGGACGCAGGGGGGACGCAGAGGGACCGGTGCCAAGCCGGAGATGAGGCGGTCAAGGTCTGGCGCCGCGGGCGGTCTTGGAGGAGATTAGCCGCGAGGCGAGAGAGCAGAGGTGAAGGGCGGGAGGGAGGGAAGGAGAGGAGAAGGGAGGATAGGGAGAAGAGAGGAGGAGGGTGAGGACAATGAATCGGGAAGAGATGAGACGGATGGACAGATGTGAGCCACAATGAAGACATGTTGTACTATCGTGTTCAGTCGTGATTTAGACCATTCATGAAGCAGCTTTTCGTACACAAATTTGAAAGAAGAATTAATTATTACCTCGGGCATGTAGTCCTCGAAAACGTTGTTTGACTAAGTAACAACTACGCGCTGTGTTCCATAGTAGTAATACAACTTCCATAACCGTGTTTTGGTCGCTTGTTTTCATCTCTGTTTGTCTGTCGTCTGTTGTCCGGCGGCTCTTCATCTGTATGTTCGTCTGTCTGTTGTATGCTGTCCGCCGGCTCTTCATCTGTCTGTTTGTCTGTTGTCCGCCGGCTCTTCATCTGTCTGTTAGTCTGTTATCGGCCGCCTCTTTATCTGTCTATTCGTCTATCTGTTGTCTGTTGTCCGCCGGCTCTTTATCTGTATGTTCGTCTGTTGTCCGCCGGCTCCAGCTGGGACCTCTATGACTGGTCTGTTGTCCGCCGGCTCCAGCTGGGACCTATGTGACTGATCTGTTGTCCGCCGGCTCCAGGTGGGACCTCTGTGACTGGTCTGTTGCCCGCTGGGACCTCTGTGACTGGTCTGTTGTCCGCTGGGATCTCTGTGACTGGTCTGTTGTCCGCTGGGACCTATGTGACTGGTCTGTTGTCCGCTGGGATCTCTGTGACTGGTCTGCTGTCCGTCGGTTCCAGCTGGGACCTCTGTGACTGGTCTGTTGTCCGCCGGCTCCAGCTGGGACCTCTGTGACTGGTTTGCTGTCCGCTGGGACCTCTGTGACTGATCTGTTGTCCGCCAGCTCCAGCAGGGACCTATGTGACTGGTATGTTGTCCGGCGGGTCCAGATGGGACCTCTGTGATTGGTCTGTTGTCCGCCAGCTCCAGCTGGGACCTCTGTGACTGGTCTGTGTTCCGCCGACTCCAGCTGGGACCTCTGTGACTGGTCTGTTGTCCGCTGGGACCTCTGTGACTGGTCTGTTGTCCGCCGGCTCCAGCTGGGACCTTTGTGACTGGTCTGTTGTCCGCCGACTCCAGCTGGGACCTCTGTGACTGGTCTGTTGACCGCTGGGACCTCTGTGACTGGTCTGTTGTCCGCCGGCTCCAGCTGGGACCTTTGTGACTGGTCTGTTGTCCGCCGACTCCAGCTGGGACCTCTGTGACTGGTCTGTTGACCGCTGGGACCTCTGTGACTGGTCTGTTGTCCGCCGGCTCCAGCTGGGACCTTTGTGACTGGTCTGTTGTCCGCCGACTCCAGCTGGGACCTCTGTGACTGGTCTGTTGACCGCTGGGACCTCTGTGACTGGTCTGTTGTCCGCCGGCTCCAGCTGGGACCTTTGTGACTGGTCTGTTGTCCTTCGGTTCCAGCTGGGACCTCTGCGACTGGTCTGTTGTCCGCCGACTCCAGCTGGGACCTCTGTGACTGGTCTGTTGACCGCTGTGACGTCTGGTCAGCTCAGACAGCCACCAAGTAACCGCCGAGCCGAGCGTCAATTTACAAAGTCAACCGGCCAACGGTCATGGTCACGGCGAGCGCAGCGACACAGGCCACCAGACAGTGGGACTAATTTGCAGTTAGAGCGCGATCTGAGCCTGGCGTGGGAGCCGAGGTCACATTAAGAACAGACAGCGATTGGTGAAATGATGGGTCGACTCTTTTGTCGAGGATAGAGGGCGAGGATGCTCGGGAGAATTCAATTGGAATTGATGACATCTGCTTCTGGCAGGTCGATAGAATGGTTGTTATTCGTTACCATAGTGTTACCTGTATTCATCCATCCCGATCATGATGCTCGCTCAGTTTATATCGAGCTGATTTATTTTTTTTCATTTAAAGGGACACTCCCACCTTCCCAAAAGTTGTCAAATGAACGCCGTTTGTGGTGCAAAATATGAATTAATTGCTGCCAAACACGATCATTACATTTGTTTCTCGCAAACAGTGCTCAATTTCATAAAAAAGTTAAGTTTTAATATTTGGGTTGATGACGTCATATTGAGCTCTAGAGAGCTATACATAAATCCTTTACGCTGCCAAAGTATGGCACAATTATTTCGAGACAATTCTGGCGCTTTGAATACAAAACAAACCAATTAACAAACCATTTGAAACACGCAAATATCTCCAAGTCTAACCTTAAAACAAGTCGACTATCATCACCATTTGGTAAAGAGAGGTGACGTCATCGGCTTTAGACCCCTATTCAAATACACGTGTGTTTATTTGTTACAATTGTCAAGACCAAGCTCGAATTTTGTTGTTGATTATACCTATGTGGTTGTTTTAACTGCTACCCTACTTAATTTCAATGCAAATCCAACAACATGGCTATCTCAACTCAAAACTAATGTTAAGATGGGAGTGTCCCTTTAACAGGTCGACTTGGGTTTGAAGTGCTTCGATGGCTGATATCAGTGTTAATCAGTGCTAATATCCTGTAGTTGAAGCAGCTAATTTGATACAAATTAAATGGCGTTAGTAAATTGGTTGGACACAAATTTGTCTATTGAGGTCTGTTCTAGTTTTGCACTTGAGTTTTGGCGGTAGATTGCCTTTTTACTGAGTGGGTCCGAGCTTAAAGCTCTTGCAAGAAGTTTGAATGTAACAATGGGGCAACTATTCCAATTAGGTCACTTCTATTAATCTGTGTTGTACGTAGTCAGAATGCTTAAAGAACACCGAGTTTTCGAAGGAATGCCAGTTTAAAGGAAATAGTTCACCTTCAACATTAGTTTTAAACTGAGATAGCAGTTTTGTAGCCCGTGTTGGGAAACCCATATCTGCAAGTTCTCTTGACTGAAAAGACTCTCCAGCCGAATATGTTTGAGTTTTTGGCGAAGGAATGCGGTGCTGGCGAAAGAATGTTGTACTGGTTCTAGCCCGGGCAGAGGCTATACCATCAGCCAATCAGCTTGCAGCTGGTGCTAGCGAGCGAACGCCGGCCGCCGGTTGGCACTTCTCCAATGCGAGTCTATCTTTACGCGACTACTTTCGAATATGATTGGCTGAACCATTTTTTACATTCGCGTGACGTCAGGACTCTGACTCAGAGAGTATGCATATAGTTTTGATAAACAATAAAAAAATATGGCCTTCTGTCCTGAATCGGCGCGATATAAGGCCATTTTTGACAATATAAAATCCATTGTATTAACAAATATAATTAAATCGTGTTGGGTAAAAAATTTCCGAGGTGAACTATTTCATTTAACATGGCTTTATGGCAACATATCAGCAGGCTTTGTTTATAGATCAAGTGTACCCATTGTCGGCATGTTTTCACCTCCTATAAGTCCACCCAGGCCTGGTGGCATCTCGTGCCAGTCGGGCGCCGCCTGACACTGGTGCCAGTCGGGCGCCGCTTGACGCCGCTTGGCCAGCGACCCTCCTTCCGCCCTGGTTCCGCACTGGCAGCCGTGCCTAGGACGTTATGGTGGACCAGTGGTGGACTAGGTGGACTTATCAGGCAAGACGGACCACGTACACTCACTACGAAGGCCACATGGAACAGACTATCCAAGCTGACCAAACGGACCACACGGACCACACGGACCACACGGACCACACGGACCACACGGACTACACGGACCACACGAACCATACGGACCACACGGACCAAACGGACCAAACGGACCAAACGGACCACACGGACCACACGGACCACACGGACCACACGGACCAAACGGACCAAACGGACCACACGGACCACACGGACCACACGGACCACACGGATCACACGGACCACACGGACCACACGGACCACACGGGCCACACGGACCAAACGGACCACACGGACCACACGGACCACACGGACCACACGGACCACACGGACCACACGGACCACACGGACCACACGGACCACGCCGGCCCAGAGTCCCGTTGTCGTCCGCCTCCACGATCAGCGACAAATTAACAAATCGCATGCATGTCGAAATACAGACTGACGTATGACAAAGTATCATCCGTTTTTAAGGTCAGCTGTAACCAAACAGATGGCCGGATGCACGGACAGATGAATTGAAGGAAGGGCGAACAACGGTCCAACAAACTGGCAGACGGTGTCGTCATTCCAGGTCGCTGGGTTTTCATTCAGGCGTAACTGCTGTCCGTCTGTATCGTATTCAGGCGTAACTACTGTCCGCCTGTATCGTATTCAGGCGTAACTACTATCCGTTTGTATCGTATTCAGGCGTAACTGCTGTCCGTCTGTATCGTATTCAGGCGTAACTACTGTCCGCCTGTATCGTATTCAGGCGTAACTACTGTCCGTCTGTATCGTATTCAGGCGTAACTACTGTCCGTCTGTATCGTATTCAGGCGTAACTGCTGTCCGTCTGTATCGTATTCAGGCGTAACTACTGTCCGCCTGTATCGTATTCAGGCGTAACTACTGTCCGTCTGTATCGTATTCAGGCGTAACTACTGTCCGTCTGTATCGTATTCAGGCGTAACTGCTGTCTGTCTGTATCGTATTCAGGCGTAACTACTGTCCGCCTGTATCGTATTCAGGCGTAACTACTGTCCGTCTGTATCGTATTCAGGCGTAACTGCTGTCCGTCTGTATCGTATTCAGGCGTAACTACTGTCCGTCTGTATCGTATTCAGGCGTAACTACTGTCCGTCTGTATCGTATTCAGGCGTAACTACTGTCCGTCTGTATCGTATTCAGGCGTAACTGCTGTCCGTCTGTATCGTATTCAGGCGTAACTGCTGTCCGTCTGTATCGTATTCAGGCGTAACTACTGTCCGTCCGTATCGTATTCAGGCGTAACTACTGTCCGTCTGTATCGTATTCAGGCGTAACTACTGTCCGTCTGTATCGTATTCAGGCGTAACTACTGTCCGTCTGTATCGTATTCAGGCGTAACTACTGTCCGCCTGTATCGTATTCAGGCGTAACTACTGTCCGTCTGTATCGTATTCAGGCGTAACTGCTGTCCGTCTGTATCGTATTCAGGCGTAACTGCTGTCCGTCTGTATCGTATTCAGGCGTAACTGCTGTCCGTCTGTATCGTATTCAGGCGTAACTGCTGTCCGTCTGTATCGTATTCAGGCGTAACTACTGTCCGTCTGTATCGTATTCAGGCGTAACTACTGTCCGTCTGTATCGTATTCAGGCGTAACTGCTGTCCGTCTGTATCGTATTCAGGCGTAACTACTGTCCGTCTGTATCGTATTCAGGCGTAACTACTGTCCGTCTGTATCGTATTCAGGCGTAACTACTGTCCGTCTGTATCGTATTCAGGCGTAACTGCTGTCCGCCTGTATCGTATTCAGGCGTAACTGCTGTCCGTCTGTGTCGTATTCAGGCGTAACTACTGTCCGTCTGTATCGTATTCAGGCGTAACTACTGTCCGTCTGTATCGTATTAATGTTGAATGTGTCGGAATGAAACGAGGACAAAAGATGCTGAACCTCCCTTAGCTAGTTTGTCACTGATTTGTGATTATGTAATTGTAGATGGTATACATTATTTCGTACAAAGGTATGTCTTCAGGCCCTAATGGAAAGGAAACTTTAAAAAGTAAGACCAACTAAGTTACGGGAAAATGTAATGTTAAATCACCGCCGTTTACTTAACAGTGGAATGTTGAAAAGATTCGTACTGCGAATTTAAGTCCCGTGTAAATCGCTGATGTCCGGCACTTTAAACACAACAGGTCAATGGCCCCGGGCCCAATCCTCATAACATCAAGCTTGAGGTGAATGGAAGGGAACGAGAGGGTCACAAGCAGCGATACCTACCCCAGATCAATGAGGAAATGACGCCAGCATGGTGTTCACTCCAGGGCCTCCTCTAACATGGTAACTGGGGGGGGGGGGGCTGCGGCCCCCCCCCCCTCCCCCAGTGAAGCCGCCAGCCCCCCAGTCGAGGCAAAATCGCGTCACGGGGGGGGGGGGCACCTATTTGTCATCGGATGTATATGAAAAACGACATCGGTGGAGTAAATGAAGGCAACAATCTTAAATACACGCAAGTTTAAAGGGAGATAATCACCTTTTGATTTTGTTAGCAACAATTTCTTTGGCTACCGTTATGGTATTAAAAAGTTGTTATCTAAATTTAAGAATTAAATAACATTATTCCCTAATTCAAAGTTGGAATGATCGGTATTTACCCTCCACCATTAGAAAGTGCAATAACTGGCGTTTTTGCATCAATCTGTTGTTCAACGTTGTTGAATGGGCACTTGTAAACAAATCGCCGGCACTAAATAGGTCGCCGTAGTTTAGCTTGGCACCGGCCGGCCGGTGCCAAGCTAAACTGCCGATGTCAATACACCTTTTTTCAAATGATTGTTGATTGTTTATACATTTGTTGGCACAGATTCGCAAAAATAGAGTGCAGGAAACATATTGTATACCTTCATGATAAATAACAATGCGCAGGGAGGTTAATTTACTGAATTCGTTACCAAGTACTTGCTGAGTACCGACCGATATAAGCGTGGATCGCTTATCGGTAGGAAACTGCCAATATCTTTCGGTAGGAATGTTTATATGCAAAATGTGATGAATTTACCTCATATTTTGGCCTCGTCTATCAATTTCAGGTGCCAACTCCATTTTTGTGGGAAAATCTCCCTTTAATAACGAGAGCGATAAGATGAGTAAATGAAACTCAGATGATAATTTTATGGCAAATATCGCTTCAGTTTTGGCGCATAAAAGACGATTCTGACCAGTGTCTGGACAATGAACAAGTGCTATTTGGTGACAATCGGCACAGTGGAAGGATAAGTTTGTTTCCTTTGCCAGGGACCGGGGTTCAAATTATTCGACGGGCCTCTGAAAAGTTGACCCGGCCCCCAATACCCCTCGGAACAGGGTGAGAGTTCCAATTATTGTCTTGGTTCCAAAAGATTGTAGTGCATGGTCTACACGTAAAACCAAACCAAAGTAATACTCTCGTATGTCACGACCGGTTGACGGCCTGAGGTGGCCCTCAACCGGTTAGAGGGTATTGGGTCTGAATAGGCCTCTGGCAGGTCTTGATAGGATCTAAAGCTGGTCTGGAAGAGTCCACGGTCAGCCTGGGGGTGCCCTCGGTCGGTCTGAGAGGGCAGGCAACCGCCCTAAGAAGGCCCTCGGCCGGTCTGAGAGGGTATTTTATACCCTCTCAGGCGGTTATGGACCCCTCCAGGCGGCCGGAGGGGGTCCATTGGTCGGCTGAGATACTCCAGGATGATCTGAGTTGATATTTTCCAGATCTGAGAGGGCTCTATGCCCATCAGAGCAGCTCGGTCGATCTGAGAGGGCCCTCGGCCTGTCTGAGAAGCCCAGGTCAGATTTGGGAGGGACCCCTCTTAAGCCTGAAGAGGGAGTTACTGCACTTTGAGAGGACCCTCGAACAGTCTGACGGGGCCTTAGGCCGGTCTGAGAATACTCTATGCAGGTCTGAGAGGGCACATGACAGGCGTGAGATGACCCTCTGCCGGTCTGAGAGGGCACCGTGCTGGGCCGAGAGGAGCCTTGTCAGGCCTGATGGAGACCCTTCCAATCGTTTTTTTATTCGTTTTTTTCAGACTCTCTTGAGTTTTTATGGGAGCAAAGCATATTGTTTGCCTCTCGAACTTCTTGAGAGGGACAGCTGCTCCCCTTGCCCCCTCGGCTCCTCCATCACCCCCGGGTTCGACCCACGGCATTTAACCGCCTGAGCCAAGAGACACACACTCTCTGTCTCAGACTCAGACGTGTGTCTCAGACCCATAGCTACAACTATTTCCCCAGCTCTTGACCCAGTTTCCAGAGCCCGGCAGGGCCTCGAGATTTCCACGCCTTGCTATGGGGGGGGGGGGGGGGGGGGGGTCTAGCGAACACCCCTCGACAATTGGCGCAGCGCCGCAGTTAAAGACCCCAGAAGTCATCAAAGGTAAAATTTGGCATCTTGTGGACTCTGCCCCAGCGCCTTTGTATCGCTTCGGGAGCTAAGATCGCAGGAAATAAACGGAAAACAATCGATAACTCTTGGAAAAGGGACCCCCATTTAAGAACACCCCAATAGTTTAGCTTTAAGAAGTCACCAAAAGGTTATGCTGGCTATTAGCTAAATAACAGTTTTTCGTTAATTATTCCTTACATAATAAATATGACAATTATTTTAACATCATCGTGTGTCTCATCAAGATGCTTTCAGGCACACCAAGCATGATCGGGTTTGGTCAGTCAAAACTTTTAGTTCAGGTCAGGGTCATGTAACAACTCAGGTGGGGTATGTTGCATATTGCGAAACGCGTCTCGACGAGACAAACAATGTAATTTACGCCACTTAAAACTTTTTCGAAGATGGGTTTACCTGCCTCTTCATCTGAAGCCGTGACCTTAAAGGAACTTTGGTCAACAATTTCAGAGAGTTTGCGCTAAAAATCAGTGATTAGGTGGAAACAAGAATTGCGGGGCTCCCGTACCACCGTTATCTTGTCACTTCCGGAAAACAAACTTGTTGTTGAGGATTTTTTCAAACATTCCGCCAGCAGGGTGCGGGCTATGTCAGTTCGAGTAACTACCTCCTTAAAGATCGGCTTGCTTGCACTCAGTTGCATTACTCCAATTACCTCTACGCTGTGTCATGCATACTTTTATAATTAATCATCACCTCTTTATTATCACTCTCATTTAGGTGACATAACTAGGTATATTCAATTAATTAATTAAACTAATGGCAGTTAAATATTCATACAAATTCAATGGACTTGTACGTAAAAACGCGCGTACGTCTACTTAACCTTCGCCTTGATCACAAATCCTCTACCTGGCGCTTGTTTTATATGATGAGTGACAATAGCAATACTTAGTTCACAGATACAAATACCTACTGAGAAGTAATAACAAAATAATAAATAGCATATATTACCTACTGAGAATATAGGTCGAATAGCATTAGTCATACATTGAGAAAAGAAGAAATTCGGGAACTTGAACAGGACAAATTTGCGAGCCTTCGGCGCGCATTTTAAGGCTTCAAACATTTCGGTGCCCGTTCTTCTCTTCACATCTGCTTCTGCGTGACAGATAAATTTGAATGCTACTTTTGCGATTTATCAGACAAGTACAGTTCACGTGCCGTACGCGAAACCCGAAAAACAACAATCTTTAGCAGGTGCATGTCCAAAGCCTATCATCGGAAAAAATATGTGGGTGCCCCCCCCCCCCCCCCCAGTCAAAATATTTTACATGAGGCCCTGGTTCACTCTATGTCCTGGCTGGCACCACTGCCGGGGCAAACGGCAAAAGGAAACACTGGCCCTATTAGACAGTCGGTCTTCACTCCTGCCCCGCAAACTGAAGTCCAATCTGACCAAGTCAGGACCAGGTCCAATGGACCAAGACCAATTCCAGGACCAAGTCAGGACCAATGGCGCCGCCACTTCCCGAGGGTTGAGGGGGGCATTGGCATTCTAAATCCGATGATTTCCATGCAACCCACATAGACCTAATGTTAAGAACAGAAATGTTGGGGGACGCGTCCCCCTTGCCCCACTTTCGTCGCCCATGATCAGAACGGGCTGGGCCCGGTCGGGGCGGCCCGACTCCAGGCCGCTGGACGCACTGGAGTGGGGGCGGTGGCGGCGGCGGCGGGGGCGGGGATGGGGACAGCGGCGGGGGCGGGGCGGGGACCTCCGACACGCACATGATGCGTCAGTTGACTAATGGAGTGGGGTAGGAGGCAGAACGCCGGCGAAAGATCATCACCGGATGGGAGTAGAGATACGACATAGAACCTCTTAATGAATAAAGAAAGAGGGTCTCTTAATAAATTATTACATCAGTTGTTACATCACATCAGTCAACATCAGGCCCGTCAGTGTCACCCACATCAGCAGGGCCTCCTGTAAGGGATTTTTACTGGGGGGACGCATATTTTTCGATGATGGGCAGCTATCTCCAAAATCATGCTGTATATTCTATTTGTATTATTGTACAATGTGTTTCACGGACAGGACAATCATTTTATGTAACATGATGTATTGCAATAATTTTATCTGATCCTAGGTCATATAGAGAGATGTGGATAACAGAAGATGGGCGCGGAATGCCTTAACCCGCGTCCTGAGCAGTGCCGGGGGTTCGCACCAACCACGAACTTCCGGGGAAGGGGGATTCTCCCCCCCCATATCTCGAAAACCACGCTACGAAGCGACAAGTGAAACACGCTGTTAGATAGCCCGAGACAAGCTCTATCGAAAGATATCGGTCTTTTTAGGGGCCAAGTCTGAGAGTCAATAGGGTCAAGTCACGTCAATAAGAGTCAATAGGGGTCTTTGTTAGGGGTAAAGTCAAGTCAATACAAAATGAATGAATGAGGTCACCAAAGGTCAAATTTCGGCTAGATAGCTAACACTGTCTATATCTCGATAACCAAAAGAGTTAGCGACGCGGCGAAAAAGGGTTAGAAAGATAATCGAATTGTCTGTCAATGCAATTGCTTCGGAATTTATTTCATGTCTATGGTTAGGTCAGGATAATCCATTTAATTTGAAACATTCTAAAAATCGCCGCATTATTTTGAAGGAATAACTTTTGATAGAAACATTATAGAGTAAAACAGATTTCACCATTGTGTTTGTCTCATCGATACGCATCGAATGCTATTATCATCGAACATCGAAAATAAAATACAGGTAAAGCATACTTAATAGCTCAAAAAGTGACTATTTTTTATTTGAAAGTCATAAGCCGGTTAGTTTTGAAAACACGACTTCAAGTCCGTGTACACGTCACCATCACCAAGTGCAAGTCACCATCATATATCTTAAGGTTTTTGAAGTCCTCATAAGCTTATATTTTATTTCGTAATGAATTGTTTCTATGTATCGGAACTTTATATAACCAAAAATAAAAATAAAAATAGGAGATAGTTGATTGACAGGCAGGTGAAGGTCTGTGGTGATTTATTCGACTTCTCAAAATTGCATTGAGGGCCCTTGCCAGGCCTGAGATGCCACTGTCGGATCCAAAACGGTCAAAAGTTGGTTTTGGGTGTAGATAACACAAAGTTGTACACAATGATAAAACAACTCATCGTATTTCACTAATGTGTACATTAAGGACTGAGTTGAGACTGAGTAAGACCTTTGGTGAGACTGAGCTCGGCCGGCTACATCCTCTTCTACTCGGCCAATGATGCTCGAGTGTAGCTAGTGGCGTGTCTGGCTCTGATGTATATGTACCAATGTATATGTATATGTAACATGATGAATATAAGACTGAGTTAAAATAACCTTTCCTTATACAAGGTGTTACAATTGTATTTCATATCAGTAAATGCGTAAGTTTCAATCGAATTTCAATGGATTTGGGGCATGACCCCGATGCCCCCCCCCCCCCTCAATGGCCTCCGCCTCTGGCTATGGGTCTTGACTGGTCTTAACAGACCCCGTGCTGGTTTGAGAAGATCCATTCCATGCCTGATGTGACCTTGCGTTTTGCCCTACTAATCATTTTTTTCTTCTATACAATTATACCTTTCGGCCGGTCCCACTTGAAATGTTATGGGGAGCAACATCGTATGTTTGCCTCCCCAATTGCTTGAGTGTGGGACAGCGGCCACCCTGCCTCCGCTTCCACCGCCCCTGGGTTCGATCCACCACACCTAGCCACCCGAGAACCTAAAACACCCAAAACTATGACTACATGGATTTCCCCGGCTCTGGATCCCGTTAACTTAATACACGTGATACGGTGGGTCTATTTTGCCTCCCCTCTTTAGTTCGCAGTATTTCGTTGATTAGGTATTGCCAGTATCTTTACCAAACTTTCCGTACCTCTCAGCCTAACCGAGGGCCCTCCTGGGCCGCCATAGGGCCCACTGAAGCCTGAAGAGGACCTCCGGATCGGCCTAGGGCCCTCTCAGGTTCGACAGAAGCCTTCTCAGACTGACCCGAGGGACCTCTCAAACAGACCAAGGAATATCTCAGACCGACAGAAGGTGCTCTCAGATTGGGAAAATACCGTCTCTGATCAGCCGCAGGCTCTCAGACTAGCTAAGGCCCTCCTAGACTGGCCCAGGGTCTCTCAAACCGACCTATGCAGCTCTCAGGCTGCCATGCCCTCTTACACAAGATGAGGGCCTTCTTAGGTCGGTCGAGTTCTCTTGTGATCCGTCTGGGACCTCTTTGACCAAGCTCTCAGGTAGGTCTGTGAAATGCCTTCTCAGACCGGCCGAGGACATATGACCGGTCACTGAGGGCATAGGACCCAGGGCACTGTAAAAGCCTGACCGAGGCCTCTTTCTGACCAGTTGAAATACCTTATCAAGACCCGCCCATAGCTTCCTTAGGCCTCTGACCAGCTGACCACAGGAAGGACCCACAGTCTCAAAAAAGGCCCTGACGCCTAGGAGATTGCTTTGCCCCCTGAAACTACAATCCGCCGCCAATGGTCGAACCGAATGCCGAAAAATGCCAGCCATCACAAATCACTGCCTGGCGCCCCCTACCAAACATGCCGCGTAACTGTCAGGAGCTGGGACGAGATCGTGCACGTGAAATTGCTTACAATGTCAGAACACCAGTCAGAATAGGTACTTTTCTGCACCAAGACTGAAGTAGTATTTCTTAACAAATTATCATCGAGTCTTATTCCCTTAGTTAACCGCTCTCTTCCTTTAGATCTGCGTCAATGGAAGTTTTTCCCTTTTGCCGATTCGAGTATGTCGTTTTTATACAGACACGATGACAATTACCTCCCCCTGTGACCCGATTTAAGCTCGACTGGCGGGGGGGGGGGGGGCTTCACTGTGGGAGGGGGGGGGGACTGCGGTCCCCCAGTTGACATGTTAGAGGAGGCCCTGCTCATCAGCATCGTACGGGACACCATCGCCGCATCATTACTGGGGACAGCAGCGCAGGGATATACATTATCTTGCGAAGTTCGTTTGCCGCGAGGTAGGGCTACGGCTAGGCGTATTATTTAATTACTTCTTTCTGCTCTCCTGGCTGATGGGAATTCCACGAGCTGTTGCCAAGGGCTTAACACTATTTCAGTCGGAGGTTAACGTATTCAAACTAGCACGCTGTCTTACACTCTCGCGAATATCCCATCCATCAGAATTCTCATAACGCATCGCATAGCTTAATTTACGTACTCTCCGAGTCATCGCATTCTTTGAATCATTGGACACTGGCCAGTTTTAGGAGAAAACGTAAAGTCGTGAGTTACCTTCCATCAACAGTTACCATCATCTGAGATGAAAATACAGTAACCTTCCCGCCAAGGGCGCCGCCACCTTCCGAAAGTTGGGGGGGGGGGGGGGGGGCAGAGGCATTCTGAAGTCGATTATTTCCATGCAACGCCCATAGGCGTAATGTTAAAATCCGAAAATGTTGGGGGGGGGGGACACGTCCCCCCCCTCCGTCCCCCCTGTGGCGGAGCCCCTTCTTCCCGCGTCTGCTTTCTATATCCACGCTCCTCGCCCCATCCTTATCCGGACTTATCATAAAATAACGCAAATGCATACGCTCCACAAACCATCAGCATAGTTTAGGCTGGCCGATTGGAGCCCGCCGGGACTCGATCAGCATATGTATGTAGCGTGTGATCTAGCACGTCTCGTCTGCCAGCCGCCGAGGGACCCGCAGCAGCTGGGGCGGCGGGGCGGCGGCGGCAGGCGCCTCCAAAGAGCGAGCGGTACCCGGGCCGGGATCAATATTCCAGCACCGTGACCCCCTCCCCGGCCGATGGCCCACCCAGGCCAAGATAAACCCATCCACTCGCCTCCGGACGATCCCAGGACAACCCCCACACTCAGATTTATACGCGCCGAATCGGAGCCGCGGCGCCGGAGCGACCGCGGCGAATCGACGGCCATATGAGACGCAAACGACAGGGCAATGCTCGCGCAGGGCACGGATCATCCTAACGGCCGAACAACCGCAATGCGCTGGGCAATTACATGAACAATTAACGCGCCAGCAGCGCCGCCGCCGGCAGTTGGGGCGGCGGCGGCGGCGGGGGCGGGGGTGGGGGCGGGGGCGGGGGCGGGGCGGTGTGGGTCGCCTCCCCCCCGGGCGATGATCGCAGTGACCCGGCTCGAATCGCCCAGGGCTGCGGCGCAGGCGGCGGACGTCCGTTTTGGCACGCGCCAGCAGCCAGCACGGCTGCCGATTATCGCGAAGTGAAATGGGTGAGATCAGCAAGGCTTATTTCCGAGCGGGCTTCCAACGCCGAGCGATGAGCTGCGTGTGTCCCGCGGCGAAAGTGGACGCGACGGGAGCGGCGAACGTGGCGAACGTGTAAATGCGACGGCAGCGACGGCAAGGCTTATACGGCCGAATCGATGGCGCCACGATTCAATATATGCTTACGTGTCGTGTGGGACCACAAATGACACAGTATTAGGGCACTTTACATTGCGAAAGACCGATTACAAGACAAGTGGCGCCAAGACTCACAGTCAAAGCGCTTGACGTGACGCGCTTGACGCTTGACGCGCTTGACGCTTGACGCGCTTGACGTGACGTGTAAAGCACAGGCGATGTGTACATTTTCGGCCGATTTCAGCCGTTTTGGGGACCATGACCTTGATGAACCCCTTAAATCCTCGTCTTCCATTCACAAAACCTCAATGAGTTCCTCTTTCCACATGAAGCCTCCAAACCAGCTGACTGCATACTGCATAGGGCCTGTTCCAGTGGTGCCTCTAACCTCCTCTAACCTCCTCCAAGTTGCTCCAACTTGCAACTGTCTGTGTAACAGGATAGGACAGTTGCAAGTTGGAGCAACTTGGAGGAGGTTAGAGGCGCCACGGGAACAGGCCCTTAGGCACAGGTCGGACGTCTACGGGTCTGCAGCCGCCCGAGGCGACGCGTCAGCTGACTGCATCCTCCGTGAGTGAACTCAGCTGTTGCCGGGCAGCAGAAGCGGTAGATCGCCTCGGGGCACGGCGAACAAACACGGCCGTCACGTCAGATTCTATCGGCACTGCTGCGTTGCTGAGGCAGACTGATTGCGCGGCGATACCCAGGCCGAAAGGTCACTGAACCCCGTCAACCGGGCCAGACGCTGCGGCCAGCAATTATTCACCGAGAGAACCGCTAGCCTGGCAGAGACGGAAACAACTGCAGGAAAAAATGTTGTGCGGCCGAGCGCACGGATTGGTGTAACCATGCACCAGCTATTATTCTTCCTTGGGAAGGGTGTCCGCCCATATTCAAATAGGTGGTTAACGATGGCTTTTGAAGTTAGCGACGTTGGCTTATGAAAGTTGAGTTACATTGAACAAGGCTTCGACGGCATGGTTTGCGTGTCGGCACGCATAATTGGCTGAAACGGAAAGGTCTGCGTGTAGCGCCATCGGCATCGTTTAATTTCTTTGCTTTGACGGGTGGACAACACGTGACATAACGCAGTCAGTTGACTGTCCGGCCAGGGATTCCAAGCGACGGCATGGTGGATGGTTAATTGGTTGCTTTGGTGTTGCATGTCATGATGTTGAGGGGACATGAATATTCATGGAATTTATGTTTCTTTAACTACGTGGTTGCATTAGTAGTTTTTCAAGTAGTTCGTTAATTTGTTCTTTCGTTAGACGCAGTCTACCGTTGTGGAGCAAAAATGAAGTAAAGAAAAAGTAAAATACCACGTCTGATCGTGTCGAAAAAAACGAAATTGCACCATTCAGTGTGTCAACGATCTCCATTCTTGGAAAACACGGTATGAGTTCGAGTGTTCCGATTTTGATGCATCATAAGTGAACAGCACTGCAACGCTAAGCATTTACAGAACGCCGATGACGTCAAAGCTAAGATGTGGCTTTGACATCTCACATGCTCACATGCAAGAACAAAGGAGGACCACCTGTACCAGCAGCAGCCACGCATGAAGTCCACTATGTGAGCTTGGCCCTGACCCGGCCACGAGCGCAGCGGCCAACTGGAACAGCGCCTCCGGATGTGCCCAACGCCTCCGGATGTGCTACAACCGGGGTTTTGTTGATTTTTCCGAATTAAATTTAGCCGCGTATTTGCGGCGGTTGATGTAAGCCCCGGTTCTTGCTCAGCACAGCTTGTTTCTAAGGTCCGAATCGAGCTCTGACAGCTCTGCTACGGCTCCAGCTCAGTGGTTGCGTTCGTTTCGGCAACGCTAACAAATGACTTTGGAAAATATTTACGCCGGCGTGAGATGCGTCTGCAAAGACAAGCAAACAGGCCGTCCGTGGCCGCCGAGTCTCAGGTGATCAACTGAAACGAGATGTGTTCAGCCGCGGGGCTCAGCTCCTGACGTTACGTCACACTGACGTGACCGGTAGCTGCAGGGGGCATGAGCACCGTGGTCTTGGTCAAGATGGTCAAGATGCCATGGTCACCATGGGCATCTTGAGCATCCGACACGTGTTGAGTTGCCGGCAATGAAGCTGTAGTACGGTAATTGGCACAACTGACTAAGCCATTTCACACAGCATTACACATTCTATTTGGCACGAAAGGCATCATATTTATAAAAGGCCCGTAACCTTTAGTTCAGGACCTGCTTTCAGAGTCCCTCGCATGTCCTTTCTGCAAACTACCTTTGCAAACTAGACCCAAGATAACAACCCGAAACCTCACACGACTTCCAATCCATTCTCCACACCAGCACTCGGCCTCGGCTACTTAGTGTGCGTCGACACGCACCGACTCCATCTGCCCCCCCCCCCCCATTATTTCCGGGGCCGGCGACCCCTGTCCCACGGCTGGCCTGTGGCTGCCCCGAGGCTGCCCTGAGGCTGCCCCGGCCGTTGGCCGCTCCCCCGTGGGTTTGGTGATAATTCGGAGGCGATGTACGATCAGAGGGCGACAACCGGAGACCAGTTAGCCTGTGTCCGGAGACGATGACCTCTGCCAGGGCTCTGTCGATCGTTAGCCTCTGTGAGAGGGAGAAAGTTAGCCTCTGCCAGAGCTCTGTAGAACGTTAGCCTCTGTGAGATGGCGAAAATTAGCCTCTGATAGAGGGCGTAGTTAGCCTCTGCCAAGGCTCTGTCGAACGTTAGCCTCTGTGAGAGGGAGAAAATTAGCCTCTGTGAGAGGGCGAAAATTAGCCTCTGCTAGAGCGCGTAGTTAGCCTCTGCCAGGGCTCGGTCAAACGCTAGCCTATGTGCGAGGGCGAAAATTAGCCTCTGATAGAGGGCGTGGTTAGTTTCTGTCAAGGCTCGGTCGAACGTTGGCCTCTGTGATATGGCGAAAGTTAGCCTCTGCCAGGGCTCGGTCGAACGCTATCCTGTCGATCGTTAACCTCTGGTGGGGAATGTCGCACCATGCGACCCATAGTGTCCAAAGCAGCAGGCGGCTGCGACCTCGATGGTATCATTAGGAGAGTAGAGGCTGGCTTCAGCTCATCTAAAAACAATGCTCCGGCCCACAGGTCGCTCAGAAATAGCTCCAAAATATGCCACGGAAAGCTGATAAATAGCTCAGAAAGAAATGCCCAGTGGTGATTCACCTTGTCTGCAGGAATATTTGGCATGGTTGAGTGCCACGAATTAATCACAGTCTCACGACACTGGAAGACAAGGAGTCCGCACGGAGGCGACACGACACTGGAAGACAAGGAGTCCGCACGGAGGCGACATGACGCTGGAAGACAAGGAGTCCGCACGCAGGCGACACGACACTGGAAGACAAGGAGTCCGCACGGAGGCGACACGACACTGGAAGACAAGGAGTCCGCACGGAGGCGACACGACACTGGAAGACAAGGAGTCCGCACGGAGGCGACATGACGCTGGAAGACAAGGAGTCCGCACGGAGGCGACACGACACTGGAAGACAAGGAGTCCGCACGGAGGCGACATGACACTGGAAGACAAGGAGTCCGCACGGAGGCGACACGACACTGGAAGACAAGGAGTCCGCACGGAGGCGACATGCCGCTGGAAGACAAGGAGTCCGCACGGAGGCGACACGACACTGGAAGACAAGGAGTTCGCACGGAGGCGACATGACGCTGGAAGACAAGGAGTCCGCACGGAGGCGACACGACACTGGAAGACAAGGAGTCCGCACGGAGGCGACACAACACTGGAAGACAAGGAGTCCACACGGAGGCGACATGACGCTGGAAGACAAGGAGTCCGCACGGAGGCGACACGACACTGGAAGACAAGGAGTCCGCACGGAGGCGACATGACACTGGAAGACAAGGAGTCCGCACGGAGGCGACACGACACTGGAAGACAAGGAGTCCGCACGGAGGCGACATGACGCTGGAAGACAAGGAGTCCGCACGGAGGCGACACGACACTGGAAGACAAGGAGTCCGCACGGAGGCGACATGACACTGGAAGACAAGGAGTACGCACGAAGGCGACATGACACTGGAAGACAAGGAGTCCGCACGGAGGCGACACGGCACTGGAAGACAAGGAGTCCGCACGCAGGCGACATGACACTGGAAGACAAGGAGTCCGCACGGAGGCGACACGGCACTGGAAGACAAGGAGTCCGCACGGAGGCGACATGCAAGGAGTCCGCACGATGGCGACACGACACTGGAAGACAAGGAGTCCGCACGGAGGCGACACGACACTGGAAGACAAGGAGTCCGCACGGAGGCGACACGACACTGGAAGACAAGGAGTTCGCACGGAGGCGACACGACACTGGAAGACAAGGAGTCCGCTCGGAGGCGACATGGCACTGGAAGACAAGGAGTTCGCACGGAGACGACACGACACTGGAAGACAAGGAGTCCGCACGGAGGCGACACGACACTGGAAGACAAGGAGTCCGCACGGAGGAGTCCGCACGGAGGCGACATGCAAGGAGTCCGCACGGTGGCGACACGACACTGGAAGACAAGGAGTCCGCACGGAGGCGACACGACACTGGAAGACAAGGAGTCCGCACGGAGGAGTCCGCACGGAGGCGACATGCAAGGAGTCCGCACGGTGGCGACACGACACTGGAAGACAAGGAGTCCGCACGGAGGCGACATGACACTGGAAGACAAGGAGTCCGCACGGAAGCGACATGACACTGGAAGACAAGGAGTCTGCACGGAGGCGACACGACACTGGAAGACAAGGAGTCCACACGGAGGCGACACGACACCGGAAGACAAGGAGTCCACACGGCAGGTCATAGCAGGTCACAGTATGGCGACCTCGAGAACGGCGTCTTCGAGCACGCCGCCTCTTTGCACGTGCTCAAAGGCGTTCTCCGCTACGGGGACGTGCCGTGAGCTGGATCCCGAACGCGACTCTTCAATCCGGCACAGGCACTGCGAGATGGCGGAGAGACTGTCGCCGCCGGAGAGACTGTCGCCGCCGGAGAGACTGTCGCCACCGGAGAGACTGTCGCCGCCGGAGAGGCTGTCGCCGCCGGAGAGACTGTCGCTGCCGGAGAGACTGTCGCCGCCGGAGAGACTGTCGCCGCCGGAGAGACTGTCGCCGCCGGAGAGACTGTCGCCGCCGGAGAGACTGTCGCCGCCGGAGAGACTGTCGCCCCCGGAGAGACCGTCGCCGCCGGAGAGACTACGGAGAGACTGTCGCCGCCGGAGAGACTGTCGCCGCCGGAGATACTACGGAGAGACTGTCGCCGCCGGAGAGACTCTCGCCGCTGGAGAGACTGTCGCCGCCGGAGAGACTGTCGCCGCCGGAGAGACTGTCGCCGCCGGCGAGACTGTCGCCGCCGGAGAGACTGTCGCCGCCGGAGAGACCGTCGCCGCCGGAGAGACTGTCGCCGCCGGCGAGACTGTCGCCGCCGGAGAGACTGTCGCCGCCGGAGAGACTGTCGCCGCTGGAGAGACTGTCGCCGCCGGAGAGACGAGGCGAGATAAAACTCGGGTGAGAGAGCGGGCAGATTGGACCATAAAGTCGCCAGTGCCGGGTTAGTTACGGTCGCTGAGGCTGGATCTGGAGGAGATAGAATAACTCTGTTAAGATAAGTCAGACATGACATGATGAGTGTCATATGGAGTCGGCTCTTACGTGACTCTGTTGCTAAGCTGCCGAAAACGTATGATGCATTTTGAATTTTGGATTATGTATTTTTAGAACGAATCATGCCGTCTTTGGGCTGGCGCCATATGACATTGGAATTCTGAGTTGCACAGTAGGTAGCCAGTGTTCTGAAATTGAACAAATTAAATGCAGATGGGTATGCATTTACCAAAATAGTTACCTCCCAAAATACCTCCTAATTTGAAATAGTTACCTCCCATTCGCCTCCTTTCTTGCCATTCGATTCAGCGTTGTGCAGTATTTGGGTTTCATTATCTGCGTCACCTTTGGGTGATGTTATGACATTTTTTACCTTACGTTTGTTCAGACACCTCCATACCTACCTACATTTCACGTCAAAACATAGTTAATCAATTGATACTTCACCTACTGGCTGCTGGGGCCCCTTCTGAGCCACTGCACTGGTGAGGAGAGGAGGTAAGAAAGAGGTAACTATTGGCATGTTTCTCGCATGTTTTATATACTCATTCAATAGCGATCAGATTTGCACAACAACGTGGCATAATGTTGTATAGTTTGTGGAGAAGCTTCGGTATCATTTTTTATGAAAAAAATCCATTCCTGTATTTTAAGTGTTTTTTTTCTTGCATCATGTCAACAGGTCCATTTTGACCTGCTTCGTGCACCGTGACACTTATCATGCTGGTATACATTTTGCAGACATTAAATAATATATTTGAAGACTGGAATGGCTTGACAAACTATTTTGCAAACGACTTGAATTATTTACAAGTAATGTTTTTATTTACGTGACTTATTTTGGTTTTTACAAGTTGGAAGATTTGTTATGTAATCTATCGTTATTCTGAGGAGATAACCAAATTTGTACCGGCATGTTTTTATTGTAAGACAATCTGCTTATTTATCAAACAAAAACAAGTCATTACCCAAAACTTCAATGTTTTTTTTTCTTCACAAGCCCCACTTTAACCTCGGAAATGTCCAGTGAATATTCTTGCGAAATTATTTAGATTGAGATGTTTTTTGAGGAGGCAACAATTTTTGCGGGGATTATTCAGCGCAAATAATCTAGCTGCCGCAAGGATGCAGCCAACTTGACGCTGTTGATACAAAATAAGTTTCGGCGTCTAACTTTGTCTTCGTCTTTGAGGCAGCTTGCAAATCAAACAGGGTACGTATATACTGTTATAAAGGCTCCCATAGGTTATGCAGAAAGTTGTTTGGTGTGGGCATGTTGATGTAAGAGTGGCGGCAGGTAAAGTATACCCTGGTTGTATTTACATGCTGTCCCTTATCTTATTTTTCTTCACATGATTCAAAAAGTTGAGCGAAGTGGGGTACAACTCAGCTTTGGCATACTGATACCACTCCAGACCAAACATTGCAATGCCAATGCATGGGGTAAGAATGTTAGGAATGTCTCTCCAAACTCCAAAGTGATTGCTAGGTACTTATATTGTTATAAATCTACCAATTAATGCAATTCCACATGTTCATATGCATGGGTAAATAGGGATATTTGTCAATCATGCTTATAGGGTTATAATCTTCGGACACATCCTAACCTCAGACTTTTCATGCTATCAGACTAGAGTACAGACAATACAGTTGCGAAGTGTGTTAGTGAGTCTGTATTGCTTACATTCTGATAGCATGACAAGTCTGAGGTTATAGGATATGTCCGGGGTTACATCAGTTGACGGTATCGTCTCCATTATGTTTTTGTTTTGCCCTAATCATCTACTTGATGGGTTATGCTAGAGAACAACCCGTCACTTAACCAATAATGAGTCGAATTAAATCAATCCAGTGAAATAATAGTTTTACTTTTTTTTTCATATGATAGGCTAAGCGGAAGTATATTTTTCCATGGATATTTCAGAATTAACTAGTTTTTCTCAGATCACCTCATAGCACATTACTGAACTTTGTGCGGTTGCTATGTATACATATGGGTATGCTTCTGCAATCTGCATCCTACCCTTTTCAATGCAATACTGCCTGAAATGTGTTTAACAACTGTGAGCGAACTATTTAATTATATCAACCAATGTCATATTCCTTACAATCTTGAGTTGAACTGTGAACTGGATCACTATGCTTGCTGAATTGTGTAGATCTTGGTTATAAGTATTATTAAATTGATGAATTATGTTCCAAAACAAAAAATGTTGATAGGGAACTAGTTTGTATGGGGTTATGCTAACATTGTAAAACATTTAAATTGAATTATATCAACTTAAGACATATTCCTTACAATCTTGATGAGGAGTTTCACCCTCCGGATGATCACTTATTTTTGTAGCTACATGAGTCAAATTCAGATATATTCTCCTTTTTTATTTGTGTTACCTCTTCACATGTTTTTTTTTTCTCGGCAGTTTTGTTACCTCTCTGCATGTATTCAAAAAGTAATTTCAGAACACTGTAGGTAGCTTTATGGAAGAGAATCGGCGAATCTACGAAAATCCTCTTTAAGCCACGAACCACACAAATCTGTCAACGGAAAGCATCAACAAAGTCTGGCAAAAATCCGTCAACAGAATGCCGTTTCAGCTCACTATCTAATTATAATCAACCCAGGACGTATCTCACTCAGAACACTAAGCCCTTCGCCGCAAATAAGGCCGTTTCCTCGTAGTTTCTTCGATGCAGCGTTTTATTACACCGGCCCGGGTCACGTCCACCCGAGAGATGCCTGTACACTGACAACGGCGCCCGACACGTGCTGAATGTACTGAGTGCACAGTGCGCACCTTCGCTCCAGTGTGTCCGCAGACCGGGAGATTACCGGCCTCAATATTTCACGGGTCACCGAGGGACGCCCGGCGGGTAGTGAGGGTAGGCGGGTAGACGACCGGTGGTTAGTGAGGGTAGATGGGAGGGCGTTTGGTGGGTAGTGAGGGTAGATGGGAGAGCGTTTGGTGGGTAGTGAGGGTAGATGGGAGGGCGTTTGGTGGGTAGTGAGGGTAGATGGGAGAGCGTTTGGTGGGTAGTGAGGGTAGATGTGAGGGCGTTTGGTGGGTAGTGAGGGTAGGTGGGAGGGCGTTTGGCGGGTAGTGAGGGTAGGTGGGAGAGCGTTTGGTGGGTAGTGAGGGTAGATGGGAGATCGTTTGGTGGGTAGTGAGGGTAGATGGGGGATCGTTTGGTGGGTAGTGAGGGTAGGTGGGAGGGCGTTTGGTGGGTAGTGAGGGTAGATGTGAGAGCGTTTGGTGGGTAGTGAGGGTAGATGGGAGATCGTTTGGTGGGTAGTGAGGGTAGATGGGAGAGCGTTTGGTGGGTAGTGAGGGTAGATGGGAGGGCGTTTGGTGGGTAGTGAGGGTAGATGGGAGAGCGTTTGGTGGGTAGTGAGGGTAGATGGGAGATCGTTTGGTGGGTAGTGAGGGTAGATGGGAGAGCGTTTGGTGGGTAGTGAGGGTAGATGGGAGGGCGTTTGGTGGGTAGTGAGGGTAGGTGGGTAGACGACCGGTGGGTAGTGAGGGTAGATGGGAAAGCGTTTGGTGGGTAGTGAGGGTAGATGTGAGAGTGTTTGGTAGGTAGTGAGGGTAGATGGGAGGGCGTTCGGTGGGTAGGGAGGGTAGATGGGAGAGCGTTTGGTGGGTAGTGAGGGTAGATGGGAGAGCGCTTGGTGGGTAGTGAGGGTAGGCGGGTAGACTCCCGGTGGGTAGTGATGTAGGTGGGTAGTGAGGGTAAGTGGGTAGTTAGGGTAGGCGGGTAGTGATGGTAGGTGGGTAGACGCCCGGCAGATGTTGTGTGTAGACGGATGTTAGCCAAAACACTTCGAGGCAAGCCATATCTCCGAAGGAACAGTTAAATGTCCTTACAAATATGAGCTCACGGATATTGAAACTCATCATAGCATCACTCTCACGCTCAGATGACGGAGTATTTTACCAGCCCCACGCTCCTCCGTCACTGTGACCGGGAGACGTGCTATGGTGGTGGTGGGTTCCCAGACTTTGAATGAGGTCGCTGGAGCCTTTCGGCTCTGGCCCCACTGCCCCGGCCGCGACCAACTGTTACGCCCGCGTTAAACAACACACAGCGTTAAACCGCTTCACCCAAATATTATTAAAGCTTAGGGTGCAGGGCTGAATAAAGCCCGCAGCTTGTTGCCAGAGCTGTGTGGTGTCAGTTTGGTAAACATAGCAACCAGGGAACGTATTTGGTCAGAGGATTCATATTTCATACAATATGTAGAAGCGCATACGGAACGATGACACAATTGCTCAGGTTTGTCACCAAATTAGTTTGAGTTCAATATTTGATTTAACCTTCAATACTCAGTAAGAAACAGGCGTAAATCGCAAATGTGACACGACCACAATGCCATGATGTAGGTAGTGCCTCATTTCACGGCGAGACAATGTATGCACCCGTCCTGATACTGTATCTGCGGAGATCTCTATTTTACGGGTTCTAAGGTCAACACACAGCTTGTTTACATCTCGAACAGGCCTGTGGCGTCACCGGTACACCGGCCCTGATTGGTCAGCCGGCATATCACGTGATTTGGAAACTTCCACTACGGCGGAATAATTCACAGATTAGCTGTCAGCCACTGAATCACAGGTGACTTGTCTGACGAACTCTGATATTGCTCAATGCAATCAAATGGCACAACACAAGTTGACATTCTTACACTGACATTGACAAGAAATAACCTACAAGCGCAATCATTTCTTAGGAACGATATAATTGGCTTCGTCAATTTCTTCAAGAGGATTTGTGCTAAAATAAGAATCAATTTGTTGAGAATTGTGATGTATTGCATCGCTTACGATCCGATAATTACCGATAACTACGACTTAAGCACCACATTGACTTACGCTTGATGACGATACAGTGCGAGAGGCCATGGCAGCTCGGGACCGGGCACGCGCTGACAGTGACCTCATCCCGTGCGATGTCACCGAGAGGGAGTTTCGGGAAAGCCGGAACGCCGTGAAGGTGGCCATCAACCGCGCGTGCACTGCTTACTACGCGTCTACATACAGGTACTCCCGTCCGAAGACCTGGAAGAACATCAGGCAGTTCTTGGTCTCATCTCGGAAGGCGCAGCCGAGGACAACCAGTGCAGCGCCGGCGGATCCTGATTGGCCAGACCGACTGAATCGCTTTTTCTCGTCAGTCGGCTCCGACGTGGCGCACGCACTGGCGGAGAGCGACGCTGGAGAGTCGCTGTCGCCCCGCCCGCCCCGTGTTTGTGCCGGGTCGTTCACGCCGCGTCCCGCCACCCTACCGGAACTCTCAGCAGCGCTAAAGCGCATGGGTATGTCCCGCGCCTGTGATCCTGACGGCATAACCGACCAGATGCTGAGAACAACTTTTCCAGTGGTGGGCCCGCACTTGTTGAGACTCGTAAATTCCAGCATCATTAATTGTGACTTGCCCGGCCAGTGGAAGGCTGCTACTGTTACCGCTCTCCATAAAAAGGGTGACACTACGGACCCCAATAACTACCGCCCGATTTCAGTTCTTCCCGTCGTGGCGAAGTCATGTGAGCGTGTGGTGTGTACCCAGTTGATGGCTTACTTGACGACCCACCATGTACTGTGCCCTCAGCAGTACGGTTTCCGTCCGGGACTGTCCACGGAGGCGGCCCTGCTCGACGCTGTCACTTACGCAACAGACAACATTGGCAGAGGCATGATGACGTCACTCGTCACAGCTGCACGTCTAAGGCATTTGCCAGCGTCGAGCACGGCCGTCTCATGGACAAGTTGGAATTGTATGGTGTCCAACGCGGATGTTTCACAGCCTGGCTGCAGGGGCGTACCCAGACCGTGCGGGTGGTTCGAGCTCGCTGGACGTGACTCACGGGGTGGTCCAAGGGTCCATCTTAGGGCCCGTACTGTTTTTGCCCTTCACCAACGATCTGTCACAGCACCTCCCATATGGGAGGATCGTGATGTATGCTGACGACGTCCAGTTCCTTGACGCTCACTTTCCACCAAACGTTCATGCTCTAAAAACTCGTGTTGAAAGCTCTTTAGTCATAGCTATGAAGTGGTTCACACAGAACCGTCTAAAAATTAATCCGGCTAAAACGGAGATGATCCTCCTGAGATCTCGCCGTCAAAACGTCACCTCCGACTTCTCTGTTCATTTCGGCAATGACGAAATTTCGCCCTCACAGAGCGTCAAGGTGCTTGGTGTTGTCATCGACTCACAGCTAACATGGAACTGTCACATCGCGTCTGTTCAGCGCTGCTACTGTGTGCTGGTGGGTCTGGTGCGAGTCCGACATAAGCTGCTGAAATGCATCAGACGTCTGTTGATAGAGGCTCTCGTCTTCCCTCACATACGTTATTGTATAACGGTGTGGGTAAATTGTACCGCAGCACAGAGTCAGCGCGTCCAAAAGGCGATTCATTATGGTGTCCGCATCGTGGCCGGACTCGGCCGGCGAGACCATGTCACTCAGTCATTGCAGGAGCTGGGGTGGCCTAGTGTAGATAGGGGAGTCGTGGCCGGACTCGGCCGGCGAGACCATGTCACTCCGTTATTGCAGGAGCTGGGGTGGCCTAGTGTAGATAGGGGAGTCGTGGCCGGACTCGGCCGGCGAGACCATGCCACTCCGTCATTACGGGAGCTGGGGTGGCCTAGTGTAGATGAAATGCTCACCGAACGTGACATTGCCACAATGCGCCACCTCATCACTGCCCCCAGCGCCTCAGAACTGTTGCGCCAGCGAGTGTTGCGACGCGCCGACGTGTCCGCCCGCCGCACGCGCGCCACTGAAGGCGGCCAGCTTGAGCTGCCCCGTGTGCGGACGGAGTTCGCCAGGCGCAGCTTCCTGTACCGAGCCGCACGCGCTTGGAGCGGCCTGCCACCAGAGGCTGGACAAAGGCTGCATGTAGCCTCTCTGTAGCAAGATTGACGGTTCTGCGTATTCTGCCACTCTTTTAGCGTTGCCACCATTGTGTTTATTGTGCGTGTTTTATACTACAGTTCTTCACATACATGTGCTATCATGTACTGACGTGGGTGCCATAAAATCCATGTAATGGAAGATCCGAATACATGATCTGTATCTGTATTGACGAACTGACATTCACCGTTGAGCCATGTGCGACGAATACAATTTGTCGCTAACCTAAAGTTCTTGTAACACTAAAAAATAGTTACTGATTCAGGCGTTACGGACAGTTCTATGACATGCTGCCTACGTAAAATTTAGACTAGACCGGAGCATGCTCGGTACGGTTAGATGCAATTATTTCGCTTGTTTTGGTAGGTAGACCTGGGCAAAATGCATAATTCAACATTTTGCAATTAGTGAATATTTCCCATTCCAAAAAGCATTGCACCACGCGGAACCAGATACCTTGTTAACCTTCCCGTTCCTGGCCCCATGGGGATGTCTCGGCCGGCCAGAGGGGGAGGGGGGGGGGGGCAGAGTAGGCCATAAGCGAGTCAGCGAGACCGCGTTTCGCCGAGTTTTCCGCACTGCAACTAGTCCAAATTACCTCTGCCAGACCTGTATTGACATCGCGTTAATTATATTGTTTTCAGCTTGGCAGAATGCAATTGAGAACTCCGTAGCTTGATGGACGGTGGATAGAATTGGCGATGGGTCAATCCAAATCGGTCTCATCCAATCCAAATCGGAAATCCATCTATTATCCATCTATTCTGGATATTTTGTATATATGAGATGGTTATGTTTGCCATAATGATGAAGTGAATATAGACTGGAACGATCAATAACATGGCAATATTTTTGCTTATGTAAACAATGACCTAGATTAAATAATCGAGCTTTCGTTATTCAACATCTTCAGGAATTTTGAAGATGTTGTAATAACAAAAGCTCGATTATTTAATCTCGGCCATTGTTTACATAACAAATATTGCCATGTTATTGATCATCCCAGTCTATATTCTGTATTGACACAATTCCAAAGTTTCCTTTGAAGCTTGATTCTTTCCAATCCAATGCCGCATATTTCGTTACGTAAAAACATCTCTCGAACTATTTTTTACATTATTTAGATCAAGGCTTTAAACAAAGCATATTACACCAAAAAATTATAACCCAAACTTAACGAACTTAATTCAAATCAAACTTGTATTGCATTGCTTTCTTGGATCGTTTTTTACTAAACCGTTTTTGGACTTGCACTATTAGAGGGAAATAAACACCATGATAAAATCAATAGAATATTTAAATTAAATCTACCTGGGATCGGAGGTTTAGTTACATGAAGCCATCATCCGTCATGTTTTGTCAGCCACGCACTGCCAAAGAGTTATCAGCCATTAAATGTTAGAGCTGGCCATGCTTCTTGAGAAAGGTCGTAAGGGTTTGTCGTCCAGATATAGAGCGATTAATCAGACTCGAGTTATTCTTAGAAATACCTCTTCTGATAGTTGGCTTAGCATTGTCTGGATCTTAGGCTGGATGTGACTGGATATTTTTTTATTTTTTTTTCTTCTCATTTTAAAACACCCAGACAATCACGTACATTCTACTCAGCAAATACAAATATTTTTAGATGTGTTTTTACATTATTTAGATTATGGCATGAAATGATGCATATATACAAATTAAATTGCATCAATGCAAATTACAAGCTTGATTCAAATTAGCATTTTGTATTGGCCTCCTTCCAACACTTCAATGTACCGAGAGTTACTTACCGAGTTTTGTATAAGCCAAGTACCGAAAGGATATACAAATAATTGCAAAATGAAGCAAAAAGAAGAGTATACCATCTCATCAACTGGTGCTAATGGTAGCAGATACCCGTATTTGTTTTTTGTTTTTTTACTATATAATTCAATTTAGTCGGAGTGTCATTCACATACAGTCGGATTCAGATGCTTGAGTGCTACTATTCAGACAGAGTCAAAGTCAATAGTTCAAGGTGTTATGTCATTCAGAGTCAGAGTCATTATGCCGGAGTATCATTCAGGGTCATAGTCATTATGCCGGAGTATCATTCAGAGTCAGAGTCATTATGCCGGAGTATCATTCAGGGTCATAGTCATTATGCCGGAGTATCATTCAGGGTCAGAGTCATTATGCCAGAGTATCATTCAGGGTCATAGTCATTATGCCGGCGTATCATTCAGGGTCAGAGTCATTATGCCGGAGTATCATTCAGGGTCAGAGTCATTATGCCGGAGTATCATTCAGTCATAGTCATTATGCCGGAGTATCATTCAGGGTCAGAGTCATTATGCCGGAGTATCATTCAGTCATAGTCATTATGCCGGAGTATCATTCAGGGTCAGAGTCATTATGCCGGAGTATCATTCAGGGTCAGAGTCATTATGCCGGAGTATCATTCAGAGTCAGAGTCATTATGCCAGAGTATCATTCAGGGTCATAGTCATTATGCCGGAGTATCATTCAGAGTCAGAGTCATTATGCCGGAGTATCATTCAGGGTCAGAGTCATTATGCCGGAGTATCATCCAGGGTCATAGTCATTATGCCGGAGTATCATTCAGGGTCAGAGTCATTATGCCGGAGTATCATTCAGGGTCAGAGTAATTATGCCGGAGTATCATTCAGGGTCAGCGTCATTATGCCGGAGTATCATTCAGAGTCAGAGTCATTATGCCGGAGTATCATTCAGGGTCAGAGTCATTATGCCTGATTATCATTCAGGGTCAGAGTCATTATGCCGGCGTATCATTCAGGGTCATAGTCATTATGCCGGAGTATCATTCAGGGTCAGAGTCATTATGCCTGATTATCATTCAGGGTCATAGTCATTATGCCGGAGTATCATTCAGGGTCAGAGTCATTATGCCGGAGTATCATTCAGGGTCAGAGTCATTATGCCGGAGTATCATTCAGGGTCATAGTCATTATGCCTGATTATCATTCAGAGTCAGAGTCATTATGCCGGAGTATCATTCAGGGTCAGAGTCATTATGCCGGAGTATCATTCAGGGTCATAGTCATTATGCCTGATTATCATTCAGGGTCAGAGTCATTATGCCGGAGTATCATTCAGGGTCATAGTCATTATGCCGGAGTATCATTCAGGGTCAGTCATTATGCCGGAGTATCATTCAGAGTCAGAGTCATTATGCCGGAGTATCATTCAGAGTCAGAGTCATTATGCCTGATTATCATTCAGGGTCATAGTCATTATGCCGGAGTATCATTCAGGGTCATAGTCATTATGCCGGAGTATCATTCAGGGTCAGAGTCATTATGCCGGAGTATCATTCAGGGTCAGAGTCATTATGCCGGAGTATCATTCAGGGTCAGAGTCATTATGCCGGAGTATCATTCAGAGTCAGAGTCATTATGCCGGAGTATCATTCAGGGTCAGAGTCATTATGCCGGAGTATCATTCAGTGTCAGAGTAATTATGCCGGAGTATCATTCAGAGTCAGAGTCATTATGCCTTAGTATCATTCAGGGTCAGAGTCATTATGCCGGAGTATCATTCAGAGTCAGAGTCATTATGCCGGAGTATCATTCAGAGTCAGAGTCATTATGCCTGAGTATCATTCAGGGTCAGAGTCATTATGCCGGAGTATCATTCAGGGTCAGAGTCATTATGCCTGATTATCATTCAGAGTCAGAGTCATTATGCCGGAGTATCATTCAGGGTCAGAGTCATTATGTCTGATTATCATTCAGGGTCAGAGTCATTGTGCCGGAGTATCATTCAGGGTCAGAGTCATTATGCCGGAGTATCATTCAGGGTCATAGTCATTATGCCTGATTATCATTCAGGGTCAGAGTCATTATGCCGGAGTATCATTCAGGGTCAGAGTCATTATGCCGGCGTATCAGTCAGGGTCATAGTCATTATGCCGGAGTATCATTCAGGGTCATAGTCATTATGCCGGAGTATCATTCAGGGTCATAGTCATTATGCCGGCGTATCATTCAGAGTCAGAGTCATTATGCCGGCGTATCATTCAGGGTCATAGTCATTATGCCGGAGTATCATTCAGGGTCAGAGTCATTATGCCGGAGTATCATTCAGGGTCATAGTCATTATGCCGGAGTATCATTCAGGGTCAGAGTCATTATGCCGGAGTATCATTCAGAGTCAGAGTCATTATGCCGGAGTATCATTCAGAGTCAGAGTCATTATGCCGGAGTATCATTCAGAGTCAGAGTCATTATGCCGGAGTATCATTCAGGGTCAGAGTCATTATGCCGGAGTATCATTCAGAGTCAGAGTCATTATGCCGGAGTATCATTCAGAGTCATAGTCATTATGCCGGAGTATCATTCAGAGTCAGATTCATTATGCCGGAGTATCATTCAGGGTCAGGGTCATTATGCCGGAGTATCATTCAGGGTCAGAGTCATTATGCCGGAGTATCATTCAGAGTCATAGTCATTATGCCGGAGTATCATTCAGGGTCAGAGTCATTATGCCGGAGTATCATTCAGGGTCAGAGTCATTATGCCGGCGTATCATTCAGGGTCAGAGTCATTATGCCGGAGTATCATTCAGGGTCAGAGTCATTATGCCGGAGTATCATTCAGAGTCAGAGTCATTATGCCTGATTATCATTCAGGGTCAGAGTCATTATGCCGGCGTATCATTCAGGGTCATAGTCATTATGCCGGAGTATCATTCAGGGTCAGAGTCATTATGCCGGAGTACCATTCAGGGTCATAGTCATTATGCCGGAGTATCATTCAGAGTCAGAGTCATTATGCCTGATTATCATTCAGGGTCAGAGTCATTATGCCGGCGTATCATTCAGGGTCATAGTAATTATGCCGGAGTATCATTCAGGGTCAGAGTCATTATGCCTGATTATCATTCAGGGTCAGAGTCATTATGCCGGAGTATCATTCAGGGTCAGAGTAATTATGCCGGCGTATCATTCAGGGTCAGAGTCATTATGCCGGAGTATCATTCAGGGTCAGAGTAATTATGCCGGCGTATCATTCAGGGTCAGAGTAATTATGCCGGCGTATCATTCAGGGTCAGAGTCATTATGCCAGAGTCATTATTCAGAATCAGAGGCGGAGTCAGCTGACCAGAGTGACAGGCCGCGTATATATTTTAGTAAGTGCGATACTGCAGTGTGCCATTTTTAACCAGCGTTCGTTACCAAAAAAAAACCAGCGATTTGACGATTCCATGGACCAGAGTGAGGCAGAAAACAATATTGTAATTACATAATCGAACCTGACCTAACCTTTACAGCAATTACGGTCGCAGAGACCCACGTTTAGAACTCTCCGCTCGCATTCGCTCGCTGCGCTGCAGAACCTACGGGGAGGGGGGCTGTCGCCCTCCCCGGACCCGCCCCCCAGACCGTCTCGTAGGCAACTGGTCTATGGGGGATCGTGTCGCCCTCCGTACCCCCTCCCCAGACCATCTTGTAGACAACAGGAACCTATGAACACGCATTTATGTGGAACAAAAATGACTAAAAAGCGATTCGCTGTCGCCGGGATTCGAACCCGGTTCCCGCACAAAAAGATTTGTCAGGCATCTTGCCTAGAAGCTACGGCGGCTTATATCTGTAAAGGTTTTTCTTTCGATACAACATCTCTACTTCACAACAATCGCTGGTTAAAAATAGCGCACTACAGTATCGCACTTACTAAAAAATATACGCTGACTGGCCGCCGCTGCCGGCAGCTGACCAGAGTGACGTCAGCGCGGTGGCCAGCAGAACAATGGGTGCCTGGAGCGACCATATGGATAACGACCAACAAGGGCCGGCCGGCCGGCCGGACACACAATGGAACAGAGGCCATTGTCCCCGGGCCAGGCGCGTTATGCAAACAGATACAAATGGCCACGGCAGCATTCAATAACCTAATCAAACAGGATAATCTTTGTATATATATATATATATATATATATATATATATATATATATATATATATATATATATATATATATATATATATATATATCGCAAAGAGCATCGAAACCAATAAATGCAAAATGATGTTTAGCCGCCTTTATGGTTAAGTTAACGCGTTAGAGAGAAATTTGCATAGCACCTCCTTTGCGAAGTCTGCAATGTACATTACAATGTACAATGTACATTTCATTTCGTTGGGGAGTACGGACGACGACTGACGAGTCATTCTGGTCACCAATAGGGGTAACTACTAACTTTGCCATTGACTCTGGGAACCACTTCCTCAGACAAAAAACAACAGCACGCATGTGAACTGATATTGCTGTTCCTAGATGGCACTAGTAGTGAACGCCTGAAGTTATGCTTTATCGCATAGCTGGTGGCCCATAACTACGACCCGCGCACTGGGGAGGGAAAAGGCGATAACGAGTTATTCAGGCATCAAAAGGAGGTAACCATGCCCTTGATGCTGGGAGCCACTGAAAGCAGGGTTCCCTTCTGAACCCTGCTTTAGCCAAGCTAAGTAGCTGTTGGATAGCTCTGTTGTTTTGTGTATTTTTTGAAGAACCACATTATATTTAGATATAAGGATTATATATTTAGTTTTGTGGATCGTTTAAGTATTATTTTTAAGCATTCATAGTTAGCTGTTACCTCTTACTTGCTTTTTAAAGGACTTTTCATTCTAGCTTGTGTGCGCCAAAATTGTCTTAGTCTTATTTTTGTGTTATTAGTTGCAGGGTTGGATAAGTAGATATTTTAGAAAATTAGGGATAATTAAGGTGTATTTAGTATTCAGTTTATTTAAGGATTAGATATTTAGTCTAGTATTAGGTGCACTCATAGCTGATTTGTGTTACTAGCTTTACCTAGATCTAGTTAAGGTTTAGAAGAAGAAAAAACAAACAAAACAAAACAAAAAAAGTTAAGTTAAGTTAGTAAAGTATTGAAAAGTGCATAGTACCTAAGTTATATACCTAAGTTACTAGTGTATTCAAATGAGCATGACTAGGATGCAGGCGAAGGTAGCAGAGCTAGAGGCCCTCCAGGCTAGAGTAGCGGAGCTTGAGGCGCAGTTAAGTAAGTGTAGGTGTAGAGATGAGCCGCAGGAGGGTGTAGCTCCTGACCAAGGAACGTATGCGCAGATTGTGGTTAGGGGGTCAGAAAAGGAGCCTACAGGATCAGGGACCAGTGGTAGTTCTGATAGGGGCATAAGGGAGGAGGATAAGGCAAAGGTGGATAGTGCGGCTGGGGTTTGGAAGTGTGTTGGAGGGTCACGTTTCTGGAGACCCAACATTGTGGAAAGTAATGCTAGGGCCACAGACAGTAAGGATGAGGAGGGGTGCTGGGTAATGGAGGGTGGTAGCAGAATCTGGAGGAGGAAGAGGGAAGGGGATCAGGAGGGATGGACAAAAGTTCAGGGTAGAGTCAGGCAGTACAGCCCCAGGGAACATCAGCAGGTTACACTAGCAAATAGGTTCAGTGCGTTAGAGTCAGCAGCTGAAAGTGACAGGGAACAGATTCAGCATTTAGTGGTTGGGGACTCAAGGGTAAGGCCCTTAAGGCGAACATTCTGTGGGAAGAGGGACAAATGTATAGTCAAACCGGGGGCAAAAGTAGTTGATATGGGCCCTGTCATTGAGGCAGAACTTGGTAGGAGTAGCCCGGAGACAGTTATAATACAGGTGGGGGTGAACAACATAGGACCTAGGCAGAGTGTGAGAATAGTAGCGGAGTACCGGAGCCTGCTGCAGAGGTTGAAGGAGTCCAGGAAACCAGTCATTGTGACTGGCATCCTCCCTCGCTGTGGAGCCAGTGAGGAGTGGTACTCGAGAGCTCTGTTTGTGAACAGCTCAGTTCAGAACTTATGTTCAGCTATGGGGCTTAGTTATGTAGACTTATGGGATCAGTTCTATGAGTGGCATAGGTACTATATGAAGGATGGGCTTCACTTATCGGATGAGGGGGCAAGGGCTTTGGGGATGCCTACAGAAGTGTCATTCAGGGAAACTAGGTAGGAGGGGGGGGGGGGGGGGGGGGGGTTCAGGGACGCTAGTACTAGGGCATCAGGAAGTAAGCATTGGTAGAAGTTCATGTCAGAATAGGACAGTAGATCATAATTCCCTCAGAATTAGTAGAGTCAGCTCAAAGTATAAGATCACATGTGTGTTGCTGAATGCCCAAAGTATTAGGTCTAAATTTGATGAGTTTGAGTGTTATGTTGCCCTTGAAAAGCCTGATATCATTTGTGTAACCGAGACATGGGTTAGTGAGGGGTATAATAGGGATAGGCTACAGGATTTCGAGTTACAAGGGTATAACATGTTCTCATACTGCAGAGAATCACGGCAGGGAGGCGGAGTGTTTGTATATGTAAATAGCTTGTACTGCACTACTAGAGTTGATGATTCTAGTAAAGTAAAAGAAGTAGAATCAATCTGGCTTGACATTAAAATTGGTACAGGAAACAGAGGAAGGTTGAGGATAGGTGCATTTTACAGACCAGGGAATCTTCCAAGGAACTCCCAAGCTGAAACAGACCAAGATATTTGTGAGGAAATACGTAGGAACTTTCGGGCTCAGTGTCTTATTATGGGAGATTTTAACTTAAGAGGATACGAAAGTATAGCAGAGGAAACAAATGAGTGTAGGTTGTATAGGCAAATCTTTGAAGAGGAGCTTTTCATGCATCAGTTTGTAACAGAGCCAACCAGACATTGCTCCATTCTAGACCTTGTATTCTCAAACAACAGTGATCTAGTTAGTGACATAAGTATTTGTGCAGGTCTAGGAACCAGTGATCACAATATGGTTAAATTCAATATCTCATCAGAAATGAGGCCCAAAGATAACCTTATTATGGTTCCAAAATTCAGCCGGGCTGATTTTGATGGTATTAGAAATGACCTCGCACAGATAAAATGGAACGTTGAGTTGGCAGGTTTAGATGCATGTGAGGCCTGGAATGTTTTCAAAGCTAGATTAAGCCAAATTCAAAATCGGCATATACCCCTCAGGCACAAACGTAACAGAACCAAGGGCAATCCAGTTTGGCTTACCCCAGAAGTAAGGAGTGCTATACAAGCTAAAAGAAGTGCATTTGGCATTTTGAAGGGATCTTCACTAGATATAAATCAGAAGGCCTACCAGAATGCAAGAAATTCAGTTAAGAAAAAGGTCAGAGCAGCTAAAAGGGCAAAGGAACTTGATTTAGCTAGACATTGTAATGCAGATAGTAAGAAGTTCTTCAGTTTTTATAAGTTAAGTACAGTTTCCAAAAATATAGGTCCATTTAAGGTAGATGATGTGTTAGTTAGCAAGGACAGTGAAATGGTTGAAGTGCTTAATGATCAGTTTCAATCTGTCTTTACTATCGAGGACCAGAGTAGTATTGCAGCACTTCAGCCTGAGCTAGAGACAGAGGAGACTATAGGAGAGCTAGGTGGCATAAGTAGTGAACTTGTTCTAGAATATCTAAAGAAAGTAAGGCCTAACAAGGCAGAAGGACATGGGGTGGGGTGCAACCTCGGATGGGCCCAAGAGGCTCTTTGTTGCACTTTTCTTTTATGTCTTTATGTCTTTATGTCTTTTATGATTTACATGAATACGCGGATGCCATAAGAATGCATAAAACAAAATATGCAGCCACATCCCGCCAGTGATCCAGAGACTACTCAGTCAACTATCGGGCATGGTAAACCTACTCAGAATCAACTCCCACTGCTACTCCTATACTCAAAACTAACCAAATGTACCGCCTCTTCGCGAAAAACCGTGACAGCCTCTCTGCATAAATATGAGAAACTATTAGTGTAACAGGGTCATCGACTGTGTGTACCGGTCATGCGACCCGTCAGTATAGCATGTCGGGCCACAATCTGATTTGTCATCAGGACTCCACGTCGACGGGGAGGGGAGGGGGGGGGGGGCCGCCTGGGAGGGTGGCACGCGACCACCGACCCAGCGTGGAGCCACGCGGCTAGTGCTTACATGTGTTGCATGGCTTAACGTCGAACTGGGCTGGAAAGACCAGACAAAGTCATCGACGGTGGACGCCAGCTTTGGTTGGTTTTGTTCCGTGCCGCACGTGGGTAGTATATTTGGACTCCACTGAGCGAAATGTGATTTTCGCCATGGAAGACGAAACAGGAAGTTTTTTTCCTTTTCTAGTTGTTGTGCTTATTGTAAGCTTTGAGTGTTGCATGTAAATACATAATTTCCCATCCCAATGTCGGAAAATCTCTGACCATGGGTGTCACTGCTTGTATTGCGACTACATTTAGTAAAGTACAATATAGTCCTTCAAAATTTAGAGTAGGTTAGGTTCATGCAACCTTAGCGGATAAGTTTCATATTGTTCGCTCACTTAAATAAGTCACAAAAAATACACGGTTGATGCCCTCGTAATACAAAACAGCAGATACGCGATCAGGTCATGTGCGCAATGCACTATTTCGAGGGACGACACTGGGTGCATGATTACAATTCGGTGGGAAGGCGACGATAGGGCTCATAACGACCGTTCCAAGCATGCTTTTATGACCCTCGGTGATAGACACCGAGTCATTACTGTCGGCTTTTACGACCGAGTGACCTTCGAAAGTTATATTACCGGCGTTTATACGACGGCGAAAGGGGGCAGGTGCGAACAAAGTTTAAAGAAGTAATCTACTTTCGTAAATAGCTTTCCGTAAACAGCAGTCTTTGAGTTTACCGGGCTTACCCAAACTAAAACTTTGGGTTACCCGGGCTGCACCAGCACAGTGCTGCTAATGCAGCAGGTGAAAAAGGTGAGGAGTGTTGAAGAAAACATTTCTGCTTTGCTTCACATCACATGATTTCTGCCTTCACACTCTTTGTTTGGCTGGAATGTCCACTTTGATGTGACTCTGTCATTGGTGGATGTTGTCATTAGTTTTCTAACCATTTTTTTCCCGCCAAGGCAATCTTACTTCTATCAACATCCAACAATATTTTGTTTAGTGATAACAGCTATTAGTATAATACTTGTCATTGCAACTTGTTTGGGTAGTGAAACTTTGTTTGGAAATAATATATTTGAGGGAGGACTGACCCCTTCCAATGATTCTTTTCATATATGACCATTTTGCTTCAACACTGGTACTTTGCATTGCAACTTCCATCTCAATCTCCGTATTTTGTCTGAAGTCCCCGTGTCCTCTTATATAAGTTGGGTGCTGCATCGCAGTGCCATAACATTCGGTATCGATGCAGCAGCGCAGTATCAAGCTCGTTGAGTTAACGACCTCATTGTTGACCACAAAGCTGGTTACGAACTTCTATTTATAGTTCGATATACCGGGATATTTAGTCCGGGCAATATCATATTGCGTCAGACAAGGCTATTTATGAATCGTTGTACAGCATATCGATATTAGGACAAATTATGCCCACGGTACGTGGCGTAGGTGATATCAATTCGACTGCCTCATTGAAGGGCCAAACGCAATCAGCTGTCTGGGGGCCGCCGATCAGCTGATGGCGGTTGCCGAGGCAACCACTCCAAACAACAAGGAGCAACAGCTGAGCTATAGCCAGCCGTACTGACCAAAGTGAATGCGCCCGGCACTCATTGGGGTCATACCCCATTGGGGTATGTCAGTTGACAAGGATGTAGATGACGCTGATGTACAATGTGACCCAAGCGGCGATCACCGCCATTGGCGACAATGCATTAAGTCACTACTTGAGGGTGGCTCTAAAAATAGTCACGATGGAAAATGCTAAAAGGCCAAGTCTCATGTGGTTTGCTAAAGCTTTCTGAGTTAAATGCTGCCATTTTTTTGATGATATAAACAATTGGGTTGCACAAAATTGCCCCGAAGTCAACCATGCGTGGCGAGCCGTCATAAGGGCGATCGGGCCGCAGGCGATCGACCATGTCTCAACCAACTGTGGCCAACTGTTCAAACCAACTGTGGGGTCTCTCAGACACCCGGGTTCTTTCCGGCCTAGACAATGACCTTCTACGACCAGCCTGGGGCCCGCTCAGGCCTGGCAAGAGCCACTGGAGTCGACCTATGACCCCCTCAGGCCGACTGAGTTCTCCTTCAGGCCGACCAAGGGCCCCCTCAAGCCGACCAAGGGCCCCTCAAGTCGACCGAGAGCCACCTAAGGCCGACAAAAAAGCCCCACAGGCACACTAGAGACCCCTATAGGCCGACCCAGGGCCACACAGGCCGACTAAGGGCCACTCAGGCCGACTATGGGCCCCTCAGGCCAACTGAAGGCCTCCTGAAGCTGACCAAAGACCCATCAGGCCGTAAAAGCACCTCAAACTGACCGAAGGCACCTTATGCCGAACAAGGGCCTTCTCAAGTCGACTAAGCCAACCGAGGGCCCTTCAAGCCGACCGAGAGTCCCCTAAGGCCGTCAGAGCAGGCAGACCGATGGCCCCTTCAGGCCGCCTGAGAGCCCCTCATGCCGACCAAGGACCCCTCAGACCAAAAACAAAACATTCAAGCTGGCTGAGGTCCCCTCAGACCGAACGACAGTCACTCAAGCCAACTGAGGGCCCCCGCAAGCTGACCGAGGGCCTTTCAGGCCAAGCGAGGGTCCCTCAGGCCCATTCAGGGCCCCCTCACGCCGACCGAGATACCCTCAGGCATACCGATGGCCACTCAGGCCAAGCGAGAGCCACTCAGTCCAACCGAAGGTCCCTCAGGCCCACTCAGGGCCCCTCACACCGACCGAGGTCCCATCAGGCATACTGAGGGCCACTCAGGCAGACTGAGGTCTCCTCAAGCCGACAAGGGGTCCCTCAGGCCGACAAAGAGACTTTCAGGACGAACAAAAGCGCCTCATGCCGACCAAGGGTCCCCTCAAGACGGCCGAGGTTCCCTCAAGCCGATCGAGGGTCCCTAAAGTTGACCTCAGGCCCCTCAGGCAAACCTAGCTCCCATCCAGGCCGACCGAGGACCCCTCCAGACCGACAGAGGCCCTCTCAGGCCGACAAGGGTCCCTCAGGCCGAAGAAGAGCTCCTCAGGCCGACCGGGCCCCTCAGGCCGACCAAGGGCCCCTCAAGCCGGCCGAGGTTCCCTCAAGCCGCCCAACCCCCCTTTATAGTCGATCGAGGGCTTTCAGGCCGATCAGGCCGACAGATGCCCCCTCAGGCCGGCAGGGAAACCCTCAGGCCAAAACATGTCTCCTTGGGCCGACTGGAACCCCATCGGGTGGACGAAAGACTCCCTCAAGTGGACGGAGTGCCCCCTCAGGTCGACCGAGCTCCCCTCCAGGCCCAACGAGGCTCGCTCAGGTTGACCGAGGGCTCGTCAGGTCAACCGAGGACCCCTCAGGCCGACCTCGGTTAACCTCCTGGAAGAGCCATGGACCCCTGCCCCCCCCCCCTGGCCACGATGACCCGATGCCCTTTGATGGCACGATTCCCTCGATGTTCCTCCGTATCAAACTATTATTTAAGCACGGATGTTGGATATTTAGCATTTAGTATATTGCAATACCAGGGAGCAAAAAAGGCTGCATAAACTATCAGCCTTATTTCAGGCAAACAATACATTTACAACAAATTCCATTGAACACCATTTAAATAGAGCACTCCGATCGCTAATTCGTCATGCTCCCGGCCTCCTATTCGCTAATCTGAACGTTTGAACCTTGTATTTACGGACTTGTTAGCAGAAGTGAATTCATGCTACCAGCTTACCCATTATATCATAATCGAAAAGCAATCGCAGATGGAATCACAATGCTCGTATACTTCTAAGATGGAATACCTAAGATGGAATCACCTCTCACACATCACACATAATCACACATGATGAAATACGAAACAAATTCAAAACAGAACAATCTGTACGGAGGGTAGTCCTTGAAATTTTAGAGGGGCACACATTTGGAAAACATTGGGGGGGGACGGAGGCACCATTGAGGGGGGGGGGGGCTCAGCTCAGTATTGGGGGGGGGGGGGATCGGGCCCTCCCAAAGAGATATAAATTTCCGCCCCTGACCATATGCCGCCGCACTTAGCAAGTCGTCGTTGTATTTTATATGAAAGTTTGTGTATTTTCCTCATTGTTTTCTGGAGAACATGGCGGTCTGTGCTGCTCCAGCAGGATGTCATAAGCGGGTGTCAACAATACGATCTTCTGCTCAATCGAAGGTGATTATTATTTTTAGCAGTGTTTCAAACAGTAAGTTCCATCTGTGGTGACATCGCAATTAATGCACAGTGAAAGCCTTTCTTCCATATTTTTTATTACATATATGAATGTTGTATCAGTTTAACAATCAAATGTATAACCATTGTTGTTTGCCACCAATATTTTGTTGTTGTTTGGCCCGAAGCCAAGGTGGATAGTAAGATTGTCGCCCAGGAGCCGTAGTCAGCAGCCCCGACGACGGCTGCCGCGGCGAGTCGATATGGTTGATTGTCCGCTGAGGCTGGATGGGCCGCTCGCCCTTATGGCGGTTCGCCACTCATGGTTGACTTCCGCGATTTTGTGCAACCCCAATTATTGATATAATCAAAAAATGGCAGAATTCAACTCAGAAAGCTTCAGCAAACCACATGAGACGTGAGCCTTTAGCACTTTCGATCGTAACTATTTTTAGAGCCAACTTCAAACAGTGACTTAACCCTCACCCTACAGGGGGGGGGGGGGGGCTGATAGGGGAGCCCTGAGGTTTTTCTTGAATAACTGTTTACAAATGCTATGCATCTTGCTGACATTTTTGGTAGCTGAGATTACAACACTTTTACGTAGGCTGTCAAATTTAATTGAAATTGGTTGAGTAGTTTGGGAGATAATTATGTTTGGATGACGTCATGTTGGTAAAAAAGAGAGAAATATTGGGAAAAATCGTAGAAAACAGAGTTTTAAAGAAAATTGCAAACCTAATTCACCAAAGATATAAAATAACATTTTCTTTAAAATGGCAATCTCGGATGTTCAAAATTTTGGGTTTTTGACCACTATTTTTTTTTTGGACAAATCCCCACAAAATCAAAATTTGCAAAGACATTAGAAAAAACGGAATATATGTGAGAGAACTGAGTATGAACAATACCCATACCAAATTTCAAAGCAATATGTTGATTTTTAACTGAGTGATGGCTCTTTAAGTGTAAGAAACTGATGACGTCATTTTTTTAATAACTTTTTTTGACTTTTTTTGGACAAGATACGAACAAATAATTACATTTTTTGTATTTCTGAGCTAGAACTGGTCTAGGAACATGCCTTTTTATTTACATATATCAATTTCTAATTTTGAGGTTTTCTGAAGAGCAAAATCGCTGTTCTGGACGTGGTAAATTCGAGGTCATTCACTTGACCTGGAAGATCACCCGTTGACCTGAAACCTAAAAATCGCATACTGTTAGATTCCTCTCATGACAGGCAACATTCTGGTTCTTACCGCATTGCTCTAAGTTGCTTGGTTTGGAAGTTAACAGGTGGGCCTGTCAGGCCCCCCGTAGGGCGAATGTGAAAAAAGCTCCCTTAGGGCGAAGGTTAATACATTGGCGCCAATGGCGGCAATCGCCGCTTGGGGCACATTGCTGCCCAGCGCCCCCTGGCGGCGGACATTTTGCTGACATACCCCATTGAGCTAGCTCTGTATCGCCAGTAAAGCGAAATAATATGGCGGTAAATCGAACGCCACCGCCACCACACAGACCACAGCAAATCAGCGGACTGAAGGACCATCGATGAGGTAATAAGCGACGCGCTGTCGGCGGCGGCGGTTGCGTCGGCGGTCCCGACGCAGGCAGCGTCAGGACCGCCGCCGGCTCCGGACGAAGGAACGGGCGGGCGTCGCTGTACCCGGCCGCACCGGAGGCACCTGGACGAAGTGGCGAGAATCGATAGCCGACGGTGAGCAGTCGGCAATAACGCACCTCGGCCGCCGCCGTTCCGGCGTTGGGGAGTGTTCACCTGTGGCAGCGCGACGGGCGCGACCACCAGCACTGCGCGTACATTAGTTACACACCGTGTAATTGTACATTAGTTACACACTGCGTAATTGTACGATGTGCATTGTATACGGGGCGAAATTGTTTTCTGAATACGTTACCTGCCGAGGTCCGATGGGTACCGGAAAGATTGGAGAACGCATTCGAGGTTCTGCTGACCAAGCTGCATTCAGTAATTGGGAATTAATTAATTACATTCATGGCGCACACAGCCTCAGCTCCTGTCTGTTTTTGTTTGTTTGCGAATCTCTTCTTCGAGTAAACTTATATCTACAGGAAAGAAAGGATTTAAGAAAGAAGAATCAAATGTAATTGTAGAAATAAATGTAGCATCAAAAGACACAGACAATTCCCATATCTAGAGAGATGTGGAACATTTCAGAGTAAAATGTAGATCCTATGACATTGAGTTGGAGCGAACTGCCCGAAAACCAGCATTTTTTTCTTCATATCTAGATATCTAAAGGTCACACTCACTTCGTCTAACGACAAACGTGACAGCAGCATTCGGTTTTCATTTTAAAGGGAATAGTTCACCTTTAACATGGGGTTTTCAACTGAGATAGCAGATTTGTAGAGCAGATCGAAAAACGGGTTGTGGTGAAATAATTATCTCGCTACGCTAAGCAATTTCGACACAGGAGCAGGTAACCACGTAACCACGAGCTCAAAGTTTCTGGGTACACTGGGTGACTACAAACGGTTAGTCCTGTCCTAAAATCCCCCCCCCCCAAAAAAAAAATCACGAATTTAAGCCACTTGAATTTCTAGTGCTGAGTTTGCTTACGTTTTCTATTTAACTTTGATTAATTTTACCGATTTATTTATCTGCATTTTGACTGTGACAGATATATGGTATCAAATTGATCGTGCTTCCATTTTATAAGTGAAATAACAACTTTTTCTATTTCAAAATTACATTTGGGGAAATCTGAAAATGTGTACTTCATATGGTGACGAACAGTATGATCCATCACTATCTCTGGTTTGAATGCTGATTTGTAAATAAGCCATAGGGCCAGAAATAAAGTAAATGCGCCAAGAAGCGTGACAACGTCCCTGATTGGTCAATGAAACAAATCGCCGACACTAAATAGGTCGCCGTTGGGTGCATAAGTCAACTTCCGATTTAATTGCCAGTTTTTTCAATGTTAGTTTATTTATTTTTGGAAAAATTGTTGTTTTTCATGATAAGCTAAAGCATAGTGCTATATACAGCCAGAGACAACACAAAACCAAACTCATAATGTTGAACATAAATGAGCCAATTTTAACAAATTGAGGGTCGCAACCACTAACTAGGCAGCCATTGGGTACATAAGCATAAGTTAACTGTTAATTTGGTTACCTTTTTATTCAAAGTTTGTGGATTGTTACTGATAGAAGGCACATCATCACAATAGACAGAGTGGAAGACATATTCTACATATTTATAAAAAAAACATTACGAGAGAAGCCCGGAACTAGATGGGAACCGAAATTAGTTACCAAGCACCTGAGAGTACCGACCATTATGAGCGTGGATCGCGTATCAACTTGAACTTGAAATATGTTTCAGTAGGAATGTTTATAAGCAAAATGTGATCAATGGCAATGGAATGACACTCAAATGAATGCTCGTGGAATGACTCAATGGCCCGGAGGGACGCCTTCGGCCCGGAGAGGCAACTTTCGATTTAATTGCCAGTTTTTCAATGTTAGTTTATTTATTTTTGGAAAAATTGTTTTTTTTTCATGATAAGCTAAAGCATAGTGTTATATACAGCCATGATAAGTATGATCCATCACTATCACATCACTGACACATTGGTACCCTTTGGCCTTCCCAGAACACATTGGTACCCACACAGTTTAGCCTCTATATGAGATGTAAGGATTGACCTAATCAGTGATGGACACTGGCGGATCCCAGCGGGGGGGGGGGGGGGGGGGGGGGGAAGCGGCCATGGTCTCCCAAACCGACTGAAATCGGCGCAAAATTTACACATTTCCTGATATTGAAGAAAATATAAGCAACTTTTACTAAGGAAGGTTTATTTTAAATCAGCTATCAATGCATAAGAAAGCGAAATCCGACGAGGTTTCAGAATTGTGTGAAACTTTTTGGGATTTGCCCCCCCCCCCCAAAAAAAAACTGTGCCCCCCAAAAGACACCGTTCTGGATCCGCCAATGGTGATGGGTATGCTGGTTAGTTAGTCCCAGGTATAAGGTACCCAATAACAACCTACTGCGGCGGTAGATCTAGCACAGAAGGTTATGCAGTTATTTGTACACAGCCTGTTTTCCTATTTAATTAATCTGTCATTTTTTTCTCTCAATCCAGCACATTCTATATCAATGCAAAGTGAATGCACCTATGGTTGTTACTAAATTTAAAGGTTTTCTTGATATTATGTTTCATATTTGAAGAAAACACTTTTGTTTTTAATTTTGTATCCCTTTGACTTCTCGGCACATTTGAAACTAAATAAATGCAAGTTGGTGTCTTCAATTTTTACTGGGTACAGGACCCAGTACAATTTGGGGTTTTGAATTTTACTGGGTACAGTGTACCCAGTGTACCCAGTGGTGGTTACACTCATGCACAGGAGTAGTGGTCCCATTTTAGAAGAAGTTTCATTTCCCCGAAACTTGTTTCGGGTCCTCACGTTATTTACGTTACAAGCAGCCTGCGTATATATGCCTAAAGTCCGTCGTTATTGTGTGCAATAGTTCCCATATCCAAGCTACCATATGCATGATGTCCTATTTGTCATGAAGTTTTTAATGACCATGAAGGAGACAAGAGAAATATGCCCATTTTTAACGGATCTATCGTCCAAACAAATGCCATATTTGTTTTTTTTTCAGCTCGAAATATCCCGTATAGCCAAATTTCAAGACAACTTTCAAGGTGACCTATTCCCTTTAACTCATGAATAATCGATCTCTGCTAGTCGTGCTAGTCTGATATGTTGTTCTTCACACACGATATAAAACAGTGTTGTAAAACGCCAATCCAGTGATTATTATGTTCGCCATTCAAGCTCCATGTATCAGAACTACCCTTTGTGTCTGTTAAACTCCATCTATGTGCGTGAATGTCACTTATATGTCAACTGATGGTTATCCTATCAACAAAAACTAATTTAGAAATATCGAAATATACAACTTTAATCCGAAGAGCTAATGTGGTAATCTAAATGCCACAGATCAATCACCATAAATTCGCACTGAACGGCTGTTCGATACGTTAAGTGTGCTGACGAAAAACATTAATCTGGTTTATTTTGTTGATTACAAGATTTATAACTCTTGAATCGTCATTTGGGACATTTATTTGCTTATTGCACGATGCTTCCAGTTTGATAAGAGGCCGTAATATGTATTACACCACGAGCGAGTATAAATATGCAGTTAATCAACTAGGCGAAGCCGAGTCGATTAACGCATCTTTATACTCGCGAGTGGTGTAATAATTTTATCCCGCGCCGCTACGCTAAAAAAAATCAGCACAGCAGTGATATATTTTCGCAATATTTTCGCATTCCTAGCTCAGCTTTGTTACTACCTGTTACTACTTTGTTACTACTTTGTATTTTGGTGTAATTTAACACAAATTTTCCCATATTTACTAAGCATCGGTCGAAAGTTTACTAAAGCCTCACCCGAAAATTTCACAGCCGTGGAATACCAGATTGATAATCACCATATGGTGATACAATTCCGAGTTAACTGACGGTCGGTTAAAAATAGCTTTAGCACGTGATATAATGACAAAGAGAGATATCGGCGTGGGATAAAAAATGATACATCACCTCATTTACTATCATTTTCTTCTTCTCCTCTAAACTCCCATCGAAATTATGTACGTGCTTACGGTGCCATTATATTCTATTGTATTGTATACTATGCTATTACATTCGCCCGAACACAATGTTTGCGCAATGTGCATGCTGCACTGTCTGTTGTCAACTTTCTCGTCAGTAATGCTATGTCTATTTTTTGGGTTTACATGAAACGCATACATACACACACGTCTACCTGAAACGCATTGGCAAAGTATGATCAGACGCATTAGGCATGCAGTGTAGCCCAAACTTTGTAAACACAGGGAGAAGGCTGCACTCTCCCCTTGCAGTATTTCAAATAACTCGGACAAAAGAAGACCGAACTGTGCACGACTCGACAGTACGTCCTAAAAGGTTTGGCCTGCGAGATTGAATCTCAACGTCTATTGAGGAATCGACAATATCGGAATCACTGATAACTCAATACTCGGATCTCTGCATACATATATCATTCAGTGCATTATCTCCGCGTCTTACTGGCACCATAAACGCGGCATTGTGAACACAGCTTCAATTTTATATCAGTCCAACCAGCGGCGATCGGCGAAATCAGCACTCAGTACAGCCTCGAAGCTTTCCAGAGGAAGTGAGTAACGCCACGAAATATTTAATACAACGTCTCAAACATATCTCCATGTAATACAGAAAATAGCAGTGTGCGATTTCTAAAATGCTTATCCGGTTGACATTTTCAATGTATCATCGAAGCCGTATTTAAAACACTCGAAGCCGTATTTTAGCCGTATTTCGATTTTAAAAGAAGTAAAGCTCCCCACTCCCCAGCTTTCGTGACTTCGGCTGCAAGTCACCAGAGGATTAAATCCGCTCGAGACGACGGCGAAGCAGCGCCTCCAAACAAACTGAATCAGATTCCATCCGCATCTGGCAACTCGGCAGCACTTCACTTTTGCTTTATTATACTTACGTCGAAGCATCAACAAAGACTTCTCAGCTTCTTGGTAATGCTTTCAATGTTTTGAGATGGTGATATTAGTTTTGCTGGAAACATCCCAGCGGTACACAATTATGCATAGTACGCCTGTATGTATGCTGTACCGTATCGCAAATATGTACTGCGGGGCAGTATAAATGCCAGGCACTAATTCACGCTGGCTGGCGTCGATAAATGGACTGTTCCAGCAGCACCTGACATAATATGAAGTTCATCTGGAGAGGCCAAGCTGACACATGCGAAAGAAACGACACCCATCGAGTGTCAGAGAAATTTAAGGATCGCGTTTTGTCTCACTGGTTTCCAATGTATGGTACCGCGGTTGTCCAATCTCGTGGTGGAAAATACAACTATACAAAATGTACGTGTACTAAATCAATCAACACTCCACGTGGGAACTGGTTTTATATCGATCAATTCACTTTGTGGGGACCATGGCCATTAATACACTTTCAATTGAAGTAAATCACCTGAGTTTGCCATCACAAACTACTGGAATTGCAGCTGCGAATTCCCGACACTATAGATCCGATCTCAATCCATCATCGGCAATACGTACGGCTGTGCAATTCGATGTCGTGACATTCAACAGTTCTATCATTAACGCCTGTCCGCTCTCCATCTGACAGTTTGCCTTTTTGGCGACCTCCGTCCTGGGTTACCACCACGCTGCCACGCTCTCTCTCAGTCTTACGCCGGCACTGTTTGTAGAGCATTTGGTGCGCGTCTTGGTTACAACCGAGCCCTCGACACGCGCTGGAATCAATACACACGCCAATAACCGCAACCGACAACCTGTGCAGAACCAGCGGAACCAGCGCTGGTGACGCGGGTTATTCAGCGCATTCAGCCGGATGATATTGGAGCTTGACCGAGTGGCATGACCTGCATGAAGCCGTCTATGACACCCATAGGCCGGCATGAGCATGACGTCTTTGGGTGGCATCGACGTCGTGCTCTAATGCACGACGTGAGTGGCGAGAATGTCATGCTCGACCGAGTAGCCTGGAGGATAGCTTGTGTGAGTGTATTTCGGCAATGGCGTCCAAGAATCCATGCCGAACGCACACACAGACACGCGTCGTGTGGTCGGTTTGAATACCCAACTCGGCAAGTTTTTTACTGCGTCCGAAGTTGAGGTCGACCGCTATGGTGCAATCAAGTGCTTAACTCAAACTAAACTTTTCGCTGACTTGCCGATAAAGTTTGGTGATATTCTACTAAACTGAAATATAATTCGAAACCTTTCTTAAAAATTGCTAGGCAAGGAAGGAATAGAAATCGAAACCAGCGACAGAACTTTCTCATAGGCGTCCGCGTCAGAGCAGGTGCAACACATTTGCACTTTAACAGCGATACCAACCCCGCAGAACATTGTGCCGATTATTATTTCAGTGTTCGGCGTCAATATTTGAGGGCAGTGGAGCGATTCATCACGCGCAGAGCGGTATAAGACGAATGGCAATATGTACCTTGGCTGAATGTTTCAGCAGTACACACATAATGTATGTATTTATAAAGTCACCCTGTGTTCTGTCACCGCTGCGGTGGACGGCACTGTCACGGGCGGTCCGCGATGGGTGCGGACAAGGTCACTGACCTCTAGGCGATGTTCGGACTGCTATACGCTGCTACATTTTGTGATTAAATCTTAGTGAATATTGTGATAGGTTTCGCCTTGCTTATCAGATGCTCCCGTTTTGATGTATTTTTTGTATATGCGAATGTATGCATAATGTTGTGGTGGAAGAGAGGAACATTTAAGTTTTATCGACTTAATAGTCGTGGTTAATGAAACTGCTCGTGATCGTAAACTAAACTAAGCCCAAAGGCTTTCCTGAGTTGAACATTTTACCGGAAATATGTACCATATGATACGGTAATTTAGAACGTATATTGCTAACGAGGCAACGCAAGAATGGTTAAAACAGCGATATGAGGCACCTTGCAGAGATTTTGGAGTCCAACGGTTCCACGTAGTCTCTTCTACATCGTTACTTATTCCAAGATAAGAAAACTGTATCCCATAAGTGTTTATTCTTCCCACAGAAAACCCACACACTGCTGAACGAAAGCTAGAGTAATGCAATGTCACGTGGTCAGGTAAAATAAACGGAGACAGCAACCATTGATCCTCTTTATACACGCACTCTTTATACAACACACATTTAATATGATTTTGTTTTCTTCAATTGCACTTCTATTTTTGAAGGTGAAATTTAGTTATGGCTGGTGTACATGCTTTCCTGTATGTTTTGTGCAATTTTAAGCCTAAAACTGGGATCTAGGAAACTTTGCACGAGACGTTAATTTGGATTGTTTTCTTGGATCGTATGTTGTGATTACCATCTTCTTGTTTAAAGAAAACTAAAATACATTATATAGCTTTTGTATTGGTAAATACATCGCCGATATTAGTTTTTTGCTGAGTCATCGTATTGCGTTTTGGTTTTTTGCTGAGTCATCATCATCTAACCAATCCGTCAGATTAAAATAAGGCCTTTCCATTGCCATCGACTCTGTCTTGTTAAACACACAGGAAATAATATCTAGGACTCTACCGCTTATAAATATTTATATCTCGAATTTTCAGACAAATTATTGCACTCGGCCTTCGGCCACGTGCAATAATTTGTCTGAAAAGTCTCGATATAAATATTTATTTTCGCGGTATCGTCCAAGAACGTATATTCTGCTAGCGAAATAGCAGTGTTGACTGCCGCGAACCATTTTCTGACTGTACGGGACGTACGCATAACCTTCGTGTAACCAACATCTTTCTCATGTTATGACTATATCGTGTTTACCGTAAAGTTTTGCTTTAATAACACTCTGATCAGGTAAGTGCATTACCATTTTCCCGGTACCGAGGAATCAGATAAGTACAACTGTAATGATGATCCCTGGCGCTCTTAAACAAAACGTAGTTAAGTTGGATGTATTTCTTAAATGAGACCGATTTTCAAAGTACATTTGAATGCAATGTTGTAGCATGACTTCTTAAAATGTATTCGATTCCTTTGATGTTATTTTTTCTTCTTCTGAGATTAGGTCCTGCGCTTAACAGAGTTTGTTGTTCCGGCCCTGACCCCACCATCTGATTCTGCAATCTTGATCTCTTTACCCAGTTTTCAGTAGCGAAAGTTTTACGCGCCCAAACATATGGGCGCGCGCCCAAACAGTATGGACGCAGTATGGAGTTTATGGAGTACAGCATGGAGTTTAACGCGCCCAAACATATGGGCGCGCGCCCAAACAGTATGGACGCAGTATGGAGTTTATGGAGTACAGCATGGAGTTTTACGCGCCAAACATATGGGCGCGCGCCCAAACAGTATGGACGCAGTATGGAGTTTATGGAGTACAGCATGGAGTTTTACGCGCCCCAAACATATGGGCGCGCGCCCAAACAGTATGGACGCAGTATGGAGTTTATGGAGTACAGCATGGAGTTTTACGCGCCCAAACATATGGGCGCGGTCCGCCCCGCCATCTGGCGTCACCTGACCTTGAACACGGTCACTACCACCGGCCGCAGGTCATCCCAGCCTGAGTCAAACAGCGAACGCCGAGGCATCTAGAACGAAGCGTGCCCGACTGATGAATTTGGCAGCCCAGCGCTCTCCCTATTTAGCCACTGGGACAGACACACTGACAGATACCTAAGCCATGGTATTGACCGAACCGCAAACACGACCTAACATCGCCCGAGGCGACTGGTGCGTATCAGTGCTTCTTCTCCTGTGCACCTGAGGTACGTGCGCGTCCTGTTATTGGCTGGTCCCAGTTGCGTCACCGGAGAAGAATCCAATACTGGGCAGACCGACCATTACTGCCCAATGTCGGACGTGGCGTAGCAACTGGACTGGGTGGCGTGCACACAGAAATCCCACACCGTCTCTAGGGCCTGCACTTTCACTGATTTGCGTGTTGGCGTGTTTCTGCACTTGTGTTTGTACTTTTTTGTGCATGGGTTCTTACTTTTGTTATTCAACTTTTCGTACCTTGTTTCTATACTTTTCTTGCACTTTTATACAGTTAAAACGTAGCCGTGAGAAAAAATTCCGACATATGTATTTGACTCTGTCCCGATACATCGAGGGACCATGTCAAACAATTTACTGATTCTGTTACCCTAAATTGAATGACCTTATAATCTATATAGGTATAATGAGAGTATTATTTCACGTAATTTTGTTTCTCTAACTTCGTATTTCTGAAATTTCTCAAGTCCATTTCTTGCGGGATTTGAAAAAAAAAGAAATTTGTCAAATTTAAATGATCAGTTTACGTAACTTGGTTAATGAATGATACTGTATTGTAGCGCAGCGCATGATCAAAGGAGGTCAGTACATGGACGATAAGTGGTGCCATTGGTGGCGACGACAAAAGAGCAATTAGTTTACAAGTGCCGCTGATGGTGAAGCAGAGAGGCATAAATATCGCACAACTGTCCCTTTTCTCACCAAATGATTAGAAGCACGAGTTGATCAAAACCGCATAAATATATGTACTATTCCGAGGCATAGCGTTTAGCAGAACATCGACCCTGGTTAGGTATCAAGTGTTACCTCTCACCGTCTAGTCGTGCTTGAGACGGAGTGTACACTGTACGGTGTGCGCTGCACCCTGAATGTACCCTGCGCACCACAGTGTGCATGGTACATGGTAGCGGGAAGCGCATACTTATTATGCTATTTAATGTTTATTGTATTGCTCCTTGGACATTTATAGGAGTTTCCAAACATCCAACTTGTTGATTTACTAAGTTCCTAAATGCCTCAGACAGCATCAAGTACAAGTTATAGGATGTTATATATAGTGGAGTTGGTAAATTATCACGTAGTATACGTAAATAGTACTTACAATTGTGATTAGATGTAACGGCACAGGCTACGCTATATGTAAATATATTCATGATAATTCGACATAATTTCACTATAAATTCTACTGTTTACTCACCTTTTCCATGCTGAGTCACGAGCTGCTGACTGAATGGACCACAGCCGGCGTTGCGCCGGTATTATAACTTGTCCACCTTTTGGACCTTGATTTAGTGTAAGCGGGCACCGAAATGGGTATTAATAAAAGTAGCCACATACAGTTGTGTTTTTGGGGCAGCAGCATCGCAAAGTTCAACTCATTATATACCGTACATTTTTGCTGCGTACAAGACACTTAACTAGGGATGCTGAACACAGCCGCGATTATTCTAGACATCGCCAAATTCTGCTGCACAGTGGACACACAAGCCGTGCAAACCAGTCGCCTGGCAGTCGACCACGTCACCGTATATAAAGGATATGGATTGGTGATCATCCGAAGGCAGAGGTTCCGCACGGGGTGCGTCTGGTCCAGTCTGCGAAACGTCACCGGCGCGAACCCCGGGGAACGGCAGGTCGTTCGCCGACGAGTCCGTCAGCGTCTCCTCTGACGAGCACGACGAGCCGTACGACGGCGAGCTGCTGCCGCGCTCCATGTAGGCCGCCTCCGCCATGGTGGCGAGGCTCGAGACGTCCTCGCGTGACTCGAGTCGTCTGAGTCACAAACCACGAGTCACGACTCACGAGCCACTCGCCCGCCGCGGCACACGGGCCACCGCGCGAGACACCGCGCGAGGCACTGCGCGGCCCGCGCCGCCACCGGCCGCCGCCACAAACTGGAGCTCTCCTCGGCGGAGGTGCCCACCGTACCTGCGCGGCGCGTGCGCCGCCGCGCGCGCTTCGCACCACCGGGCACCTCCGTTTCGGGAGATCCGCCAGCCGAGAGAAGCGCAGCTGCTCTGCTGGAGGGAATCGCGACCCTGCTCGCATTGCCCGGCTATCGATTCCGGTACACCTGGGCGGTTCAAAGGAGCAGATGGGGTTGGCGAGTGGAAGTCGGATTCAGATGCATTGGAGGGTGGCGGTGTATGCGGTCGGTTGCACACTGTACCGTCGCTCGTGGTCGGCGGAAGTGGTGGTATCGATTCAACAGGCTACACTTACTGGGCATTGTCGGTAAACAGAAGTGGTGCGGCCGCGTCGGCGGTCCGGTGCAGTCCCCAGGGGTTGGTGCATGGTGGTCAGGCCAGTGGTGTAAAGTCCGAAACGTGGAGGTCGTAGTCCACTGATTATTGAGGTGAACGGAGAAGAAGAAGAAAAAACTGAGAAAACGATATGAAATGACACCCGTATCCGACGAGTTTTATGCGAATATTCCATACAATTGTTTTAAACAAGCTGATGCATACGATGAAGACTTTCTTTGCAATCCGAACTCATCTCGCACTTAGTATTCTCCTGATAGTGCTTTCGTCCCCAGGGTGTATCATGCTATCTATCGAATTCATTACCTACTGAAAATGCGGTACCGACATGTACAATCGTTGGAAAGCCATGGATGTTTTTTGGACATGTTTTTCCCCTAACTACCGTCTTTGATTTCCGGGGTTCCATAGGTGTTTTGTGGACATGAAAAGCGTGTGTAAAAAAATGGGGTTCTCATATCTTTTGGGATGTAGGATCGTGTGGATTTATTATAGCAAATTTTCCCCTGGCTCTAAGAGAGGTCTTCAAATCTAGCTTTCTGTGGGCTGTTGGCTTCATGAGTACACAATGACAGTTGTGCAGAATAAATGTCCTCCTGGTTAATAGACCTAAGACACACATGCTAACAATAGCTAGCTAACAATAAAGGGCATTAATACATAAGAGAATGCTGGCAATATTCAAAACAGTCAAAACCAGTTCCACTTGACATTTCGTCTGTCAACCCAAGGCCTGCGTAGACGTCCAACACTAAGGCAAAACTGAAATAACTAGGTAAGGTATATAATTGTATATTGTTTATTGTTCCGACTGGATGACTGCAGACACGCCCCCGGTCGCGGCCCTGTCTGGATATATATATATATATATATATATATATATATATATATATATATATATATATATATATATATATATATATATATATATATATATATATATATATATATATATATATATATATATATATATATATATATATATATATATATATATATATATATATATATATATATATATATATATATATATATATATATATATATATATATATATATATATATATATATATATATATATATATATATATATATATATATATATATATATATATATATATATATATATATATATATATATATATATATATATATATATATATATATATATATATATATATATATATATATATATATATATATATATATATATATATATATATATATATATATATATATATATATATATATATATATATATATATATATATATATATATATATATATATATATATATATATATATATATATATATATATATATATATATATATATATATATATATATATATATATATATATATATATATATATATATATATATATATATATATATATATATATATATATATATATATATATATATATAGATATAGATATAGATATAGATATAGATATAGATATAGATATAGATATAGATATAGATATAGATATAGATATAGATATAGATATAGATATAGATATAGATATAGATATAGATATAGATATAGATATAGATATAGATATAGATATAGATATAGATATAGATATAGATATAGATATAGATATAGATATAGATATAGATATAGATATAGATATAGATA